>CM070662.1:14700947-15100947 GCA_036346575.1 Dendrocalamus sinicus | reverse complement strand
ATCACTCACTTAGGATTTTAAAGTGAGTTCCTATGAGGAGATAAGGTCTTTTCTTTAATTCTTTCCATTTTTTCCTTCTTGTGACTTGCTTTCCATGTATGTCATGAAAAATTTTTGGTCAATGTCACCATAATTTTTTTGGCTAAGCTCAGGGCCATCATTGGGGCAGCGATCCTCATCTGGTGCTTCTTGATGATCTTCTGCTCATGCCTACACCACTACATCTACATCGTCTATGAACAAATTCAACAAGAGATATTGAAGTTTATTTCTTTGATGGGTAAGCTTCATGACCAAAATGCATCTTCTTTAGTCCAGTCATCTCGATGTAGAATGGGAGAAACTGATAATCATCTATCCTAAGTGATCACAAGCAAAACTCAACCCCTTTCCTTGTCCAAATCAATCACTAGATGAACCTCTAAAACATGTAGAGTTGCATACGGAATTAGTATACAAGATACTGTAATCATTAGGAAAGATGAACAAGTATAACACTTGATGAGTGACAAATTTCATCTTCCTACCATCTTTTAGCTGGTTAGTTTGAGACGAGGAAAATCTTCCAAGACATCGCTGACAAGTTGTTCAACCAATCTAAAATACAGAGGGACCGATCTAACATACACTACTACAAAAAAGGCTACACTTGACGCCTCATCATAGACGGTTTCCTCAAATCGTCTGTGCTGTAATTATCATAGACGGTTTCCTCGATCGTCACATGCTGTAATTATCATGCATACGGTTCACAATTGTGACCTATGTACCATCTGTGATACACTACTATCACGGACGGTTCTTGTTAATAACCGTCTGTGATAATTCATAGATAGTTCTTAATACGAACCATCTGTGATAATTACAACATCACAGATGGTTTTTAATTAGAAGCATATGTGATAGTTCACAGACAATCATTAATATGAACCATTTGTGGTAAATGAGTATCACAGATAGCTTATGGATGGAACCGTCAGTGATCTGTCTTGCCTCCCTGATGCACGCCTTCGATCGTCTTGGCTCCCCAATATGTGTCTCTTCATTTTATGCACTGAATGTATTCCTTGTAGTATAAAAATGATGACCATCACCAGAGATTAATCCCCACATCGTTGATATATCCTGTATGAGCACCTCATCGACCATCAATCTTCCTTGTCTTCCTTGTCTCTCAAGCACAAATAAATAGCTCCCTATTCTTCCTTGTTGTCGGCATTGATGGCCATTCGGATGAGCACCTTGTCGGTCATATGTTGATAGATGTCAGAGAAGGACACTGTGCTAACGATGTCCTCCCTCCTATGTCCGAGGATTTGCCAAAGCGCTTGAAGACCACCTTCCATTGTCTTGACATCCTCCTCCATCGCGTCTTCCAATTCGTCTCTCACTCTCGGCGAGCTAACCTCACCATCGACGTGGTCCTTCACAACAACGCTGCGTGCCTCCGGAGGCTTGGTGTCGCTTATAGTGCTTAGTCTAGGCGGTGGGTGACCGAGTCAACCTTGCCAAGACCCTCAAGAAAGAGAAGAGAGCCTATGGGCTCAATTGGACTTGATTGCTCAATCGGAGGGTGTTCGAGAGACACTCGAACGAGCGCCGATGGGTGGACGCATTTCAAGCTTCGTTCGTTGATGATCCCAAACCGTCCGATGCCGACCATGTCACCTACGGTTTTGAAGACAGAGATTGCATGCTACCTCCGCCACTAGAAAAACATCAAAGTAGTTAGGTTTCTACTTTTTGTTATCTTTTCTAAGAAGTGATCTGCACATTGTTTGGACACCATATATATGTATAACAACATGATGGCATTATCGATGTGTAAAAGTAACTAAGTAATACATATTTACCCCTAAGTCATTACTAAATTTGCATTTATGTATATGAGAATGAATTTAGAACCGTATATATCATGTGATGATTTTTAGTATTAACTATTTGTGATTTCTGAAATATCATAGACGGTTTTAGTATTAGCCGTCTGTGATGTCTAATATATCACTGACAACTATATTTAAAAACCGTCTCTGATATCTGACATATCACAGATGGTTTGAAAACTGTCTGTGATAATCACCTGTTATCACAGACACATAAATCCAAATGGTTCGAAAACCGTCTGTGATGATGGTTTTGAACCGTCTTTGATGACCCTTTCTATAGTAGTGATCGTTTGCATAGATAACTTAGAAAAGAGATATATTTTAGTATTATTTCTGTATTTACATTGTAAAACTAAGCACATTTTTAGCAATTTTTAGAAGGGCCATGGCCCCCCTTTGGCCATTGGAAAGCTCCATACCTAAATCACTCACTTAGGACTGTTAAAGTGAGTTCCTATGAGGAGATAAGGTCTTATTTTTTAATTCATTCTATTTTATTCCATCTTGTGACTTGCTTTCCATGTATTACATGAAAAAATTTTGGGTCAGTGTCGCCATCATTTTCTAGGCTATGCTCAGGGCCATCACTGGGGTAGTGATCCTCATCTGGTGCTGCTTGATGATCTTCTACACATGCCTACACTATTGCATCTACATCATCTATGAACTAATGCATCAAGAGTTATTGAAGTTTATTTCTTGATCTAATTAATTCATTAGGAATGATTGAAGTTTATTTCTTCAATGGGTAAGCTTCATTAACCTAAATGCGTCATCATTAGTTCGGTCATCTCTGATGTAGATGGGAGAAACTCATAATCATCTATCCTGAGTGATCGAAGCAAAAACTTGACCGCCTTTCCCTTGTTCCAGTCAATCACTTGACGAACCTCTAAAACCTATAGAGTTGCGTATGGAATTAGTATACAAGATGCAGAAGCTGTTAGGAATGGTGAACAAGTATAACACTTGATGAGCGGCCAATTAGTATACAAGATGCAGGTATTTCCGCTGGTTAGTTTGAGACAAGGGAAATCTTTCAAGACATCACTGACGACTTGTTCAACCAATTTAAAATACAGAGAGACCAATCTAACATCATATACATAGATAACTTAGGAAAGAGATTTATTTTAATATTATTTTAGTATTTAAGTAGTAAAACTAAGCACATTTTTGGCAAATTTTCAAAAGGCGTCATGGCCCCCTTCTGCCATAGGAAGCTCCACACCAATCACTCTGTTAGGACTTTACAATGAGTTCCTATGAGGAGATAATGTCTTATTCTTTAATCCTTTCCATTTTTCCTTCTTGTGACTTTCTGTCAATGTATTTCATGAAAATTTTTTGGTCAATGTCACCGTCATTTTCTAGGTTGCGCTCAGGGCCATCATTGGCATAGCGATCCTCATCTCGTGCTACATGACGATCTTCTGCACATCCCGCACCACTATGTCTCACAATTGTCTTTGAACTAATGCATCAAAAGTTATAGAAGTTTATTTCTTGAACTAATTAATTCATCAGAATGATTGAAGTTTATTTGTTCAACGGTAAGCTTCATTGACTGAATGCATCATCATTAGTTCAGTCATCTCCAATGTGGATTGGGAGAAACTCATAATCATCTATCTTGAGTGACCAAGTAATAACTCGACCACCTTTCCCTTGTCACAGCTACTATTGGATGAACCTCTAAAACTGTAGAGTTGCATACTAAATTAGTATACAAGATGCGAGAATCTATTAGGAATGGTGAACAAGTATAACACTTGATGAGTAGCCAATTTTATCTTCCTACCATCTTTCCGTTGGTAAGTCTGAGACGAGGAAAATATTTCAAGACATCGCTGATGAGTTGTTCAATATAGAGGGACGAATCTAACATCATATACACAGAAGACCTAATAAAGAGATATATTTTTGTATTATTTTAGTATTTAAGTAGTAAAACAAAGCACATTTTTAGCAATATTTTCAAAAGGGGCCATGGTCCCCTGGCAATAGGGAAGCTCCACACTTGAATCATTCACTTAGGACTTTGAATTGAGTTCCTATTAGGAGATAACTTAGGACTTTGAAGTGAGTTCCTATTAGGAGATAACTTACGACTTTGAAGTGAGTTCCTATTAGGAGATAACTTTGGACTTTGAAGTGAGTTCCTATTAGGAGATAAGGTCTTGTTATTTAATTCTTTCATTTTTTCCCTCCTTGTGACTTACTTTCCATATATTTCATGAATTTTTGGGTCAATGTCACCGTCATTTTTGGTGCGCGCGGGGCCATCATCGTAGTAGCAATCCTCATCCGGTGCTACTTGCTGATCTTCTACGCATTCTGCACCACTACATCTACATCATCTATCAACTAATGCATCAAGAGTTATTAAAGTTAATTTCTTGAACTAATTAATTCATTAGGAATGACTAAAGTTTATTTCTTCGACTGTAAGCTTCATTGACCTGAATATGTCTTTGTCAATCTAGTCATCTCTGATGTAGATTAGAGAAAGTCGAATGATCTATCCTAGTGATCAAGCAAAAACTCGACCGCTTTTCCTTGTCTCGATCACCGTTGGGTCGATCAATTGTTCAAAGAGTCAATATTTCGGAGAGCACGTTTTTGAGGTTTTTGAGTAGTTTGAGTTGTCAGTTGAGTTGAGGCCTTGGAGTTGGTGCATATGGGTTGCATGAAGCATGTTGTAGCAGTTAATGACAAGAAGACCAAGACTAGGCCCGGGAGTGCTAAGGTCTAGGCGATTGAGGATGCCACATGAGGCTATGTGGCTTAAGCAAGGCACAGTGGATACAAGGACTATAAGGAGGCAAGTTGGGGCATATGGTGAGCCAAGTGACTTGGGGCGAAATGCTTTGAGGTGAAGGAAAGGTAAAGGGCATTTCCATAAATTGCTCAATACCGAAGATGTGTGAAGTGAAGAAACCGTGGTGGTAGTCTAAATTGTTTAATTCAAGCTAAAGTGGAAAGAATCAAGGGGATCCAGGTAAAGAAGCTTCAAGGTGCAATCCTGATGCAGGGGATTGTCCGATCTTCACGGCGTAGAATCGATGAAGATAGTTTGGATCCGTGCAACCTAATGAATCGATAGCACTAACCACTGTTAGAACAGCAACCTGTGACAAAAGAATTCGTGCAACCACACGCTCGTGATCCCGTCTACCCGACCACCAAGTAGACGCGTCATCGCTCTGGCCAATCATAAGGAAACACAAGAACGATAGGGAAGAACGCCCGATTCCCCTTTAGGTTGCAATCATATGCCAAACCCTAGGAGGAACAAGCGCATAGCTCTCTGAAAATAATAGATTAATTTTTCTATTTGTGGTGGTCAGGCCCTCAGACTCATGCATGCAAAAATATTTAAGGCCGAAGAACTACAAGACCGACTCAACAACTAAAAAAACAAAACATCCGAACCGCGACATCCAAGACCGACTCGACCAACAAAATAAAAACAAAGAAAAAAACAACATCCAAACAGTACTCGACTCTGCCTCTGAACATGCACGAGAATGCATCAAGCGACATGCACATGAGAAATTAAAGAAAAAACCATTTCTTCGATTGCTTTGTGATGTCTGTAGACATGCAAGCGTTGGCTTGTCTTGCATGCATGTTTTTTTCTCTTGATATTTCTTTTTTTGCTTTCCAATCAAAACTTTTAATGCTGCCTGCTACCTCCCTCTACACTGCTCTCTTTGTTAATTGTCTCCGTACAAACCTGAGAACAACTAAAATACTAGCACTAGGTAGTAGCCAGGTTCATGTAAATTAAAGCCAAATTTAATTAAGAGCGAGTTCACCTGTTGATTAATCTTTTTAGCTCGTGCTCACGTAATCGGTCCAGTCGTGATGTCCTCATCAAATCCTCTTTGAGAAGCATGCAAGAGAGACTTAAGTGGATAAGACTTGTTTGTCTTTGAGCCTAACTGTACCCATTAAGTCTAGGGTTAAATAGGTTATAAGAGAAGTGAAGGTGTGAGCCTCCACTATATAAGGGGACGTGGAGGTATGCCTTTGAATTATCCAAGGCTTTGTGTGAGAAAACCCTAGCCTAAGAAGTCAAATCTTGAGAGGGAGAGGGTTGCCCTTGTGGCTTTTGTCATACTTAAGGGGAGTAGCTGTAATCATACATTTGCAAGTAGCTAATGCAAAGATCTTTCAATCCTAGCCATGCTCATCACTTCATCTTTGTGTTTTGCCTTCTTATTTGGCGTTTGTCTTTCCCCCTTGTCTTCTTGGTCATGTTTTGTGCCAAGGATATGTAAAAGAGGATATGCATCGACTACTCAAATTCCATCTATCTAGGCACGTTTGAAACAAGTTCTTGAATTTGCCTAGTTTTGGCATGAGAAGGGTGTTTTCTTGGAGTTCTTGGTTCCTGGGTGTTTGGGCTCAACCTTGTTTTGATTTAGAGTTCTATGGCATATGGGAAATCATTCTCAATCATGTTGACTTGAACTCTCCCACGAGCTACTCAAAATCATAGTTTTTATTTTTGTCCTGGTTTTGATGCAACTCATCTTAGGAGGACAAAGGTCTCAACTTTGTATTGACCTTGCTAGATCTTCTATTGTTCTAGGTTTCTTAAGCATTGATCTTGATGTTGGCAAAGTTTCATGTGATTTAGAGCCTTAATCTGCCCTGTGTATTTTAGCAACTTGTGTTGGTTTTGTCTCAGATTTCCATGTGTGCTTCCACTGTGTATCTTGATCTAACATTTGTAGCTTCTCATAACTATTAGAGGAAAGATCTTTTGGAATACTTTAGAACTCCTATTCACCTCCCCTCTAGTCATCGACCACGGTCCTACAAGTGGTATTAGAGCCCACCTAGCTCACTCTTGATCTTACCCAGTCTATGAACATGGCAGTAGAATGTTATTCCTCCAAGCCACTGATTTTTTATGGGGTTAACTATCTCTATTGAAGAGTAAGATGGCATGTTACATCCGGTGCCAAGATTAGCCTATTTGGAGGATGGTTAAGGGTTCTTTTGATGCGCTCAAAGTTACCAATTCATAAAATAGTTGGGTTTGAGCCATATCATGATGAAAGCGAGTGGCCACTTTACTCGAGTCCTGGTATATAGCGGACGAGGGTTACGTTGGCACAAGAGGGGCAGCAGCGGTCAAGGTACAAGATGGACATGGATCGGATACCTGGTCGCACCAAGAGGGGTAGGGCAAATCCCTTCGTTGAGGACCCACAGGAGACACACTGCGGTACTTGTGGTCTAATGGGTCACAATTCACGGATGTGTCAACGCTGCTCCATCAGTTAGCGGCGTTATATCTAAAGAGCATAATTTTTAGATATTTTGTTATTCTTATCACTAACATATTTTTGAATGCACAATGGCGAAGTGCCTGCTAGACGAGTTCTATGACAGGGAGCACCACGGCAAGCTCACGGAGGACGGCCAGGTACGTGTGTTATCGAAATGTATTTTTCTCGTGTTACATGTGTTTTCATCACGCAGCTAACTTTTAAAGCATTTTCCAGGAGATTCCCATACTTCATCCTCGAACCCATGATGATGAGATGTCGCAGATGCCCAACGCACCATTGAGACTTATTGAGAGTTGTGTGTATGTATGTATTTTATAGGTGAATGTATGTGTATGTGTGTATGTATGTATGTTTTGAGACTTATTGAGACTTATTGAGAGTTATGTGTATGTGTTTTACATGTGAATGTATGTATATGTGTGTATGTGCATGTGTTTTGTATATGCAAAAAAAGCAAAAAGTGCTATTTTTCTATAAGTTCAGTTATCACGGCGCCAAACACTGGCGTATGTAAGTAGCACGCGCCAAAGGGCTGGGGCCGAGTTCTTCAATTACGGCGCCAAGATCTTTGGCGCCAAAGATCTTGGCGCCGTAATTGAAGAACTCGGCCCCAGGCCCTTTGGCGCCGTGCTACTTACATACGGCGCCATGATAACTGAACTTGCATTAAAACTGCAAGTTCAACCAGTTCTTTCATTACATTCATACAAACAATACTAATTGACATTCACCAAATGAATAAGCACGACCCAATAAAACATACATACATAGTCCACATACATAGTTCATAAATTCCTAGAAAATGCATACGTCTGCATACATCAAACATTAAACATACATAGCAATAACCTACTGAGTGCATCGAGGCCACTTCCCCTTCCTCTGAGCATCAGGGTACTCCTCAAGGGCTGCCTTGGCACGTCGCGCTCTCTCTAGCTTCTTCTACCTTTCACCCTTGCGCCTTGCCGCGGCCCTCCTACGCTCCTCCTCGCGGTGTTCCCTCGCGGCCTCCTCCTGCTTCTTCTCCCTTTCCCTGCATCGGGGCTTTGTTGATCATTTTTCTTGCCGCACGATGTCACCATTATGCCCTTTCGTCAACATGGAGTTATGAAAGACTTCAACCATTGTCACCACCTGACAGCTCAAGGACAAGCTGTCTCACCGTGAGGGGTCTAATATTATGGCCTATGATCTGACGAGGCACTATAGTAGGAGGACAAATAGTACCATGCACACTGTAGCACGTGAAATAGTACCACATGTCTTGTTGTGGTCGTATTAGGAATTATTGGATGCATATCTTTGTATTAGGAATAATTAGATACATATCTTCATATCGAGAATAGATAGATATATATCTTTATATTAGGAATAGATATCTTAATATTTAGATAGTATAGATATAAATTATCTTTAATTGATTGGTTGCATTAGATTATGTTAGTTTCCATATTGTTAGGAGCTAACCTCATCTATATAAAGAGTAGAGCCGCACCATTCATAATCAAGCAATGAATAAACAAAAATTCTCCAAATAAGCCTCAAAGCCTCTCTACCTCATCAAGAAAGAGCTTTCTGGCGCTTAGATGAGGGCGAGTGTCCTATCCTTGGTCTTTGGACTGTGCACGACCACCGACTACAACATGAAACGATGTTGTCATGACTCATGACCGGTATGTTATTGGGAATTTAGATTGTGCATTTTTCCCCTTAGTGGTTGTTTGGATGAGGCCGTTACTTGGGAATTTCTATGATTAGTTCCAAATCCCTCAATCCAAATTGGCCTCGATAGTTAAGATCAGAAACCATAAAGGTTCCATTACACTAGAACAGAGATCGGACCTATTAGATATTGTGTAGGCATTATTATAGCTACAAACCTATAGAACCCCACTGCAGGAAGTAGAAAGTGTTAGGCACTATTTGGGGTTTGCAAGTGAACATTCATTGGATTGAATCATTGCCTTAACAAACTCAAGTATATATCACTTTCAATAGTCCAGAGGAATCATAGATCACAGTAGCAAGAATAGCTACAATTGGTGCATAGAGAGGGCCAACCTTTGATACCAAAGTGTTGATAATAATGAATTTTTGCATTTTTGCTTTTCCTACGGATAGACTTCATTAATGATTATGTTCAAAGCTTTTCTTCGCAATCTTGAACTGAACATGTAATGTCCGATAGTTCCTAAACTTGAAAGAAATCGTATGAAACTGAAATGAGCTTGAAGACACCCTTTCCTCCTCCTATGTTTAGTTACAATCTTAATTATAGCATATAAAGTTGATCTCACAAAACAAGAAAGAAGGCAATAGATAAAGCTACTGATTTAGCTCCTAGCTAATTACGAGAGTTCTCATGAAATTATTGTAACACCCTAGCCCAACGCCTGCGAGCCTAGAATGCTACCACTACTTGGTAATACTACCATTTACATTCATTGCTGCTAGATTTCAGCACATCACCTGCATTTAAGTCCCAACAGCAAAATAAGCAATATACGCTTAACGATGAACATGGTAGCAAACATACAAGTTTGCCAACTATTGAAAGAAAACGCGTGAGCCACACACGACCAAATATTTCCATTAAGACATACTTTTAACACTAACTACTCTAGCATGCCATTAGGGTCTAAATATATTGACTAAAGAAGGTATGTGAGTTACAGTTGCACATGGAATAAATGTGATACTCCTACCCATACATATCGTCTTCAATGATCACCTAAAAAAACACAAATAAATGAGGATAAGTCCGAAGACTCAGCAAGCACATAATAAAACGATAAACACAACCAAACACATAAGCAATCATCTAGCCATGTCATATCCCACATGTTTCAACATAATCATATTATCATTCTCATGTCTCATCATCATCTTTCCATTAGTGCAATGCAACACTACTCTACATGCTGATTTGCTCATCTCATTGCATATACCGTTATAGCCTAAGTGAATACCCGTCGATGTTCACCCTATCAAGGGCTTGTCCTCATTGACATGGGGATCTCTCCACTCCTATGAAGCCCTACTGAAGTAGGTCTTACAAATCCACCCACAGTGGATCTCTTTTTCATCATATGGGTGCACATGAGGCAAACACATATGTTCATTGTCATAAACATACTTCATCATTATCTTCATTAGCTAGTAAGCATCATGGCTTACCTTGCTCCATCATCATTGTCATCATCAAATAAGCAGCATCATATAACGTAAACATCGCATATTCTACAAGAATTGCCATTTGAAGAAAAGAGGGTTGAGGGAAACATGGGCCTACTTGTTGTCGGGTTAAGAATGACAAGAAGCATGGACAACGTTCACGATGGCTGCGTTACGGTTTGGTCAGCCCCCTCTTGTTGTCATGGTCGGCCGCGGTCCTTGCTCCTCTCCTTCGCCTTCCTCTACATTCTTAGCTACTCTCCTCTATTTCTCTCTTCCTCACTTCCTCTCAGTGGCTGGCTTTGTATGGTTGTGAACTTAGGTGTTTTTCTTTTTTTGGCTTGACTCCTGGCCTTGGCCGATGGGGGATGGTAAGAAGTGCTGGCTCTTTCGCTTGGCTCTCGGTGGGGAATGACTGGGGAAATGGATGCCCTCTATGGGCTGCTTTGCTTATGAAGAAGAGGGACTCGGCTGGCCTCTCTCTCTTGACTTGTGCATTGCCAAGCTACCCTTGCCTTATCCCTGTGGCTCTCTCATGCGGTTGTTTGCTCTTGGACCAGCGGTCCATAGGGTGAGCCTAGCACTATTTGTTGGTTTTCTACTATGGAAGGTAAGTCGGTAAAAACATGGGCGTTGGATTTTCTTCGCCAAATGATGATGCCCACATATGCAAGAGGCATTGACTGACCTCGGATGATCTAGGAACCTCGATGAGTGATATTCTATTCGGTATTCTAAAGCCAAAGGGTTTTAACAGCAAAATATTTCATTTTCTTTTATTATCCCTTGGGTTATTGGTATTACAATTATATACATATAAACAGTATGAATTTCAAGTGAAAGAGCAAATAACTACATGAATTGGTTTTACTCATTTTGGTGGGTTTCCAGTTGCCATTTGGGAAGTTGTCTGATTTTAGAAAAAAGATCAATTGATTTTCCACGTGACGAGGAAATCGTTGGTCTAATTGCAAAGTTCCCTTACATGTCAACATCTCCTTTTTTTTTCATTGACCAGATAAATACAATCCTGCAATTTTTCTGCCACATGCAACCAACTGAAACTGAGCCATCAGAAGATTTCCATTCCATTGAGACTCGAGACTCACATACAGGCATAATTAATTGCTCCCCTTCCCAAAAACCAAAAAAGTTGGTAATTAATTAACACCAAACTTCTTTTCACCAAATGGATTTTGGCTTATTCATCCTACCTAGGAGATATACCTAAACCAAGATCCATCTTTGCACTGACATATACTTGCACAATAGTTACAGTGGTACTACTAGTACTAGCTAGCTATAAGTAAGTTGGCTCCCAGAGGCATTTGAGCCTTCCCATCCATCCATACAGCTTGAGCTCCAGTCCTATTGCTTTTTGTGCAGAAGTGTGCTAATTAGAGCATTTCATTAAATCCTCTCACACCTCTCATGCATGTCTGCAGCCTGGCGCCGCTGCCTGACAAGAACACAAAATGTTAACTGCCAGGAGAATATAGATCATGAATTATTTTCATGTGGAGACATATATTCTTGTTCTTAAAAGATATATATTCTTTCCAAGTAATAGCTGAACCTAGCTGCAGTGAACAAAGGTGCCCAGGCAAAAAAATTTATCCTTTGTTCTTTTTCCCGGAGCAAAACTGTAAAACCAAGGGCCTCGCTTAGGACTGGAATTTAAAAGAAAGAGGCGTACTTTGCAGAATTGCAATATAATCGGAGTGAAGAAGAAGAAGAAGAAGAAGAAGCAGCAGCAGCAGCAGTAGCAGCTAAAGTGCCTTGAGTATTGATTACATATTTTAGAAAAATTAAAATTCATGCATTGGAAAAAGGAAAAATATGAAACCAATATATCTTAAAATTTTATATAACTTAAGTATTTGATGTGGAAAGGAGAGCTAGCAGTTTGGACAGAACCAATTGAACAATGTCTCATGAAATGTACCACGGACAGATCATTACATTAGTGTAAAAGAAGAGAGATGCTTCAGTCAGTGAGAGGAGGTACCAGTACTAAACAGTACTCTCAATTAACATCAATTCCAAAAACCCTGAATTCAGAAAACTTTTAAGGACTCAAAAACCAAAGAAACGAGAACATCTACACAAACATACTTAACCATGCATGAAAAGCTAGATCATGTGCCTTGCATAGAAGAATCTAACAACTACAAACAAGATGATAAAAATTAAATAGAAAATTGTAGTACATACATATACATGTATACATACCCTGATCACCACCTCAGCCCAGCTGGGATCCTTTGCACAGGGATTGCATGAGCTCCACTTGTGTCTTCAAGCACACAACATAATCCAAGGCCTCACTGAGCAAGGAGAAGCCATGCAAGGCCTCTCCTCCTGGCACGAGCTTCCTGAGCAGCTGCAGCCTCCCCTTCACCATCCTCCTGGCCGCCATTGCACCACCTCCATTGCTGCCACTCGGCACCGCCATCAGCAAGCTCCTCCTCTTCCTCCTGGAGCTGCATACCCTGTGCGACCTCCGCACTATCTTCCTGCTCCTGACCTCCTTCCTGCTCGCTGCGGCGGCGGCCGCCCTCTCGTAGGCGCCGCTGCCCATGATGCGGCGCATGAGGGCCTCGTTGCACCGCTCCGCCGCGTGCCGGGAGACGAGGGCGCGCGCCCACGACGCCGTGCCGCCCCGGGCCGACACCATTGCCACGTCGGAGGAGAGCTTCACGGCGTCCCGGCGCTCCCGGATGCCCATGGACTTGGACGTGAGGCCGGCCACCTGCAGGCTCAGCAGGAGCTGCTCCAGGAAGGCTTTCTTGAACCTTCTTGGGGCATGCATCGTTGTGTGTTTGTATGAAGAATCGTGTGAACAACAAAACAATGGCCTCCTTTGCTTGCCTTGCTTGGTTGGTTCTCGGAAGGAGACGGAAGAAGAGGAGGAGAGTCGATGGGTTTGAGTTGTTGTAGGAGCTAGGAGAGGGGTTTATGTAAATATAACGCCGCTGGCTAGGTGTGCCCAATAAAGTTGCATGTGCCCTTGGGGTTGCATGTGGGCTTCTTCAGCTGCTATTCATTGCTGCGTGTAGGGAATATTGTTTTTGTTTCCACTATCCATTTGGATTTTTCAAAAGGTATGGTCCTCTTTGGGGTACAAAAATTTTCTAGGAATTTCTTTTGTTAACTCCCAGCTAATGTTTCCTTTCTTACAAATTAAATTCATATTAAATTCGTTCTTTCCAAAAAATATGTCTATATATAGTTTTCTTCTGATTTTTGGGCATGCTTAGAACCAGGGTTAACTCTTTCGGTTTGAGAAAAAAAAACATTCGGAACGTGGCGAAAGTACTGAATTGAACGAAATTTCAGAATTTTGTTCACAATTTTGGACAAAATTTTCAAACTTCATTTGAATTTTGATGAAATTTAACCAAATTTGGATAAAATTTAGACAAATTTCGAACGAAGACAAATTCGGCCAAAATTTGACCAAAATTTTTTCCTTTCGTTGGATAATGAAATTACCAAAATTTCATTCCATTTCATCCGAATGAGTTAACCCTGCTTAGAACAGATGAATTTATTTTTTTTTAAGAAAGCAAGGCAATGTAATTCCTACAGGAATCCTGCAAAATTCCTTATTTCAAATGGGATCTAAAAAAATTAATAGTGCAAGGTACATACAAATTAGGACTTCTTCTATGCCTTAAAAGAAGGGAGTGTCTATACAACATTCGACTGTTTTTTAGAACAAAAACAGTCAGATTTTGAGCCGTTAGATGGAGATCCAACGTCCTAAATCATTTTTTTGGAGGGGGTCATTTTTTTAGGGGGGCTTGTATTAGTGGATCCGTTGGATGGAGATCTAATGCTCCAAATTAATCTGACTATTTTTGTCCTCAAAAACAATCGAATGTTGTATAGCATTACTCTTAAAAGAAAGTCTATATATCATAAAACTCATGAGGTCATTGACATGTGTATGCGCATTTTATTTTTGAAAACAAAATGATAACATTTTTCAAGATATTTAATGTTACATATATAGTACTGTCTCACCTTTCACGAGTTGTCTGAGTGTTGTAGTAGTTTAATCCATACGTCAGTGTGCATTATGTTTGAATGGGAGTTAAATTGGGCATGTACAAAGGAAGGCAAGAAGTATTTCGACATAGAGGGACCCAGTTTGGACTGTCTTTTTAACTGAGGAAAGCAGTTATATAAGTTCCATTGAGAGGGGTTTTATTAATTATTTATTCGTTATTAAATAGACTTAGGGGGTAAGAAAAGGAAAGGTCTGAAGTGTGCAAGATGATAGGGAAAAAGAAAAGGAGAGAAAAAAGAATGCACTTTTTGGGGGACATGTTATAAGAGGGAAGGGGATGGAAGATGCAGACCATGCACATGCCTGCACATGGTGGACTAGCCCCACTTGGACCCTAATAACACCCAAATAGTCCTCATTAATGCCAAATATTATTCCTGAAGAAAAAGGTGGCATTCCCATTATTCGCCAAAGAAGACTTCTTAATCAAGTCCTTATGTAGTTTTTATGGGTTAAATACAACATCAATTCTTACAGGATACATGCTTTAGGTACGGTTAATGGATTGTTCTAGCTAGGTTCTGTATATGGTAATGTCAATGAAACCATCTTGTAATGTGAAGTTATACCCTTGCATGTAAGCACATTGTCTAATTACCAAAAGTTATGAACTCCAAATATTTGAAAAAAAAGGGTTAAAAATATAGAATGTGTGGAGTCTTGACATCCTTTACATCTTTTTAAGTTCTTCAATGGTTTTGCCAAAAATTGTTGGACCGATGTCGGAAATCAGACAGAAAAGGTGAATGATTATGAAAACTTTTTCTTTCTCCAAGTATTCAAAATCTTTACTTAAATAACAATAAGAGTCACTAAATTCATATTTCACCTCCTACAAGAGAATCACAGAGATCTGAGATCAAAAGATGCAACACCCTATCTTTGACTGCTTGACCAATAGTGCCACCAAGGTAGAGTTGGTATGACCATTGGTGTGGTACTACCGCCAATTGGAGGCCAGTATGACGGCACTTGCGGTACTACCGCTACAAGGTGGTTAGTATTATCGCTTGCCCTGTTTCCAAGCACAAACTCCTTGGGACAAAAACTAAATTTGAGAATCGTAATCAAACCTTGTCCAAAAGTTATCAGAATTGGTGTAGACCTTTGCAAGGATGTCCAAAACCAAATCAAATCAAGAAACACAAGGTTCTTAGACTTGATTCCATCCAATTGAAGAATCATGTTCTAGGTTATAAGAACACACTACACCCTAAAACTTAAATAACTTCTTACTCGTGAGTATCTAAATTATGGGAACTTTCATATCATCTCTTACATGTCCTAGCAGGATAATCTAAGCAAAGACTTAGGCTAGAAAGGTCATGATCACAAAATCATAAATAAATCTTGGTCAAGACAAGTTAAGAACCAGACAATATCTTGATACTTGCCAAGGAGTGATCTAAATGGACAATGATTGATCCTAAGGATCTGCTAATGCCTCTTACATGTATCAATTACAGCATGATCAAGAGCAACACGAAAAGAATCAAATCACAATAAGTAAGAACAAAAACTCATGAAAAGAGAGACGAGAGCACAAGAATTGCAAGAACTTGATCTATTGCATAAAAAGGAATATTTTTTACAGCTTGATGGTTACAAAGGACACTCCACAAGTTTCACTCTTACTCACACCATGAGAAAGAGGAAGAACTAGTATAAGCCTAGAACTCTAGCTTATTTCCTTGCAAACTCTATCATCACCCTTCATCGCACGCATTTTTTTAAAAGCATTTACAAGGATCAAATCACTCACACCCGAGTGTTTGATCCACTTCACACACACGACTATAGCCTAACCCTAAATCACTTCTCTTCTGTCTCCTGCACCACGATTTTGATATAGGCCTCAAGTTCGGTTTTGGGCAATTTCCTGAAATACCCCTGACAAAGCTTTCGAGCACCTTCCCTTGACTCCATCTTCTTGTCGTGCAAGCCACCATTATGCCATGTATAGGTTGATCAATGGCCTCCCTTCTATTAGCAAGTCACTCCTGTTTTCAGCTCCCACCGAATCATGCCTCACTTGAATCAACAAAGTCACTTGATCCAACCCGTTGCTCAAACCTTCCTTTAACTGTATTTCTTGACTTTGCCCCATCTGGTACTACCGCCTGAGACTAACAACAACCTAAATTTTCATGGAATTACAAACCCTTTTGCAAAACCCTATGTTCAACTCCACCCAAGTGCCAATTGATCATCACAAATTGATTTAGACCTACCCACATGGTCTCTCAAAAATCAATTCTCTATTCATATGAGCAATTATTAGTTCACTTGCATATCCTTATCTTTTGCTCTTGCATTGTAAAATTAAATCCCACAAAATATGAGAATCATCTAAAGATTCTACTGAGGTGCCATGCAGGCTCTTGATCTTGTTTTGTTAGATGGACCCCTCGTCTCCCGCCCGCTCGTCTCCCGCCCATCCACCTCCCGACGCTCCCCTTCCCCAGAGCTCCACGCCGGCAGCCACCTTGGTGCCGGCAGCCACCCTCAAAGCCGCGCCTCCTCCCTGGCCGGCCACCCTATCCTTCCGTGCGTCGGGACCCCCCCTCTTCCTCCCCGTCTCCTGTTGCGTCAGGGCGTTCCAAGGCGCAGCGGTGGAGGGATTCAAGTCCGACCTCGTCCGCTGGTGTCGTGTGCCCTAGGACTTCCGCCCCGGTGAGCTTCCATGATGTCCTGATCGCGCCGGCCCCAGCTGGGCGAGCTCGGCCGCCGAAGGTCGCTGTGCGCCCTGAGCCTCACCGCTTGACTCAGGTCGCGCAGGACACCGATGGCTGGCAAAAGTACGAAAGCCGCCAAGCCCACCGGAGGTGTCTCCGCCCTCCACGGTGTCCTCGTCGTCCAGTACCCAAAGACCTCAAGGGGAAGTGCTTTAACTATTTGTCTCCCTCGCATCGTGCCGCTGCGTGTCGTCGCCCGACGTGCTGCTTTCGTTGCCTGGCCTCGGGCCACCATTCTGCTGGGTGTCCACGTCGAGCTGCTGCTGCATGCCCTGCACTCTCTCGGCCGCTGAGGAAGATGGTCTGGCGCCAGGTTCACCCTTTACCTACCGCGGTGCCGCCTTCCTCGGTGCCGGTCGAAGGCGGCGCGGGCGTTGTGGGCCTTGGCGGTGGAGAAGGACCTGCTGGCGGCCGTCGCAGAAGGATGCGCTACCGGACCCAGCGGCAGCGTGCAGATGGTCTGGGCATTCGTCCCCCTTCTCCCTCTCGCTCTGCTACTGGCGATGCGGTTTTGGTGTTGCCACCTCCTCTGTTTTCCGTGGGAGATGGAGGTCCAGCTGTTCAAGACATTCTGAGAAGGCCACAATGTTTCATTGCGTGCTCTGCCAGTTTGGCGGAGAGGGAGGATGAGCTCCACCGCACCCTCGTCATTACCATTGTGGGAGAGTGCTCCGGTATAACTGTTGAACTCCTCACGGCGTAAATCGCCCATAGGTTCGGTCTGGCTGACGAGGCGCTGGTCTTTCATCGCAATTCTCCGGCAAGTTTTCTGCTTTTCCTCCCGGATGAAGTGACTGCCACTCGCGTCTACAATGGTGGCCATCCTTTCGTCACCTCCTCTCTTAGGCTTCTCATTAAGTGTTGGTCTCGTTTCTATGGCTCTTCCGTCGCCGTTTCCGCCGGCGCGGTTGAGGTCACGATCAGTGGCATCCCGGCACATGCCTGGGAGCTTGCTACAGCGGAACAATTACTAGATGAATTCTGCTTGGTCCGGGAGATTCACCCAGACACAATCAACCGAAGGGATTTTTTTCTTCTGATGGCCTGGTGTTCACAGCCGGATCTCATCCCCATGGCAATGGAGCTCCTGATTGAAGAACCTTCTGCTGCATCCGCTGCAACGGCTGATGGGCTGCTGACGTTTTGGGCTTTGTCTTACCCCATCGTCATTTCGTCTGCGGTGGCCACCCAGGGGACGGCGGCGGTTCCTCCCTCATCTCCTCCCCCGGATGCGAGGGATCGGGGTAGCGGCAATCGGCGTCGCCGGCGTTCGCCTTCGCCTGGATGTCCTTCGCGGGGTCCTGGTTTTGGGCCGGCGTCCCGTGGCGGTGGCCCTCGGGCGTTGGCCCTCTCCCGGACTGGTCCGAGCCACGTGGCAAACATGCTGGGACAAGGTGCAGCGTCCCAGGCGTCGCCTCCAGCAGTCATCTCTGAGCCCAGCGGTGCTTTACCCCAAGCGTCCGCTGCCCCCATCATTTACTGTTCCTCTGATGATGGCGATTCTCCCACTGCTCCCGAAGATCTGCATGAGGAAATTAATCCAGTTACCACTTTGCCCCCGTTTGTGATCACCCCGGAACCAACATTGCCTGGGCTTCTTATTGATGGGCCTGGCCAGACTATTGCGCTCCCGGTGGTCGAGTCACCTTTGTTGACTCCCCCGGATTCTGGGTCTGCTCCTCGAGTTGAGCAGGTTGATCGTCTTGAGCCGGTGGACCCGCCTGCTATGAATGCTTTGGTGAGAGGAATTCAGTTATGCCCTCTTGAGGCCCCTACGTTGAGTGAACATATTGCTACTCAGATGCTCACGTCAAGATATGCTATCTCGCCACGTGTGTACTCGCAACGACGCACTCGCTGTGGCAAATTGATGTCGCAACCCCATGCTGAAGCTTCTGCTTCCAGTGTGCCCCCCTCCACACCAACTTCGGCAAAGACAAGATTCATTTCAGATATGACCAAGAGTGCAAGAGCTCTACTGCCACCACCAAAAATTCAGAAGCGTAGGCCCAAATCCTACCTGTTGGGAGCTAGTCCACCTCGTCGCAGCAGAAGGTTGGCCGGACTCGGCGTTGATACCTCTGAAGCAAATCCCTCAAAAAAGATTGTGATGCGCTCCTTGGGCCTATCCTCAGAAGATGTACAGGACAACAAGAAGTCTTTGGAAGATTATAGTAAACTTTTCTGGCAGCCTCTGACTGCGTCTCATATCTGGGCACTGGCAGCACTCTTTGGCTGGGCACCTTCGGAGCTTGAAGATGCTTCTGTGGAGGACCTGTTTTGTGTTGTCTAGTTGCTGGACGCAGGTCACTTTTTCTTTTTCCTCTTTTCCTATGGATCCCTCCCGCATCATTTTTTGGAACGTCTGCGGTTTAAATTCAGCCATGAGACAGAATTCAGTAAGAAGCTTGGTTGAGTCTGTTAAGGGTGATATTGTTTGTCTCCAAGAAACAAAGATGGGTGATATTTCTGTGAGGTTTTTGCTTTCTATGCTTGGGCCTTCTTTTCCCCACTTTACTTTTCTTGCGGCAAATGGGGCCCGTGGAGGTATTTTGATCTGTTGGTGGGATAGGCTTGGTGCAGCTCTATCTATATGTGTGGATATGTATTCAACTTCGATTCAGTTTGCTTCTGCTTCTGGACAGCATTGGTGGTTAACATGTGTTTACAGACCTCAATCTTCAGATGACAAGATTCTTTTTTTGTAAGAGCTCAGGGCAATTCGTGCCCAATGTACTAGCCCCTAGTTAGTAGCAGGAGACTTCAACTTGATTTACCGTGCTGAGGATAAGAATAACACAAACCTTAACCGAGCAATGATGGGTAGGTTTCGCCGGTGTCTAGATGATCTTGCGGTTAAAGAGCTCCCTCTTTTTGGTCGAAAATTTACTTGGTCTAATGAGCGAGTTCTCCCACACTTGAAAAGTTGGATCGAGCCTTACATTACGTGGATTGGGAACTTATATTCCCTTTCTCCCTGTTGCAAAGAAATCTTGCTACGGAGGTCTCGAGATCATTGCCCTTTGCTGCTTGGTCTTTGTGATATGAACAAGAGAAAAGGAAGGTTCCATTTTGAAGCCTTTTGGCCATCCATCGCTGGGTTCTCTGAGGTCGTCTCCCAGGCGTGGTCTTCAGTCCAGCCAAGATTATGCCCGGTTGAGACCCTCTCCTACAAGTTCAAGGAAGTATCCTGTGCATTACAAAGCTAGAGCCAGAAGCAGGTCGGCCATGTTAAAACACAGCTCAGCTTGGCTCGAGAAGTTGTGCACCAACTCGAGATTGCTCAGGATTTTTGTACTCTATCTGTTGAAGAAGCGACCACTGCAGTATGCTCAAGAAACACTGTCTTGGTCTTACCTCGCCAGCAGCGTACCATGTACGGTCAAGATCCAATTGCTTACATCAAGGATGGTGATGCAAATACTCGTTTTTCACCTCCATGCGAGCATAGAAAAATGAAGAATTTTATCCCCAATTTGGTGGATGGTGACCGAATCCTCACAGTCACGCTGAGAAGGCACAAGCCGTGTTGGATTATTATCATAATCTGATTGGAACAGCAGAAGAGAGGGACTTCTCTATTGATCTGGAACATCTGAACCTACCTCACTTTGATCTTCAAGACCTAGAGCTCCCTTTTTATGAACAAGAAGTCTGGGACACGATTAAAGAAATGCCTTCTGATAAGGCCCCTGGGCTAGATGGCTTTACAGGCTGTTTCTTTAAGTCTTGTTGGCATATCATCAAAGAAGATATCTCAATTGCACTAGTTCTTTGTCCACTGTAGGTGATTTCGGGCATCTTAGGTGCTAAATTCAGCTTATCTAACCTTAATTCCAAAAAAGGAAGATGCAAACCAGGTCAAAGACTTTAGGCCCATAAGCCTGATCCATAGCTTTGCAAAATTGGTTACTAAGATTCTTGCTAACAGATTGGTGCGAAGACTCCATGAGATTGTGGCCAGCAACCAAAGTGCGTTTATTAAGGGGAGGTGTATTCAAGATAACTTAATGTTGGTCCAGCAGACTGCAAAATTTCTAAACCAGCAAAAGGCCCCTCGAATTCTCCTCAAGCTAGATATTTCAAAAGCTTTTGACTCAATTTCGTGGCCGTTCCTTTTGGAGGTTTTATGGCACCGTGGTTTCGGACCTATTTGGAGGAATTTGATTTGTGGCCTTCTTAATGCGTCTTCAACAAGGGTCCTTCTCAATGGCATCCCGGGTGAGGAGATTCAACATCAAAGGGGACTCAGGCAAGGCGACCCGCTTTCTCTGATGCTATTTATTTTGGTTATGGATGTGTTGAATGCAACTATTCAGAAAGCCAGTGACGAAGGTCTCCTCCAACCACTTGCAAATCGCCCCCTCAAACATAGAGTCTCTCTTTATGCGGATGATGTGGTTCTGTTCCTCAGACCTGTTGCCTCTGATTTGGAGTTGATCTCTGCTGTCCTTCAATTGTTTGGCACTGCCTCAGGACTCAAAACCAACATTCAAAAGAGTAGTGCCTCCCCCATACAGTGTTCTGATGAGGATATTGCCATAATCCAGCATCATATGTCATGTGTAGTTCAAGATTTCCCTTGTAAGTACTTGGGCCTCCTGCTTTCGTTTAAGAAATTGACCAAAGGGCAATCAGCCCATCATAGACCGCATCGCTGCCCATTTGCCAGGTTGGAAATCTGATCTAATGAACAGAGCTGGGAGGTTGGTAATGGTCCAATTTGTAATGACATCTATGGTGATTTATCTGGCTAAAGCTTCGGATCTTCCCCCTTGGGCTATCAAGGAAATCGACAAGATTAGAAGGAGTTTTCTTTGGAGAGGAAGAAGAGAAGCTAATGAGGGTCATTGTTTACTCACCTGGCCTAGAGTTAGCCGGCCTAAAGAGCTAGGTGGACTTGGTATACATGATCTAAAATCCCTTGGTGGGCCTTGAGATTGAGATGGTTGTGGCTTGCAAAGACCCAACCAGACAGAACCATGGCGAGTCTAAGATCATGTTACACCCTTCCGTACATGCCTTCTTCTCCATGGCGGTGTTCACTTGTTGTCGGTGATGGAAAATCTACTCTCTTCTAGGCGATAAGTGGTGCATGGGCAGTCCATTGAGCTACTGCTCCTCACCTTTTGCTCTGGTCTACAAGAGGACGGCCAAAAGACGCACAATTTTTATGCTCTGTTGGACAATTCTTGGATCATGGACTTGCGAGGTGCCCTCACTATGGCTGCTCTGTTAGAATATTTTGATGTCTGGAATCTTGTTTGGATGTGCAGCTGCAACCTAACTTAGCAGATGTGCATAATTGGCGCCTCACTGCCTCTGGACAGTACTCAGCCAAGTCTGCCTATAATGCTCTCTTCTTTGGCTCAATGCAGTTTGATCCTTGGAAACTCATTTGGAATACTTGGGCGCCAAGAAGTGTCAATTTTCCTTTGGCTTGCTTTCCATAATAGATCTTTGGATGCGGATAGGCGGCCAAGAGAGGTTTACCTCATCCCGCTCAGTGTCCCCTATGTGACCGGGAAGATGAGACCATCTAGCATATCCTTTGTGGGTGCGTGGTTGCAAGACAAATCTGTCCCTTGTCTTCCGTCGCTATGGGCTACAGGATTTCTCTCCACTCCACGATGACAAGGTCCTCCATGTATGTTGGATCGTATTCTAGATTTGTTCCACGACAAGCGCAAGAGAGGGCTGAATTCGCTAATTATTTTGGTCGCCTGGTCCTTGTGGAAGCACCGTAATGATATAGTGTTTAATGGAGCTGCTCTCAATGTGCAACGTATTCTTAAGCAGATTTGTGAAGAGGCTAATCTCTGGTGTCTAGCTGGTGCTAGTGGGTTAGCTCACTTAGAGGTCGCTGCTAGATAATATGGTGGCTTTTGTTTAGCTGGGTCGTTTCTGGTCTTCTCTTTTCTTTTCAGGCGTTTCTTGTGGTGTCTTGGCTCCTTCGGGAGTTTTGGGTGTGTGTATTTTGGGTGTGTTGTACTCTTCTGAGTTCTTCTTCTTAATGCAATGATACGCAGCTCTCCTGCGTATTCGAGAAAAAGATTCTACTGAATGGAAATTGTACTAAATCATTGCTGAACCAACAAGAGATTCGATTCAATAAACAAACAGAAGATCCTTTTGTTTTAATTATAACCAAATCTTCTCTATACTTCAGTTTCCATAGTAGCCCATTAGCATTAGCGCATTAAATAAAACAAACTTAACAAGGTAATGTTGTTGACTAATTATATAAATTGGCCATACTATTAAGCAATGTACGTATTAAATCAGTTATTTCAAACATAACTAAATGTGTCAATCAGATGATACAACAAGGCAACAGGAGTGTTGAAATCTGCAAGAGAGCAAGGATGTATAAAATGATTCTTGCACTAGCAGCTTTGCATGTGTTTCCCCGTTAGCAAGAGGTTCCTTGACTTTGTTGGCAATAGTACTTCATGGCGAGAGCATTTGAGTGCAGTGGCAGTGAGGCCATAACATGGAAGCACCTGTGGGGGCATGCCCACTAGCTTTCTTCCACGCCACACAATTGTTAGACTTTTTCTCCAAGGCTCCAACTAAGTTCTAAGCCCATCTAGATTGGGTTCAGATTGAATCTAAACTATATCTGCATTCTAATTTTGAAAGTATGTGTATGAGATTGCAAAAGCTCCAAGCAACAAGTGTGCAAGTGCAACTTGCTTTCTCTTTCCTACAAGCATCATGCGCCCTTCTACTTGAGCTTGTTTTGCTCGTTCTAATTTGACCAAAATTTTGTTGCATACACGAGATTTGGCTAGCTTTTGGTTTGTGAGAAAAAAGGTGATGTAGTTTTACCGAAATTTGGCAGGTTAATTTCAATATTGTCCCCAGAATGAGAACGAATTTTAGAAGCCGAATTGGGTGCCAAAATTTGGTCACATACAGAAAGAATTTTAGTTGCAAATATAGGGTACGGTAGGTTGTAAAGAAAACACACCCAATAGGCCGATACATGTTGGATATATTGAAACATTATGTAATATGTTGCAAAGCATGAATTAATTGTTAATGAGACAGTTGATTCCAAAGTACCTGCAAAACGTAAGAGCTCTGCAATAATAAGTAGCCGGCCTCTGGTAGTGAAGGACTGAAGGAGCAGCAGTTGCTAAATAGTAATGAGTAGTGCCAACTACACAAATTTCAAGCTTGAACGGTTAACATTAGTTTTTTCTGTTGTCGTTTGGTTGACCAATGTGACAATATGCTTTCCAAATATTGTTTCCGAAAATTAGTATGAATATATATCATGTCTATGTTTGACTACGAACAGACTCATTGGACCCATTGTACGCCCAGTGGCTCCTTTGATATGCACCCATAATCTCTTTTCAAAAGAAATATATATCGTTCCCCAAAGAAAAAGAACAGTATGATTTACACATGGCATTGAATTTCTAGCCGTGTATACACACAAACTTTCTATCTCGTCGCCCTTATTCCCTTATTAGTTTGATAGGGATATGTAACCTCCTATAAAATTGTACTGAAATGTTAAAAAATAACATGGGAGACATGCACTTATTCCCATGCATATACTGCACACTTAGTTAGTAATTCTATGCAAGCAAAGATAAGTTGATCATGCCAATAAGAAGTCTATTAAGACTAGTGCATCCTCGAGCTCCTGGCCTAGGGAAACCTCATTTTCAATTAGTTGGACACACTAATATATAGCCATGAAGTGCCCCTGAGTTCTAGGATATAGTGGAAGGCCGGTATAGCAGCCTGAAAGACATTCTATGTACCAGGTTACTTCGTCAAGGTTAAGTAATATTTGCCAAAACAAGGCAAATCATCGGAAAGGTGCTGGCTGTAGTAATTTGCTCCAATGCTTACTTCAATAAGGGAGAGGAAGTGGCAATTTCATCATGTTAGCACGAGGACCATATTAGTATCAAGACCCAACTGCCAACATATGAGGATGGACCCTTTATTTCTGGATGGCACACGAGGCAATGCATTGAGAGTTACACACACTAGTCAATAGGCCTGGCAAATACTGTTGTACTATGCTTGGTGAGGCTGTCCGCTGGAACGACATGTTGCTATTCAGGTGCCCTTGTCATGCAGACACATGGTCACACATGGATGGGCTCCTCCTGTCCAGGCAAAGCCATGCCATCTCTCCTTTCACGAATTATTAGAGATCTGAAGAGCACCCCCTCTCACTGGGACCCATACCTGCTGGCCTCCCTTTCCTGACCAAAATTTGGGTGCAACATGGGGAGATTGGTCAAACTAATCATATACTTTTTGAGTTTTCTTGTTCTTTTAATTTTTGGTTCTTGGGTTGCTAGTTAGGATGTGCTTCATGCATTGCTAGCTCCTAATTAATCTGCACGTCATTTATTCCACAGGGCTAAGATTGCTTTCCTGTTTACAAACTTCTTTTAGATCTTTGTTTCTATTTTTCTGTAGCTTTTTTTATCTGTAAAAGCTGAGGACATAGATTAGGACAAAAAACACAATTTTATTTGACCAATGAACTAATTGATCAAATATTCATAGAGGCGGGAAGCTAGAGAATCGTGTGATAACTCGGTACAATGTTAAGACCGCTTTTTATTACATAAGGTATTGATTGATGGTTTAATTCCTACATATGTACCAGGGTGAGGTAAGAGGTCTTCTGAAGAGATTTGACTCAATTTATTTACCTCAATTTCTAAGGAAAAACATGTGACCCCATATATTCCAGATGATAGAGATGTAAAGAGTGTTATGAATAGCGCTTGTATTCATATGAGGCCAATGGGCCGGTATATATACACAAAGTACATGTGGTAAATATGCAAAGAACTCCTCATAACAATGGGAATAACAACTATACATATATCTCTAACACCCCCTCAAACTCATGGTGGATCAACAACACCGAGTTTGGAGAGGTAGAAGCTGTCTTTGTGCTCAGTCAGGGCCTTCGTGAAGAAATCCGCTATTTGAAGCTCAAGGCACATACTAAAGAGTAATCACTGATCATGCACACAAGTCCTCATGAAAGAAGCATCAACACCAATGTGCTTGGTGAGCTCATGCTTCACGGGATCACGGAACATCTTGATGCTTTGTCTTGTCGACAAGAGAGGGTCGGTGTAGTGGCGAAACACCAAAATCCTCAAGTAACCACCGTAGCCAAGTAATCTCTGCTGTCAAGAGAGCCATAGCTCGCAACTCGACCTCTGCACTCGAGCGGGACAACTGCGATGCATTTCTTCGTCTTCCGGGCAATAAGAGAACCACCAAGAAAAACACGATGGCGAGAGATAGACCGCGATCGGAGGATCGCTGCCCAAGTAGCATCCGAATAGGCTGAAGCTGTAATGGCTGGGCGTGGAAAGAAGAGGCGGCGAGATAGTCTCACGAAGGTATCGCGAGAACTTCGAAGAAGGTGGTGTAGTGAACTGAGTGGGAGCTGAAACAAAGCGACTCGAATATGAGCCGGATAAGTGATATCCGGACGAGTAACGACAAGGTAGACAAGACTCCCAACAAGATGGCGATAGTGAGTCGGATCGAAAAGAGGCTCGCCATCGAGAGTCGGAGGTGAACATTGAGCTCCATGGGAGTCTCAACGATCTGTTGATCGAGAGAGAGGCGCGATCAAAAGATCTGAATATATTTCTCTTGGGACATAAAGAAACCATCTGGAGTGGAAGTAACCTCAATCCCAAGGAAGTAACGAAGAGGACCAAGATCCGACATAAGGCGCTCACTAAGGCGAGCCTTGACAAAGGCAATGTACTCAGAATCATCCCCGTAATGATCATATCATCAACATACGGAGAAGAAGAGTCCGACCACGAGGCGAAGTGTGGACAAAGAGCGCGGGATCATGATCACTAGCTGAAAAACCAGCGCGGTGACCACGAGAGGAAGCGCTCAAACCAAGCACGAGGGCTTGCTTAAGGCCATAGAGAGAGCGGCGAAGCGGCAGGACCATGCCCTCGAGGCAGAATACCCGGTGGCGGATGCATGTAGACCTCCTCACGCAACTCGCCATTAAGAAAGGCATTCTTGACATCAGGCGAAAGCAGACCGATGTGACAGGCGCCACCAAAGAAGAGTGCGAGCGGTGGTCATGTGGGCCACAGGAGCAAAAGTCTCGTCGTAGTCAACACCATGCTCTGCTGGAAGCCACGAGCAACAAGGCGCGCCTTATAGCGCTCAAGAGAGCCATCAGGCGAGTCTTAATCTTATAGACCCACTTACATATGATGGGATGAGAATGAGATGGAAAGGAACAAGATCCCAAGTACCCGATGCGGCTCGAGGCAGCAATCTCCTCGGCCATGGCAAGCGCCACTCGGGGTGAAATGCGACATCCGGTAGGAGAGCAGGCTCACGAGTAGCTGCGCCGACAAAAGCAAAGCAGGCGGGAGGCGAATCGTGCGATCGCGGAGGCGTGGCGAGAAGATGACCCATCGGGGAAGATGGAGCATCGAAGAAGATGGAACAGCGGAGAAGATGGCTCATCGGAAGATCCTCAATCACGAGGTCGGCGAGTGTAGAAGATAAGGGAGAAGATGCGTAGTGGGAGGAGCTGCGGAGTCGTGAAGGCGACACGAGCGGCGACAGCAGCGGAGAGAGGCCACGGGGAATATGTGGAGACTCGGTGGGGCAGTGGGCGTGGGCAAAATAGATATAGGTGTATCTGGAAAGGTCAAGAAAGACGAGACTCCACAGAGGAAGCCGAAGGAGAGGCGGGGGGCGTGGGTAGAATGGGCGAGACTCGTCGAAAGTCACATCAGAAACCCGTATCCGGCGACCAGCGGGATCCCAGCACCGATAGCCCTTGTGCTCGACCGTATCCCGAAAGACACACTCAACGGTGAGCGTCGGTTTGGTGCGTTCTCGGCGAGGAGAGCGTAGCAAGCGCAGCCAAGCAGATGAAGGGTAGAGTAGTCGGAAGAAGACCACGAGGCGCTCAACGGGGATCGCTCCACGAAGAGCGAGAAGGGCTGGATGTTGGCGAGATAGGTGGCGGTGAAACGACCTCGGCCCAAAAGTGAGGTGGAATAGGCGGCGATCATCGAGCACGAGCCGTCTCAAGGAGGTGACGATGCTTGCGCTCGTGACACCATTCGAGCATGAGCACCGGGACAAGAGAGCGGCGAGAGTGCCACGCTCGGCAAGGAAGCTGCGCGAGTAACGAGAGAGGTACTCGCCAGCGAGAATCGGCACGAAAGACACGAATAGGAGTGGAGAAGCGTGTGTGAATCATAGTGGCAAATTGTTTATAGATAGACAAGGCCTCACTACGAAGACATGAAATATATCCAAGTGTGGCGAGAGAAATCATCTATAAATATGATATAATAACGATGACCCCCTTCGAAGCGAAGGCCGGACCCCAAACATCTGAATGAACAAGATCAAAGGGCCGAGACACGGACTCACTATGAGGATAAGGAAGCTGAATCTGTTTACCTAACTTACACCACGACAATCTAAAGACACGTGACCACGGCGAACTAAGGGCGGCAGGCGGGATCCACCAACAAAGCCCTCACGAGAAAAGATAGATCGGCGGCGGGGCGGCGGCGGCGAGGGAGCGGCGGCAGCGCGCGAGAGCCGCGATGGCGGAGAACACCGGCGGCGGGGAACCGGCGACTACTGAGGCGGCGGCAGCGTCTGCGGGAAAGCGGCAACCAGCGGCGAGGCAGCGGCGGCAGCCAGCAGCGAGGCCGGCGGCCAGCGAAAGCCGGCCGCCTCGAGCGGAGCCGGCGGCAACGTCTGCGGGGCCGACAATGCCGACGGTGTCTGCGGGAGCAGCGGCGGTGGCGAGAGACGGCTGCGATCGGGTCGATGAAGACACACGTCGGCGGGCGGCGGCGGCGTGCTTCGGCGGGCGGAGGCGGGGCGGCGAGGCGGGCGAGTCGGGCGGCGGCGAGCGAAGTCGCGGGCCGAGCGGCGCCACGGAACCTAGGTAAGCCAAAACCCTAGTTTTGGCTCTGATACCATGTTATGAATAGCGCTTGTATTCATATGAGGCCAATGGGCCGGTACATATATACACAAAGTACAGGTGGTAAATATGCAAAGAACCCCTCATAACAATGGGGAATAACAACTATACATATATCTCTAACAAAGAGCTCCAGAGGCTGCCCTACAATGTTCTATCCATGCCCCTACTTTGGGTGCAAATGGAAAAAAGATTGGTCATACTAATCAGATTTGTCCACTTGGACCTGGAGTAGTGGACTGCATATGCATAGACTTCAAAAAGGTAAGCTTGGTTTTATCCAAGGTAGCAAGTGCCAAATTGTTTTGTTTAGTGTTCCCAACCTCTAATGCTTGCTCCCCCTGAAACATGGGGAGGGGCTTGTCACCTCTGTCTGCTAGCTTGCTGCTGCTCTTATTCTGCTACAGATTGTGCTTAGTGGCAAACAAAAGGATTTGGTGATAAGAAAATTTTCACTACCATGTCAAAGGTGATGAGTCAGCACCTATGTATGTTACGTTTTCTTCACTACCATGCCAAAGGTTATGAGTCAGCACCTATGTATGTTACGAAAAAGGGATGGCACTATATCCAACTTATTCCCTACTATCTCACGCGTGTGAGTTGACCAACTAGGTATATTCCAAAATATATGAGTACACTTAACATTTCACATACTGTTAGAAGGAAAACAATAATTCTATGCTCTACCTAAAAAGAAAATTGCTCAAATTTCAAAGTTCATTTTAAAATTTTCACCGCATTTTTTTCCGACTCTGATGCATATTTGATTCCTCACAAATCCAGACTTTCAGCCCTGATCTTTTGCAGCATCTACAAGCATATTATATATCCTGCCAAATCAGCCTTTGAGTGCTCCATTTCTATGCACCCTTTATGTCATTCACCCTTGCAGCTGCAGTAGAATTGACGAGTCATCTTCTTGTTGTTGTTTCCTATGTTTGACAATCTCTCGATCTGCAGACAGATAACGGCTTTGCAGAGTACACATAAAACGTCCTATTCCATTCCTGCATCCACTGAATGCGATCCGACTCCATCTTCCTTTCCAATAAATCCTCAGGAAAAATAGGAGAGACGAGAAGGGAAAAAAAAAGATGGCAATGGGAGAGGTATCCGAGGAAGGATGAAACTCATTTCCTCTTTATTTGTCGTGTTTGCAAGGTGCTATGATCAGATTCCAGCATTTGCTAGTACTGCTCCCTGAGCATCACGGGAAGGTACTGTAGAACTACCTGACACACACTGTGTAATATCCCAAAATGTTCCAATTTTAATTTAATATATGTTTAAATCATCATTTCTACATTTTTAAATTTTCAAAATTTTCTGCATTTAATAAAAAAATTTCCTAATTTTCAGCAGCTGAAAATGAATTTTTGAAAATAAATAAAACTTGATAAAAACCTGGAATATTTAATTTGAGTTCTAAATATTCTAAAGTGCCTCTAAAAATGTTGGACATAGTTTGGCAATTTTCTGAGCTGAAATGCATATTTTTGGGATTAAATCAATTTAGAAAAGTTTTAAAATTCGAAAATCCTTTGCAAGCCGAATATGTTAGCCTTGGCCCAGCCTACTATTGTTTTGGCCTATTCCAGCCTACGCCCCATCCCCTCCAAAACCACCTCCTCTCAATGTGGGAGTGTGTTTTTGGAGATGCGCCATCTCTTTCATCTCTTCACCGCAACTAAAGACACGTGGGGCCCACTCGTTAGGCGTAGTCATCCATCTCACTACCACACCATGGGAGTGGTTCAAGCTACTATAGCAGCTACAGTGTCCCCTGTCGTGTGCCTGCAAAGGTTGGCCCATTTGCACCACCTCGAGAGCCTTGCATGAAGCCGCACCTTGTCTCCTCTACCTCCTATATATAGCCATTAGTATACGGGAGACACCAAAGGCCGCCTTATTCATGAGTTCTCTCATTCAGTGGTGAGAAATCGATGAGCACAATGCCTTCATCTCACCATATAAAGCCAAGCTCATCTTCTTCCTCTCCACTCCACACCATCTCCATTTTGCCCATTTCCAACAAGTTTACTCCTCTGGATTCATCCACATACGTTGTTGTTAGCTCCAATGCGCACGCTCTGCCGAGGCCAACTTCGTTTCCAGTGAGCTAACTCCTCACCACTCGCATCAATCTACACCATTTTGCCTCCTCTTCAAAACCCCCATTCAATCTTGCTTCTTGTCTAGCGTAGCTCGTATCCACATCATCTTCTTCATCTTCAACTGCTGCCGTCACCATTGCATAATTGTCTCTCCGGTGAGCTTCAACCTTTAGCCATGGTCATTTCCTCCATCTCTAGACCCTCTCAACCTCATTGCATAGTTTGTTTTAGCTCTCCAACGTCATAGGACCCTAGCGTCGCGAAGCCATCGCCATCGCCTCTATCGCTACCGTCACCTCTTATCAGATCTCTCTCTAGTGAATCTTAAGACTTATCATGGTCATTTTTAGCATCCCCTTGCCTCGCTGAACCTCATCGTGTGCTTAATTTTAGCTTTCTCAACATCGAGCTCTTCCACCATTGAAACCATCATCATCACTGTTGTTCACCATTGTCGTGCCATTACAGAGCTCCTCCACCATTGCCAACCCTAACCGGCATATTCGTGGTGAGCTCTTGATCCAAATGCGTTGTTTAATTTGACTCGGAGTAGCTTTTGTTGCCGTAGCCACTTTTGCTAGTTGTTCTTCCTGTTCTGGTAACCATAGATCCTCGTGCTACTACCGTTAGCATCACAACCCTCCCAGGCAACCATCCCACGCACTCGTTAGGCTCTAGCGCTGTCACAGCCACGGTGGCGAGCTAGTAGCCCCACGTGCGGCACTACGTGCTACACAATAATTCTGGGGATTAGATTATATTATTGCTAATGATCTTATTTAAGACTAATTAGTCACTAACATGTGAGACTGATAATTTAACTAACCAAGATTTTGCTTTAAACTAATTTTTAAAACTTGTGTCACTAACATGTGGGCTCCGCGTGTGTTTTAGCTCGCTGTGTACTTCCGCGTGCGGCACAACGTGCTACACAGTAATTCTGGGGATTAGATTATATTATTGCTAATGATCTTGTTTAAGACTAATTAGTCACTGACATGTGAGATTGATAATTTAACTTACCAAGATTTTGCTTTAAACTAATTTTTAAAATTTGTGTCACTAACATGTGGTCTCCGCGTGTGTTTTAGCTCGTTTGTGTACTTGATTCACCATGGACCTAGCCCCACCTGTTAGTCTCATGATGCAATAAAACTAGGTTTTCTTTAGAAATAAATAAATATTTGTGAAACCCTAATCAACACAGTATTCTCCTTTCTTTTTGGGATTTTCTCTCACAGCAAAATTTCGGATGACTCGTTCTCCCTCATACGAACTTTGATTTATGCGATTCCTATTTTTAATTTTTTATAAAATCATGATATTTAATTTTGCACAGAAATCATGAAATTTAGTCTTTGATTTATTTTATTAGGTTTTTATTTGTATTTCTTGGCTTTTTTTGTTTAGATATTGACGTGCCAAAATCTCTTGATGTTGGTTCAGAGCAAGAACCAGTATTCAATGAGCAATGCAAGCTCCCTCCTTTGATCATGTTGATCCCATATTTCAGTGTTGTAGATATTGTTTGCTTAAACTATTATGCATGCTTATTTTGATTAAATGGCTATGTTTATGTTTAGTATTTAGTTATTTAATTATCACTAATTGTTGCATTGATCCTACCTTAAAAAGTTGATATCCTTACCATTGTCACCCTAGGAATATTATCCACAGTTGTTGGTAATATTTGTGGAATTTTAGAGTTATATATCAGTCATATGCTTAGCCATGGTTAGTTTAATAATGGTAAAAATGGTGGGAATTGGTATAACTTAATTTTGGATACTTTGGAAATGGTTTTAGCTTAGCTTGGACAGAGTGGTTACCTCTGTTATTTTGGCTAATCGCAGGTGGTAGTTTGTAGGTTTAATTGTTGGCCATGCAAGCTTAGTAAACGAACTCCATTCTCAAAGGGGCTCTTGCCTTGCTTTGCAAGGCTTACCTACACAACGGATGAACTCCCTTGACGATGGTAAACGGACACCTATGTCTTGAGGTTTTACCTCATCGGGTAGTTTAATGTTAGAAAAATATCCTATAAAGGCCCCGTTATAACCTCTCAGTCGCACTCTATTGTGTTGAGTGTGTGCGAAGATTATGAGTTGGTTATATCGTGTGGATAAAGTTGTACATCCTCTGCGGAGTGAGTTCTCAATCTATTTGAATAGTTGTGTCCTCGGTCATGGGCATCGCTTGGTAATACCACACTTGGTTAGATTTTCTAGTTTCAAAACAGTTTTGAAAAAGTTATGGATAGTGGGAATCCATATTTGAAATGTTTTGGTAAAAGATTAACAAATGTGTTAATTTTGTGGCAAAGGAAAGTCACATAATTCATATTCTTACATTATTATTTATTACTCATTATTTCATATTAATGTCAATTGTTCTTACAAATTGCTCTTTACAAATTACTAAGTCTATTCAAATGAAAGCGCTCTTTTTGCAAAATAAACTAGTTAGGACAACCACTTATTTGATAAAACTTGTATGTATTAATATCTTTGCTTGAAGTCTGGTGGAGTACAATATTATACTCACAATTACTTGCTGAACACTATTAGAGCAAGATAAAGTAGATCCATTGGCTGGCTACTTTTGTGCCATAGGATTTGTTGATAGGAATGCCAAATACTAGGATGTCAGTCCAATTGGTTGCTCGTGGGTTATGCTATACCATGAGGGCCCTTTTGTCTTAATTTATCATTTATTTCTACTACAAGTACTCTCTTTATGTGAATTATTGGCCAGTTGGCCCATTTGTGTAAAGCTTAGTCATATAGGCCTACATTAAATCACTTAACATTATTTTCTACTCTATTTTATTTACTTGTGTATAAATGTCATGCAAGGATGTAATATGTGTATGCTAGCTACTGATCATGGACTAGCATGGTAAACTCATAGGATTCGGAATTGAATTTTCGGGTCCGACACACTGTAAGAAGTACAAGAACAATATGTTTCCATTCCTCAATAATAATTGGCTGGTTACCGGCCTTAAAATCAGATCTAATTGCAATAAAATTTTGTATTAGGTTTGTTTAGTGCATGTTTGGGATGAAGAATTTTGCGAAAAATAGAACAAGTGAACTCCTATGTTGCAAACAAGCTAGGCTTGCGTCTTTCTCTCCAACAAGTAAGAAAAAAGAGTTCCACACATTAATCCCTAGCATCTATCACATGTTCGTCTACCATGGTAAGCTTAAGATGTAGATTGAACGTGATATCATGTTGTTGTTTTCGAAGACTGGTACTTCACTACTACAAAATAGATCATCACAAATGGTTCAAAAACTTCATCACAGATGGTTTCATGAGCCTCTGAGTTTATGGGTCAGTTAATAATATCAGGTCATCACAGATGGTTTTTGAACCGTCTATGAAGAATACTATCACAAACGGCTCTAACCATAAACCGTCCGTGATACTTGCACATCGCAGACGATTCTAGCTACCAACCATCTGTGATGGGTGAGTATCATAGATGGTTGATAGCTAGAATAGTCTGTGATACTTGCCCATCACAAGTAGGTAGGGGATGGGTTCGAGTGAGTATTTATAGGGGAGGGAGAGGCAGGAATTCAAAAAATTTTGGCGCGTTTAAGGAGAGGTGGAGCTACGATCCATGAGGTGGTGGTTAGTAGATTTCTATTAGCTAGGATTGGGTTGGGGAGAATCGACGGGCACAGTGGTCAGGGACATAATTATCATAGACGGTTTGAACCACAAATCGTCTATGAAACATAACTATCACAGATGGTTTGAACCACAAACCGTCTATGATACATAATTATCAAAGACAATATATATATATATATATATATATATATATATATATATATATATATATATATATATATATATATATATATATTGATGTAATATAAACAACTAGTCTCAAAAGATCAAATAGCAAAGTTCTATATAGCTTATATATACTTGCTTGAAAGGTTTTGACAAGATCTAGAACTTTGCAGTTGAGGCGAACCATAAATTCCGAAGGTAAGATCAAAAATTTTATCAAAAACAGAAATTGAAAACTTGCGACATAAATTTGAGGCTAAATATGCCCCGATTTTGGGAGTCTTAGAGGGCAATTGGTGCAAGCCAATCTTTTGTTGATCGGGCTCGTCGTTAGCTTTCCAACGAGTACAAAATCGTCGAAAACGGACACCGTATGCAAAAGTTATGCATGTTTTACTAAAGGTGTCTCAGAATGAAATCCTACTCGGACTCAGGTGAGAGATTATAAAATTTTAGGAGATTGTGAGGCGAAAAACATATTGTTGTGGCTACAGACCAAACAGAGAGAGAGATGGTAGTGGAGAGTTGGGAGAAAGTGACTGTAATGGCTTGGGTTCTCCCCCATGGCCTGTATTCCATATATATATATATACACATGGGGAGTGTTTTTACAATTATGCCCTTACATCTGAGTATCCCCTTCAGGGGTACTTATGTCATTACACATGGCCTATTCTGGGCCTTATAACCTTCTACCAGACCTGCTGGGTTTAGGTGGGGCCACCCCTACAACAGAGCCTCTCATGGTGAAGGGCTTCACGGGGCGAAGCCATGTTGCGAGTCCTTTGGCCCCTCGTCCTACGGCTGTGAACTTTTCGAACTTGTTGGGAAGTAGGCCGTGGTCGAACCCGCGCTGGATTGGTGGTTGATGTAGATGCGCGGCGCTCCGTCCCGGCTTTACGGTGAAGTAGGCGCGCGCTCCGTCCCCTACCCTTGAGCGGGTGGCGGCGGGGCGGCGCTGGTCAAAGTAGCGCGCGCGCTCCGTTCCTGGCGTGGCGGGGTGGGGTTACTGGGCGAGTTGGAGGCGTTGCGCCGGCATAGGTAGGCGTAGCGGGTCCCTGAGTCGTTGCATATGCGTCAAGTGATAGCGGGCGCTCTGCGACGCTCCTTCTTCCGGCCGTCCACGTGGCGAAGTGTGATTGGCGCGGTGCAGGCCTTAAGGCGTCGTGGCCCTTTTAATGTGGCGACGGACTTCCGGTGGTTAGACTTCCGCCGGTTGGACTTCCGCCAGTTGGACTTCCGCGGGTTGGACTTCCGCCGGTTGGCTCCCCAGCTGATGGGGTATATATACGGCGCTGGTGCGGCGTTGTTCCTGCATCGTGTCCTTGATAGGAGCTGTTCCCCTAAAACAGGCCCCTTCCGTGCATCGACATTCCCTAGCGACGGCGGCAGGGGATGTTGATGTACAGATGGAGGTCCATTTTCTTGGGAGGTTGGTTAGCGTCGTTATCGGTAGCCAGCGCTTCTACCCCTCGCGCGGCGTTTTGCGTCTGGCGGCAAGGTTTGCCTGTTCTCCTAAATAGACCTACCTTGATCGGGGTTCTGATGGGCAGTTAGCATTACTTTGAAAAATGTTAATGCCTTGAAGGTGACACATTAAGGAGAACAAGCTAAACTTTGCACGACATGACCCTTGCTTTTGCCATGTGTGGGAGGTGCCATCGGGCGAGTTCGTGCGCGCGGGTCCGCTCCTCGAAGCCAAGGTCCAGGCCGAAGTCGCGGCTGCGGCCAGGTTGGTGTGGCGATCGAAAGCGGCCTCCCTGGCGTGCGTCGTGCTCCCTTTGGCGAAGTGGAAGCGGTTTATTGCTAAGCGGAACTTCGCCCGCGATGAGGCTGCCGGTCGGCAGCAAAGCGGGGCGGAGCTGCGCGGTAGAGGCTCAGCGGTGGTTCTGAGTTGCAACTTTACATCGCGGACACCGCCACACGTCGCGGTGATTGCGATCTCCCGATGCGGTAATCCGCTGTAAAGGTTCTGGAATCGCGCCGGCCCCGGTTTGCGAGCTAGGTTGTCATACCGTGCGACTCGCCTCGGCGCGTGTAGAACGCGGCGGCTTATGGCCAGTGCGCGGCGGGATGTGAGCGGTTGCGTGACCGCGCATTGCTTGCCTCTTCCCTAGGGAAGGGGACACGAGCGGGCGAGAATGGCGCGGCGTCAAGCTATTGCGATCTGTGGCCCGTGTGCGCTTTTAATGGCGGTGAAGTCGTGTCGCCTTTGGCCTCGCGTCGCCGGATATCTCGTCGCGGGTTGTACGCGCGCGGGAGGCCACTGGGCGTCGTGCTCGGCGGTCCTCACGCTGCGGTCGCGCCCCTTCATCTTCGGATATGTGGGATTGTGCGGGACGGGCGCTTTGTGCATTGCGATCGCGCCCGTGCAGCGGAAAATCGCGGCAACCGGCATCGGGAGGGCTTGAAATAGCCCTCGTAACGCGCCCCTCGGATGTCGCCCCCCTTCTTGCTTGCCTCGCCTTCTGTAGTCCCGTGGTATTTTTGCCGCTATTCTCCTGTTGCGAGAAGCAATGGCATCTGGTGACAAGCGTGGCCGGGCGGCTAGTACCTGCGGCATTCGCCGGCGATCTTCACCGCTAGAGGTGAAGTACTCGCTTAGAGAACGCGACCCGGCGGCGGCGGACAAGTGGTGGCGGGCGGCGGAGAAGGAAGGCGCGTTCTCCGGCGAGTTGGGCCTGTCGCTCGTGACCGAGAAGACAATCCAGCGCTTACAGCGCGAGAAGCTGTCCGGCGCCGAGCGATGCGATTGTCGCCACGATGAGACGAACCGCGCCCGAGGGTTGGAGGCGGTCGTATTCGTTGCCTTTTCGGCCAGCGGGCTCCGCATCTGGCGGCGGCGATCGTGGCGGCGTCTTTGCGGACGCCGGGCTCGGTGGCGCAGCGACTCTGAACGCCGTGGCGGCTCGTGAGTGTGCGATTGGGCCTTGCGCTCGGGGCGTGCTGGCCCGGCGATTCATTGTTCGCCTACCGCACGAGGCACGGTGCGGCCAAGGATCGGAAGGGCGGGGCGGCGCCGAGCTTGGCGGCGTCACGCTATCGCCGGTCAACTTGCGGCGAGCTCTTCCTGCGCGCGCCACTCGCGGGAAGTGGGAGTCTCATGGATGAAGCGTGGTTCTACCACCGTGTGGAGCGGGAGGCGGCGCGAGTGCACGGGCGGCGATCGCGTTCAAGACCTCGCCGGCCGGGCCTTTCGGCAGCGAGGACAAGCGGAGGGCCCGGCGGCTCGTGGCGTGGCGCCGCTTTAACATCGTGACCTCGCCGAAAAGTACGTGATGTCTGCGGCGTGGCGCCGCTTCGCCGTGTTGGCGCCTTACTGCCGAAGCGTCGAGATGACAATGTTACTGCGTGGATGCACGCATTCGGCGGCCCCTCCGGTCTTAAATGGCGTCGGCGTATCTCGCTTGCCCACGCAAAATCGTTACATGTTAATCTAACTCCTACTTTACTTTGGGATTGGCTTGGAGGATGCGAGCAGGCGCGCGTATTCTGAGGGCCGTATCGGCGAGGGAGCATGGCGGCCGCGTCACTTCTACGCGGGCGGGGCGGGCGAATAAACCGCGTGTGCGAGGCCACAGGCCTTGCGTGCGGGCGTCTTGGCGGCCTCGCAACATCAAGGCGGCGGCGTGGCGAGGAGGAAGCGCCGTCTCGCAAGAGGGGCGAGTGGGCGTCTGCCGTGCCCAGTGTAGCATTGCCGGTGCCGCGCTGGCGCTCCGATGGCGGCGGTCGCCGAGTCGGATCGGCGAGGTACGCCGATTCGACTTGATGGCGCGGGCGCCGGGGCGCGGATCTTGGCGGGTGCCACGGGCGGCGGGCTCGCCACGGCGGCGAGAGGAGAAGTCTCGTCACCGTGGCGATGCGTCGAGCGAGATCCGAAGGACCGGCGGTGCTAAGGTGGTGTCATCGGCCGTGGCGCCATAATGCGGAGGCGTCCCACGTGAGGCGCTCGGGTTGGGTCTTCACCAGTGGCGGCGAACCAGGTGCCCCACGAGGTTGCCACGGCGGGGCCGCCCGGGTGCTGCGATCGCGAGGACTTCTCGTGGCGGCTGCTGGAAGCGGCGTCGTCGCCCCTTGCTCCGGCTAAGCGACCGTGTCTGCGGCCGGAGCTCCACCGGACGTCGAGGGGATTCGTCGTAGCAACGGGCATTGGGAGCTTGTGGGACCCCGATGCATATGCCAAAGTTCCTGCGGCGCGCGCTCTCTCCGCCCTCCAGGCCGTGCCGTCCGCCATGCAAGAACGGCCAGTGCCGGCCTTAGACGCAGAGGCTTCTGTTCTCGGCGGGACCGCGCCTTCTGCGGACACTTGTGCCACCGTTACTCCGCCTGGTACTAGGGGGCGGGCCCCCGGAGCCCTCCTTCCGCTACCGAAGGTAAGGTGGTTTGGCTTCCCAGGCGTTTTCTTCGTTGCACCTTGCGATGTTCACCTGCGTCCCACTCTGCGGCGTCGCTTATTCGGAGGAGCCTTTGCAGGACATGGAGGTCTGGCGCCGGCGGCCTGACGTCGTCGCGCCGAGTCCGCGGACCGTCCCTCCGTCGAGGCGAGGCGTGGCACGGGATCGTGGATAGCGCGACGCCAGGCGTCGGCAGCAGCGGCGCTTCATACCTCGTGGTGGGCGTCTCGGGGCGCCGAGGTGTCGGGGTGAGGTAAGTTCCTACTTATGCGACAGCGCTTGGCCATCTTTGAGCTTGCTAAGTCGTTTTGCCCTCTGAACATCGGTCTTTGGGAAGGCCCTGCAAACGGCCTATGGTCATGCGCAAAGGGCACTCGAAGATAGGCTGTGGGTCGCCGAGGAGGAGCTGCGCGAAGCCACGGGGGTCGTTCCGCCCAGGATGCCCGCATCCGTCAGCTGGAAGCGGAGTGCGCTGCGGCGAAGGCGCACGCCGAGGGGCTTGCCGCTTCGGCGCGGGAGTCGGCCGCGGAGGTGATGCGGCGGGAGTTCGCGGTGGAGCGGGACGGCCTTCTGCAACAGGTCGCTTCGCTGGAAAAGGAAAAAGGCGAACTTGCCTTAACTCTAGCGGAGCGTGACCGGACGCTTGGCGAGGCTTCGGTGGTTGCATGGGGTGCCATGCAAGCGCTGGAAAGCCACCTCCAAGGGCTTGTGGCCAAAGTGCCGGACCATGCCTTCGGCCCGGAGGAGCTGTCGCGGACCCTTCGCTGGATCAAAGATGTTGCCGATGCTGCGCGTGGTGCCGCGACGAACTTCAGCGACCATTGTGCCTACGTGGCGTCGTGTATGGTGTGCGCGCTCCTGCGGCACCGTGGTTGCACGCACATCGCCGAGCTGGAGGACCCCCAGCTGGAGATGCCCAGCGGGGCTGGAGTAATGTCCGGCGCCGTCTGCGCCGTTCGTTGCGCCATAAAGCTCTTCTGACGGATGCGGGACTATCTTTGGAGTGGCGCCGCGCGGTCGAGCTCGGAAGTCCCTTTACGGGAGAGAGCCTCGGCGGTTCTGGGCGGGTCCCCGGCACGCGACGAGGATGGCGGTGGGACCTCGGCGTAGAAATTCTGAGTGCGCGACCGGGGTGGCTAGGTGTAGGCGTGCGTTGTAATGTCGCCCCTTTTGTGAATAAAATGTGCGCTTGCTTTATGGCTGACCATTTTGACTGTGCCGGCAGCTTCCTTGCTGGGGATGACTGCTTCCGTCCGGCCTTGCAACCCAGCGGTGCCTTGGCGGCGGCAAAGGGCGAGTCGCTGAACTTTTGGGCGGGCGATCCTCTTGAGCGAGGTCCGACCTTAGCGCGTGTTAGGGCGAGCCAGCCGAATAGTGGCTTAGAGCGGCAGATATGCTGGCGGGCCTTTGTACTTGTAAAATTTTCCCGATGTATACATCTGGCAATTAGGATGTGCGCTGCGCGCTGTGCTTCGGGCGGTCATGCCGCGTGCGGAGGCGGACCTCCGCACCACGACTTGTTTAAAGTCCCTAGACTGGCGCGTGCGAAGGCGGACCTCCGCACTACGACCTGTTTAAAGTCCGTAGACTGGCGCGTGCGGAGGCGGACCTCCGCACCACGACTTGTTTAAAGTCCGTGGCCCGCGCGTCGCGGCGGACCTCCGCGCTCGACACAGCTTAAAGTCCATAGGCGCGCGTGCGAGGCGGACCTCGCACCACGACTTGTTTAAAGTCCGCATGACCGCGCGTGCGGGCGGACCTCCGCCTCGACTGTTTAAAGTCCGCAGACCCGGCGCATGCGGGCGGACCTCCGCACTCTGACCTGTTTAAAGTTCGCGGTTGGCGCGTGCGGCGGACCTCCGCGCTCGACTTGTTTAAAGTCCGTGGCGGCGCGTCGCGGCGGACCTCCGCACTATGACTGTTTAAAGTCCATGACCGGCGCGTGCGGCGGACCTCCGCGCTCTGACTGTTTAAAGTGCGGTAGCGCGTCACGGCGGCGTGCGCGCGCACGCTCGGCGGGGGTAGCCTCTGGTGTACCTCGCGCTCCCCGTGCGCCCTTCCTGAGGGCAGCTTCTGACTCGCTGTCGCCCTCTTGGATCTCTTGGAATTGGACTTCGGTGGCACACCTTGCGTTCACCTCCCGTGGTGCGCGAAGGCGAGCCTCGACGCTGCGCCGTGATGCGCGATTGATATCCATGCCCTCCTTGCGTTCCGCGGAGTGCACAGAGAGCACCCGCGCTTTATTTATACTCCGTAGAGTGCGTGGGGAGAACATGCGCGTCTTATTTATACTCCGTGAAATGCGCCGCGGCGAAGTCACTGGCGTGCCGCGGTTCGCGTCTTGTTTAGACTTCGTAGAGTGCGCGAGAGAACATCCGCGTCTTATTTATACTCGTGAAATGCGCTGAGGCGATGTCCACTGGCGTCTTGGGTTCGCGTCTTGTTTATACTCGATAGAGTGCGCGGGGGAGAACATCCGCGTCTTATTTATACTCCGTGGAGTATGCGCCAGGCGATTTCCTGGCGTGCGGGTTTCGCGTCTTGTTTATACTCGATAGAGTGCGCGGGAGAACATCCGCGTCTTATTTATACTCCATAGAGTGCGTGCGGCGTCCCCACTGCGTCTTTGTTTATACTCATGCTGTGTCTTGACGGAGAGTGCACACGCGAGCGTCGTCTTCGTTTATACTCATGCTGTGTCTTTGTGGAGAGTGCACACGCGAGCGTGCGTCTTTGGTTTATACTCATACCGTACCCACGGCTACGGAGAGTGCACATCGCGAGCGTGCGTCTTTGTTTATACTCATGCCCGTGTCTTTGGCGGAGAGTGCACCGCGAGCGTCGTCTTTAGTTTATACTCATACCGTACCCACGGCTACGGAGAGTGCACTGCTGTGAGCGTCGTCTTTGGTTTATACTCATACCCGTACCCACGGCTCACGGAGAGTGCTGCGAGCGTGTGTCTTTGGTTTATACTCATACCGTACCCATGGCTACGGAGAGTGCACTGTGAGCGTGCGTCTTTGTTTATACTCATGCCCATGTCTTTGGCGGAGAGTGCACATGCGAGCGTGCGTCTTTGGTTTATACTCATACCCGTACCCACGGCTACGGAGAGTGCTGTGACGTGCGTCGTTTGGTTTATACTCATACCGTACCCACAGCTACAAAGAGTGCACACGGGCGTGCGTCTTTGTTTATACTCCCAGAGCACGCGCGTGGGCGAAGCCTTCGCGCGGTCTCGCCGCGTATTTTTGCCCAATGATAATAGGTTGGCGACAAACGGAACTTTATACCTTCCGTTTGCGCGGGTGGCGATTACATATGGCGGGAAGTACTAACGAAATCGTGTTGGCGGCGAAGCCTCTAGTGATTGCGCTACCTGCAGGGCTAGCCGAGCGGCCCCCGGATGACGTCGCGGGTCTCCGCACGGCGGTGCCGATCCTAGGTGTGCCGCTACGCGTCGCGCCGGGGACATCTGGTGCCGTGCTCGATGCGCCGGGGCCATGTCTTGGTTGCCACGAACGGTAATGATGGCTCGCGGTCCCGGAGCTTCATGCATAAATAGCCGTGATGCGATGCGCGAAGGAGTTAAGTTGGGCGCCCCAATATGGCATTGTAAGGGTATGGGAGATCAACGGCGTCAAATGTAGCGTCTTCGACCCTTGCATTGTCTCCGGCCAAAGGAGACTGCGGCATATTTGGCCGGCGCGTAGAGGCGTCGCTTGAATCCTTGCGGCGGGACTCCCGATGGGGCAAAGCGGCGGGGATCCCCATCCAGTCGAAGGCGCGCGAGCAGAATGTTCGCGAGCTGCCGCCATCAACTAGGTCGTCCCACATCGCATCCCGCTTCTGCGACCGGACGACGGGGGTGCGTGGTGAGAGCTCACGCCTTGGGCGTCGGCGGGTGTGAGCGTGACCGTGTCGTGCCCGATCCGTGTGTATGCCAGCGCGGATATGCCGCCCGCGTGGTGTAGCCTCGCCGTAGGCCTTCCGTTGCGTCGGGCGAACTCCGGCGAGAGCCTCGGAGATGACATTGATAACCACTGTGGTGGGCGGCCTCGGAGATGCAGGAGGCCCCCTTGATCTTCTTGCACATGGGCACGAATCGCGAGGGCCCTCGTAGGGCTGCGTCCCTTGTGCACAGGTGTGCATAGGGGCCTCGTGCGGGTGCTGCGTGGGCTACCACGGCGGCGTGCTCGGTTCTGTCACCGGTGGCGCTCGGCGGAGTGCGCGATAGAGTGCATGCCTGCGCGTGTCGTGGGTGCCCGGCCAGTGGACCTCGCACCACAGCCCATGGTGTTGGTCCTCGTAATCCCCACGGCCTCTATCGCCGCGACCCGGCCGCGGCGCGTCCTCGACCTCGGCGCCCCGGCGCCGCGACCAACGAGTGTTTTCTTGAACGCCGATATCGAAGACTGCGTCGTCGTCTTCTTCCGCTGGCGTATTCCTCCATTTTGCCGAAGAGCTTGTCACGAGGCCACTGCAGCAGCTGCGTTGACAGCGGTGGTTTCGTTGACATCCTTGACTTGGCATCGTATCTTTGCGGCGCTTGAAGTAGTCTCGGAGCTTCTCAGAAGGTTTACGCTTCACGGCAAAGAGGCTGATGCGTCGACTTCGCTCCGCGTAGTTTCCTTGAAAGTTGTTGTGAAGGCGGTGTGAGCTGCCCCAGCGTAAATGGAGTTCGGCTCTATGGTAAAAAAACGAGAAAGCGCCACTCCTTGCAGCGAGAGAGCCCTTCGCCTTCATGGTGTCATCTCCGCGCGCCGATTGCGGTTTCGTACATGCGCCGAACTTCGCGGGATCCTTATCACCTTTGTATGGCTCGATGACAGGGGAACTTGAAGTCTTGGGCCGCGCCGCTGCTCTGATCCTGCCAAAGCGGGGACTGCGGATCGGCGCGCGCAACGGCGCGTCACGGATGTGAGGCGTCGCGACTATCCGCCCTTCCGTGGGCTCTGGCGTGGCCCGCTGGCGCGGCTGCGGCCGAGCCTCTTGCATGTCACGAACGGCCCGAAGGTCCCCTAGCTCTCTGGAGCAGCGTTTAGGGCCACGGCGGGCGCCCTCCGCTGCCGGCGTGGCGGGGCGCGGTGCGCCAGCGGACGGGTCGGCGGCGGTCGATCGCCTCGCGGGCTCCCGAAGCGTCGATGGTAGCGGCTGGCGGGGTTGGTCGTCGCGGCGTCGGTGGCGGTCGATCGTCGCGGCGCCGATGGCGAGTCGATCGTCGCCGCGCCCGGCGGCGGTCGATGCGTCGCCGCGCGGCGTCGACATCCTTGACCGCCCGATCTGAAGCTCTCGGTACTCACGCGACACTCCGCTTCAACCGTCTTCTTCCCCTTTGCCGTCGGCGAAGCCTTTTTGGTGCCATCCTCCTTCGGACTTGAGCTTGCTCCGTCCTCCCACGACGGCGCCAGCTGTTGTGGCTCTGGACCAAGCAGAGAGAGATGGTAGTGGAGAGTTGGGAGAAAGTGATTTGTAATGGCTTGGGTTCTCCCCATGGCACATATTCCATATATATATATATACACATGGGGAGTGCTTTTACAATTATGCCCTTACATCTGAGTATCCCCTTCAGGGGTACTTATGTCATTACACATGGCTTATTCTGGGCCTTATAACCTTCTACCAGGCCTGCTGGGTTTAGGTGGGGGCCACCCCTACAACACATATCACAGACAGTTCTGTGAAGTATCACAGACAGTTTAAATAAAAAATCATCTGTGATATTTGGCAATATCACATGCGGTTCTTTGTCTGTGATATTATCTCTCCACAGATAGTTTTTTTGCGCTGGTAGCAACACAGACGGTCTCTAAATCTAAATCGTCTGTGATTGTATTTAACACTGACGGTTTTAATGAACTATCTGTGATAAGACGTCTAATGTATATCTTTTTGTAGTACTACTTGCTCCTTGCGTTGAACTTCACGCAACCATATAAAACACATCCTTACCACGTCAAATTCCATCTATTGACCATGCGCGTCAACAAAAAGCTTAGCTGTCAAGGAAAGGCCAGCACCTCCATTCATCCTTCAACACTTTATTAAGCCCAATTTTGCGACGCAGGAATCTTACAAGAATCCTAGAGCCAACATGCCGAGTGGTTCCTACATTCTACTCATATATTTCAGTAGAAATATGCTCTACTGCAACATTGCCCACACCAACACTCCATTCCTGCAGAATGTGCCTCCCCAAAACAATGCAGCAGATTTGACCTAGGTTTCATCGGCCAGGCGCCCTAAAACCTAGGTCTCATCATGTGTCCATCGACGCCTGAGAAAAAGGATGATGGAGGCACATGCAGGACCATGCATTGAGCACGACTTGCCATCATTCCTTTGGAATCCGTGCCGTGCATGCCGTCTTCTTACAAGTTACACCATACAGGGAACTGTTGGTAAGGGCACTCCTAACCTGAAACTAGAGGTAGTTTCCATAACATTAAATACTATGCCACCTAAGCAATTTTGTTGATGTGGCAACTGAGTTAAGGAAGAGAGAGAGGAGAAACAGTAGACATCGTTTCTCATTTCAGAAACGAAGTCCGCTCGTGTTCCAAGGCTGAAGGAAACGATCTTTTTCGCGTTGGGACCGTCCCCGTCGTTTCCTCGGCTCTCTCCCCACCTCCCTCCCGGATCCCCTGCGCGGACTCCCTTCCCCTCCTCTCGCCGGCGCTTTTCTCGCGCCCCGCTCGATCCTTCGCGCGCGCGCACTCGATCCTTCCGCCCGCTCGATCCTTCGCGCCCCGCTCGATCCCTTCGCGCGCGCCCTGCTCGCTCCCCCCGCTCGATTCCCTTCCGCGCGCGCGCCCTGCTCGCTCCCCGCGCAAGATTTCCCGCGCGCGCCGCACACTCTTACGCCGACGCCTGCTTCCATCTTCCTGCGTGGACGACCAGCTTCAATCCTTTTCCTCGTCGACGCTATAGATCGAATCAGGTTTGCCCCCATAAACTAGCCGCATCTGGTTCTGGTTCCGTTTGATCCTGCACGAAGTTAACCCCAATCTGTCACAGCATGAATGGTTTGACGAGACCAAAGGCAAGTCGAGGATCTGGTGCTGAAGCCCCCGGTGCTCATGACCCTGCTCATCAAGCTCCTCTTGCTCGTACCCCTATTTTTCAAGCCACCGGCGGTCCTCAACCTGTTGCTGCAGGCGTCAGTGCTCCACTCGTGCATGGTTTGTCTCCTGGCAGAATAGATAGGTATGCCCCTTCTTTGCAATCATCAGTAGATTTTTTTAGAAAAAGCAATCATCAGTAGATGTGGTTCCTTGAGATTAGATATTTCAGTAGTTGCTTGGGAAATTTTGAGATTAGATATTTCAGTAGTTGATTGGGAAATTTATGAGATAGATAATGTTCAGATATAACTAGCCAATTTTTTTGTACCAGATCTTTTGGCATCACCAGCTTAAATTCATTTTTCAACAATCCAAGTGCTAGCCAATTGCCAGAAAACTCCCATTTTGTTGGTGCTACAATTAGTCAACATACTGTGTCACCAACTGGAAATATTTCAATGCATGCTAGTGTTGTTGGTTCAGCGGAAAAAGAACCAATTGACATCGATGGCGACAGCAATCCCCAACCTGTTAGGTCTGAAGTTCGTTTGAATTGGACACATAAAGAAGATGAAAGATTGGTAAGATAGCTTCATTTTATTTTGGTAACATTGATATCATAATCGGATGTAATATATGATTTGTTATTGTGCTTCTTTGCGAGCTAGTGCACGTTACTTAATTCTCTTGACCCGTTGATGGAAATGATAAGAAGTCCGATCGTATTGGGGAGATGTAACTAAGACATACAACGACTCAACAACAAGTAGTAGAACAAGAAACCGTAACCAATTGAAGATTCGTTGGGACCGCATAAAGAAACACGTTAGTGAGTTTCATGGTTCTTTGGACAAGAATGAACAAAATATATCAAAGTGGGATGAGTGACGATCAAATAATTGATCAAGCAATGGAGCTCTATGCTTACGAACATAGTGATAAGGCTTTTGTATTGCAGCATGTGTGGAAGGTATTACGCCATGAAAGGAAGTGGTGCGTATGTCAAAAAGTCTTGAAGGAGAAGGATAGTACTGCAAATCAAAACCCATCAAGTGTTGTGAATATTGAGGATGATGGATCACAGCGTCCTATAGGTCATAAGAGAGCAAAAGAAGAAAGAAATGGTAAAAGGAAGGCATCAGATGGTATATCTGCGATAAGTGAGAAACTTGATAAATTCATTGAAGCAAGACAGATGGTTGCTAAAGACCGTGAGAAGATGGTTGATTTGCAAGAAAATTTGGCAAATAAGAAGTTAGAAGCAGCCAAGCTTGCACACAAAACAGCACGTGAGAAAACAAAGTGCAAAATGCTAGAGATGTATAAAGAACTATTGTTTGCAACTACAAGTCAATTGAGTGAACAGGCCTTAGCTGAAAGAGAGAAGGCACTAGAGAGCATGCGTGTGAGTTTGTTTAGCAAGGATGATTGAGGTATGTCTCTTATGTAAATACATTTCTCCTAGTGTCCTTGCTGTCATCATACAGTTGAGGATGATGGCTTTACATGAACTTACACCTTACACGAGATAGCATTATACTAGTGGCCTTATACTAGTGGTTAACTGAATAAACCTACATTTGGGGGGTAGTAATCAGGAAAAGAACTACACCATACTTGGATGCTATGAGATAACTGCTACTTTTCTGGAGTATGTATATTCAGGAAACCTACTATTGCCTAATGTCGAAACCTACTATAGCTTCTTTTCTAATAACCATACTAGTGGGATTTATCACACTCAGAAAAATGTAAGTATACTAGCCACGAGATAAATGGATTTCCAGAAAAGAACTACACCATACTTGGATGCTATCTCTGCCTCACCCTCCCGGAAAATGTAACCTGCTGTTGTGTTCTTCCTTAACTGTGCTTTATGCTATTTTTCTCTGCACATGTTAGTAACAACATTGTACTTGAAAGATATCACCACAGTAGCAATTAGCCAAGTGGGATAGGTGTCCCATGGGCTAGACGTTTCACATTCTTTGGCAAAGGCCCAATTGATAAATTTAACCTGCTGATAGTGCAATCATATTGATAAATTGATAAGGACAGAGATCAACACTTCCACCATGCTGTTGTAGTGTGAATATCAATAGTGTGAATATATACATGACGACTTCAATAGTCTAAATATCATATTGCTGCTATAGTGTGAATATATACATGACGACTTCAATAGTCCGAATATCATATTGCTGCTATAGTGTGAATATCAATAGTCTGAACTCACTTCAATAGTCTGAACACACTTCAATAGTCTGAACTCACTTCAATAGTCTGAACTCACTTCAATAGTCTGAACTCACTTCAATAGTCTGGTGTATATATATACATGACGACTAGATTCTTCCCTCTGCTCTGTACATTCTTCCCTCTGCTCTCTACATTCTTCCCTTCTCATGATGTCGGACCCAAGTGATCTGAACGAATAGCGGTGATGAAAGCACGATCCGTACAATGCGGATGATTATCTCATGGAGGAAGACATACTTGAAGATGTTGCGAGATCATATTATGGTTGATGTACTTGAAGATATCGAGGCTTTATATGGTCAAAGAAGAAGATTTGTGTCAAGGAGATTTGTTGTGAGCCTCGTGAAGAATCCAAACAATGGTTAATTGATGACTACTTCTCGGAGAATCCGATGTACAATGAAACAATATTTCGTCGAAGGTTCGGATGAGGAGGCCCTTATTCTGCGCATAGTTGATGCCCTTGGTGAGTGGTCTCCTTTTTACCTTGAGATTTGATGCTCAAATCGGCACGGCTTGATGCCTATTCAAAAGTGCACACGGCTATTCAATCAATTGGCCAATGGCACCCTGAGATCAACTTGATGAGTATATCAAGATTGGAGAAAATCTTTGCAGTAGAGTGCTTGAAAATGTTTGTCAAGGGTGTGATTGAGGTATTTGGTGCTGAGTACTTGCGATGTCCCACAACACAAGACGTAGAACGCTTGATTCAACTCGGCGAACGTCGTGGGTTTCCTGGCATACTAGGGAGTATTGATTGTATGCACTGGCATTGGGAGAGATGTCCCCACGCATGGAAGGGGATGTATACTCGTGGTGACCATGGCGTTCCTACTATCATTCTAGAGGCAGTTGCCTCACATGATCGTTGGATATGGCATGCCTTCTTTGGTGTTGCTGGGTCCAACAATGACATTAACGTTCTTAATCAATCTGATTTATTCATCGAGCAGCTAAGAGGAGAAGCTCCTAAGGTGCAGTACCATGTCAATGGAAGGGAATATAACCAAGGATACTACCTAGCAGATGGTATATACCCCGAGTGGGCTGTTTTTGTTAAGTCAATACGCAAACCACAATCTGATAAACATAAGTTGTTTGCACAACACCAAGAAGGGGCAAGAAAGGACGTTGAATGTGCATTTGGAATATTGCAATCTCGCTTTTGCATTTTACGTCGACCGGCGCATCTTTATGAACAAGGGGATCTACAGAATGTGATGCTAGCTTTGTATCATCCTTCACAATATGATAATTGAGGATGAGAAGGGTATGGAACAGATTCTATGGATTTGAACGAGGAAGCAAGCACATCGACAGATGCAGTGCACTACAATCACTCATGGAGCTAACCCGAGATGGCGAAGTACTAGAAAGAAATGCTAGACTTCGTGATCGTTACGCTTATAAGCAACTTCAATCGGACTTGATTGAACATATTTGGCATAAGTTTGGGAATTCCAATTAGGTACTTAAATAAGTTTGTTGAACAAACTAGTATGAATGATTTCATAGTGGTGCACCCATTTATATTATATGTAGTCATATACAAGTGTTCATTTGTTTAACTGAAAACTCATTATTTAACTCTTTTCATTGTAGATGATGGCTTGGAGTTCTCTGTGGCATCTATGGAGTCTTGTGCGTCTAAAGTACAAGCCGTGAGAGATGGTGATATGGCTATTCTACTAATTTTATATTTACTATGCATTCTCATTACCCAGCGAGAGAGAGAGATTGGATGATGGATACCTATCTAGTTTAATATTTATATATTGTAATGCTTATGAACCTGAGTTATTTTGTTACCAAATATGGTACCTATTACTTCTGAATTGGTATTATTGATATATAGTTCGCTATCAACGTGTTTGCATGAGATGTATTATTGATATATGATTCTGCCACTAGTATTGATTGATGCTGCCACTACCTTATTTTCCTCTGGTTTTTCATGTGTCGTATATTCTCTGCAGTTTTCTTTACAGAGATATCACTGATGTATACGTGCAGGCCACTTTGTTGCTACAAGCCTGAAAAACCAAAGTTAAGTTATTGCATCTTTCAGAATTGGAGTTGTCTTCAAGCCTGATGTTTTGCTGTATTGGCCAAAGATTTCATTGTAGCTGTTGCTTTTATTGGGAAAATGATAGATTAACAAGTCTGAACTCTTTACGATAAACTTTGTGTTCATTTGTTCATTTGTGTTGTTCAATGAGATACTTAGGTAGATATTCTTGTTTTTTCTTGACAGGCATCTCTTATAGAAATTTTTTGCCATCTGATTGATACTCCTGGAGTGTTAATGCTGTTGATCTAGTATTTTTGCCGTTGGAGTGCGATAAGTGAGAAACTTGAAAAATTCATTGAACCATCCAACCCCACACAGTCATTGTACCATCCACAGCTGATCCATCTCTTTTTTGTGGTGTATTTAAGTTGTCCTCTATATAGAAACTGCTATAGAAATCATGGGTTGGGAGGGATAGTTTCTAAGGATCATTAATTGTGCTCTCTCCCTCTTGGAAACTCCCTGGTAGGCGTCGCTGTAGCTGCAGTCTTCTTCTCATGTTTGGTGTGCGTTTGTTTGTCAAATCCATGAGCATCTGCATTTGCAATTAGCATAAAGACATCAGCGTTGGGCTTGGACTGGAGCAGTGCTAGATGTATATGAGATGATCATGTATTATATATACAGCTCATTTGACCTCTCCATAACTGTTTGGTGGTCACCAAGCTGAGCAACCCTGGTCAACAGGATCTGTTTTGGGTTTTCTGGCCAGCCTGTGTTTTGATGCATGATAATTAATCTTAGCCGACATATAATGTTTGAGAATAATGGCTGCATGTGGATGTTCTCTCCACATACCTGCGTATAGTGTGTGTTTAATTAGTTTCTCATTGGAAAAGAGAAAGGGGAGACCGTCCCTACATGTCAGTTGATGTATGTTTCCTATGAAGGTAGGTTGGATCCAAATTCTTATGCCCCGGAAAAATCACAAAGCAATCCCCTTGTCTGAACGCCGCCTAAGTGTAAGGTGGAAATAGTTAGGACAAGTTTGGATAAAGGAGAACAGGAATATCTCTACTATTATATAAAGAGGAGTTGGTGGTAGGTCGTTCGTTCTCCTTCGTCTCTCAGCCACCCATTCTCCTTCGGCTCTTCATAGTCGTCCGATCTCACGATCCCACTCCAGCCGCCCATTCTCCTTCGACTCTTCGTAGTCGTCCAATCCCACTCCCACTTGCGTAGTCTCCTCCGCAACCGCTCCGGATGACCAGAAAACCTCCCCCTCTCTCAGGCACATCTCAACTCCCCATCTCCACCTCCACCTAGCGCTACGCCGCCCCTAGACCTTCCATTCCTCCACTATCGCTGCCTCTGAGTTCATCATCGTCTACCCCCACCAAATTCGACCCACCGGCAACTGGATCTAGTCGCCATCCTCTCCTTCTCCACTGGTGCCCTAGCTCCACCTAAGGGCATCATGGCCTTCACTTCCCTCCTCTGTTTCTAATTGGGAGTGTCGATGTGGAGGCCGAGCGCGTGGCGGAGATGGAGCTCGGGGGTGGCAGTGGATGCAAAAAGCGGACCTCGACTGTTCTACCTACTTTTATGTTCTCCTCTCCGCTGCTACAAGTCCAACTGGTGGAACTGCTCGTGTGTCGCCCACTTCGTTCCTCCTAAACCGTGTCTGTCTTCGATCGGCTCCTCCTCTCGTTCTCTCCCTCTCCTATCTCCCAGGTTGCTGCCAATGCCACCACTGCTCCGCTTACCGTGATGGTACTCTAACAAGATCTTGTGCAAACGCCCATCCTATCACCCGATGTCCTTCTCTCATTCCCCATCCATGGCGGCTCGCTCGACCGTGCTCCTGTACCATCACCTTATGTCCCCGGCAGTCTGCTGCCACTCTATGAATCTACATGGTGTGTTCCTGTTCCCCAAATCAATCCCTTAAAAGTTAAAATCTATCCTTGCATGTATGTTTTTTGGAATCCCCGTCTCATAAGCTTGCAACCCATCTAGATTTTGTTGACATGCAGGGCCATTTGGAAAGTTTTGGGATGGAGAAGCACTAGAGTAGGGTGAGTTCTTCCTCTTTCTTACCTAAATCAACCTATCAAATTGTGAAATTTATCCTTGCATGTGTACTTTTCGCATTTCCCATCTCATGACCTTTCCATCCATATGGGATTTATTGGCATGCATTGCCATTGGAGAGTTTTGAGGTGGAGCAGCAGATCGAGGCTGCTCAGCATTTTCGCGTGGCGTGGTGATCTCGGCTGGAGGCAGTGGCTTGATGAGGCGGCAATCACCGGCAACCAGCAGCAAGGTCGCTGATCCTCTTGGTGTACTCCTCATTTTCCCTTCCCTTTCCTCTACACATCCCTCTCTATCTTTACAACCCCGTCGTATTTCCATGCCTCCCCTCTATTCTTGTTTTTTTTTTGCTTGGTACGGATTTCTTCAAGATTTTTTGGGCCCACAAATGAATAGGTCAATTCGAGGTGCAGCTTTTAAATCTGTTGTTTCATATTTATGTGACTGTATAGCTTGCCAATTGCTCGATAGAATGCCTCAACCACTCAACCAGGCAGCTTAATAAGGAAATTTGGAAGGGCAAGTGTTCTTGATGCTTAAACCAACGTGGTATGCCATCTACTGCCACTTCATCTTGTTTCTTTTGCTATGCATAGTTGCACAATACTGTATATTAATTTCCATTTATTAATTGCCTTGGTCATGTACATGTTTGCGGGTAGTGTGTGACCATCTATTTCGTTCTAAGCCCTCTTATCAGTTTTGCTGATTTGCTGGATGGTACCAATGAACAACTTTGGCAGTTGCTTGATGCTGTCGATCAGCCCCAACGTGCTCCTATGTCTGGTGTCCCCACTGCATCAAATCCGAGCGGCAGGTACGCATTCACTCTCCACTGTTTGCTATATGTATGTCAGATCATAATTAAGCGAAGTGAGCCACCAATTTGTACTCACAGGTCACAACATGAATTTTAGATACAATGATTTACCTAGATGAACCGATCCGAAGATTGTGGGGATTTGTGATTTTATGGCAAATTTGTTCTTCATAATCTTCTTAGCATTGCTCATGTGAAGAAGCCTGTTGTTTAATCTTGATTATCTTTTTCTTTGCAAAGTTTATATTTCATAATTTAGCTATCAAGAAAGAGTGTCGCAGCATGCAGCATGCTATTGTAATCAAACTAACAGGAACTAAAATAATTGTACAGATCTACATCACAAACCATCTAAATAATCCATAGTCTTCTGTATTTTTTTATTAGGAAAATATTAGGGGACAACTGCACGATGAACAATAGATTGTGCATTCTCTAATCAAGCTACAGCTATAGATGAAATGCTAATTTAGGGATGCTTGCTCTTTAGCTAGATTTATTTTGAGAAGCTTGTGACTAATATGGTCTACTTTTAGTGCTACTAGAGTTGCTTTAAGAATAACTGCATTTTCCTAGCCTTTGTGCTTTCCTGCATGTCATCTATGCGTTGTGCAAAACAAAGCTATTTTGGATAAGGTGAGAAGTAGCATATATGAATGCTAAGCTATGCTTGCATAGATTCTTTCATGTGAAAAATAATTGTGCATGTTAAGATATGCGTACCATGTTTTTCCTGTTATTTGCTAATGGATGGTTCTGCCATTTTGTGTAAAGAAAAAACAAATTGTCATCAAATCAGTATCATGCCTTTGTTAAAGCACATACATTACACTTGAAGTGCTAATTTTTCATTCTTCAAGTCATTGGTGTAAAGATGTCGGTGTTTCCCCATACCTTTTTCATATCAGTATCATGCCTTTGATGAAGCACATACATTACACTTTAAGTGCTAATATTCCATTCTTCATGTCATTGGTGTAAAGATGTCGGCGTTTCCCCCATGCTTTTTTTAGTTAGGAACCTGCCACAGAGAAAAGTGTGCAGTTGGAGGGAGGATTATTGTTATATTGCTAGACTATATGATCACATAATAGTGGTAATTTTTGTATACTATGTTGTGGTCACCTAAATGAGGGCATGTTTTGTTGTTCCAAAACTTTGGATTTACTAGTTGAATGCCCGTGCGTTGTTACGGATTTTAAAATTTTATCATAGTACATGTTTTGAAACTAATGGGTGGTAAAATTTTATAGAACATGCATATAAATATGTTCTAAAATTTTTTTAAATCCGTAACAACGCACAGGCATTCAACTAGTCAGAGAAATTGTTAAATTTTCCATAGAACTCATATGTTCTAAATAACCCCCTATATCTGTATTAGGTTCCAAAGAGATTGCTAGGCTGGCGGGAGAACTCCTTGCAAGTTAAGGCGGGGTTCTTGACTTCGGCTTGGGCGGGAGGAAACAGACTGTGTGATATTGTTCCTACTATTTTCAGGATCTCTAGGAGAAAGAACCGCACCATACGAGCTGCGCTAGCAGGGAGCACATGGCTACACGACTCGATTGGGCAGCCGACATTACTCCTCAACGCATAAACGAGCTGATTGTTATTTGGGGCCACATATCTGTCATTAACCTGCACAAAGGTTTGGAAGAGACAGTAACTTGGAAGCTTACCCCTAATGGAATATACACTGTGGCCTCAGCTTAAAAGGCATTGTTTCTAGGAGTGGTAAAAAGCACTATGAGCTATCTAGTTTGGAAAACTTGGGCATCCCAGAAATGCAAAATTTTCGCCTGGCTCGCCATTCAGAATAGGCTGTGGATGGCAGATCGATTGGCCAGGCTAGGGTGGCCGAATCTATAACTGCTGGAGTCGGCCATCCACTTATTGACAGAGTGCCACTACACGAGGACGATATGGAGTTTAGTTGCGCAGTGGATCGCTTGCGATTCCATCAATCCGATTACCTAGCACACCTTCTCCTCGGTTCGCGACTAGTGGGAATCACTCATATTCGCGCCTGGAGCACTACAAAAAGTAATTACCACACTGCTAAAACTTGTCACTTGGCAGATATGAAAGGAGCGAAATGCCCGAATTTTCCATTCCATGCCGTCTTCAATGGGCCACTTGATCACGGGCATTAAGGATGAGGCTGGGGCTAGGTCTTTGATTAACCAATGCAGCTCCATAGGCATCAAGAGATTCCAAAGAGATGAATGGATTAAGAAACTATCAAGAGGATAAATTCAAGTTTCCGAGTCCAAATTCTATTCTGGGGGGTGGGGGTGGGTATAGAAAAGCTGGCTGTACTTGCAAAATAAATAATAAACATCAAGATCATTAGATGCGTACAATATCCAGGGCACATGCGAACATGCGCGCATGTGCACTCAAAAGTTCAGGTACGGTACCTTGTACTGCACTCTAATTAATTACTCCGCCGTTGGAGAGTTCTCAATCTGGTGGTTTCCTATTACATCTGTCACTCTCCCCAGCTGGCAAACAATAAGATCAGTGTCAGATTACATGAACAGATAGAATCCTTTTAAAAATCTTGATCCTTAAAAAAAAGAACAAATACAGGTTAAGGCTGTTTTTCGCCATGTGGTTAAGACTTTCGTAAATCTCACTGACAAGGGGTCCCTTTTGAATTCTAACCCGCATAGTCGACGCCGCCCATCAGTTAGCGTTTCAAAATTTGTCCCAAAGTTTTTGCTCATGGGCATGACAGGACTTGCCAATTGCCATGCTAGGCCATAAATTTAGTTCCACTTAGGGATGGGTTAAGGTTCTTCTTGGGATGTAACTAGCTAACACTGGGGTACAAGGTAGACATGACCCCACTGTCCCAATGATCTACAAGGAAGGGCCCACACAACAAAGGCCCTATTCTTTTCAGCTTCTAAAAGCTGCTTTTCGACTTTTCTACAGTAACTAACTTTTAAACAGAGTATTTTTTCACGATAGAATCTACTAAGTAATTGTAGTATATATTTTACTGACTTCATTTATATCAGCAAAAATCGCACATGAGTTTATGTTACTCTGTAATCTCTTGTACAAACAGCCCAAAAACCATAAGCCACAGCCAAAAGCCACAAACCGCAGCCAAAAGAACAGGCCCAAAATTTTACAGCTGAGGAACCCATTGATCAATCAATTGCTAACTTCAGAGGTACAACCCTACAGAACATCCAGAGAACACGGCTTTTCCCAGCCAGATGTTCCACAAAGCATGACAGACGGGTAGGTGGAGGCTCTATGATACATCAGTTTCTCCTGGCTTCATCGTAGTCAAATTGAGGAGGAAAAAAGACACCTGAGTTTAATAGTGCAGGTCAACCACCTCAAAAAAAAAATCCTGCCTAAAAAAATAGTACAGGTCAATTGCACCGCTCTTCTCCAGTAACTGAGCTACGGATTGGAACGCAGGAATTGCGTAGTAATTTTGTGGGGGAAATCACTCCTACTGGATGTTTCCTTTCCTATGAATTGCTGTCGAAATCTTGTATTCCAAATGTACCCTTCATATTGTCACATAACACCTAGCTTAATGATTCTGGTACATCTCAGTTAATGAGTTTGTTTCATGAAGGGTTTCCTCAACCATGTTGGGTAAATGCCCAATCAAAGGGCACAGACAACAAAACTGGAACGAGAAATAGAATAATTACAAACAGAACAAAGAATCTATTGGAGATTAGACGTGTGGTATATATTGGGAATGGACCTGCACCTGATATGATGTAGGTACTAAGTACGCCTACATGGCTGCACTTGAGACATTCTCCTCTTAACATAGCTCACTCCTTACAAAACCTGAAGTCGAACATCTCTCGGTGCTCTTAACTGAAGGATGGTGAGGGAAGATCCATAATTTTATTATGATGAATTATTGTTATTTTGAAGGAATAAAATTTTAAAATTTGCATATTTTTCTCGACAACCTACAAAAATAGATAATTTTGAGAATTTTGAGTCATAATGATTTGGTGACCTAGATCAGTGGTTATAGCTTGCATGAGACATGTCATTGCTAATATGAATTAAGTTGTGAAAAACTTATGCCTGAAAATAATTTCTTTGTCTTTGGGTATGCAGGGTCGCTTGGAGTCACCCATGGTTAACGGTGAGGATCGAGGCTATACTCATGGAGAAGCCAAGGCTCAGAACAATCAAGGATGCCAAGTAAAACGGTGAGCTCAAGCGTGGCATAAGAAAGGCGAAAAATAGTAAAAGCAAGTTCGAACGGCGGAATTACACCATGTGGCTTGGTCGGTCCAAGTGAGGCGTGGTCCATTGGAACCGGAACAGGAGAAATTTGTCGACGGGTGGCTAGTCAATTGTGTACTTACATATGGCAAATATAACGATTACTTGCAATGGAAGATGAAGACTGAATCAAGAAAGGTTATTTTGGTAGTTTGACCAAAATACCAAAAACTACCTTGGAAGAAAACCACGGCGCATAGGAAGGCGGTTTAGGTTATGGAGAAGTTGGTTTGATCAAGTTGGATAAAAGTAAAGGACTTAGCGGATTTAGACTTATACGCTTTGAAAAAGCGTGTATAAGTGCGATGTGTGAATTAAAACCCATATGTGTGGAGTTAACGGGTTTTTTCACTGTGCTACGTAGATAATATCTATTAGAGTTAGATGTAGCTAGTTAGCCTATCTATTTAAAAGGGTTGGGATGGAGTAACCATCTAACCTCTCTCTCTTGTGTACTCTCTTGTTTTACGGTTAAGATTTAAGAGTTGAGTGCTTGTGATGCGCTCTCTGTCCTCCAAGGTGGAATGACTATAAAACTTACCTACTTAAGTGGCAATATATCAATCTTTGATCATCTCCATAGCTATCTCTTATTTTGATTGATTTGCTCTTGATTTAGTTGGTTTTGATCTCTTGTCTTCCCTTTTCTTGATCTTGCTATGCCAGGGACGTGTAAGAGATAGAGATAATCTCAGAAAATCAATCTTCACCCATCTAGACACTTTGGTAGCAAGTTCATCAAGAAACTCGGTTTTTGCACGTTTTTGATCCTTCAAGTGATTTCTTGATCTAATGGTATTTGCTTGATTTCTTCAGTGTTCTAACTTGCTGTAACATGTAGGAATATATCTAGAATCATTTTGGCCATCATCCACCCACGAGCAAGTCGTATTCACCGTTTTAAATTTTTGGTGCAATCTGTCTTCAAACAGAAAAGATCAGAACTTTGGCAACAATTTTCTTAATTGTTGGTTGGAATAGGTTTCTGACATCCTATGGAATGTGTGTAGAAAATTTCAAATAATTTGGAGTTTTGATTTGAAAGTTATCTCAATTTTAGGTTTTGGACCTGTTTTGGTGCAAAAGAGTTTCACGAACCAAAATATCTCAAATCTCTTAAGTTCTTTCAAAAATTTTTATTAGGATAGATTCTTAATGTCTTGAACTAATTGTGCTTCAAGTTTTAAGTCTTTCGGGTTGATGGATCAAAAGTTACATAATTTTTCGGATTTGAAATAGTGCTGAAATCACTATTCATGGACTGAAAATTTCAATAGCTCCGAGAATTTTTAGATTTTTGGCTTCTTGATCTTCATAGCTTCTCATAACTATTAGAGTAAATATTAAAAAATACTTAAGAGAAATTTTAAGGCACCATTGACCCCCGCTGTTGCTATATCAATCATACACCAATTGTTGGAATAGTCCCAAATTAGTTATGAAATGGCAAGAGACCTAATTTAAAAGTAAGGATGTCCCTCACCTCATTGGCTAGCTTTTGAGGTGAGAAGGCAGTTATGATCCTACAAGTGGTATTAGAACCCGGTTCTAACATCTCTGGCCTAATGGACACTAACGTATGGACGCTTGATGGACTATGACCCTGAGAGACCGTCGGTATACGATGAAGGAACCCTGAGGGACCGTCGGTGTACGATGAGTCGATGAATATGCGCTGAACGGCTGAGGGACACCAATATGTGAAGGGGAAAATTGTTGGAATAATCTCATATTGGTTGTGAAAAAATAAGAGACCTAACTTAAAAATAGTAGAGTCGCTTATCTTATTGGTTAGCTTTTAAAATAAGGCCTTACGATTCTACATCAACAGCAGGAATACATTGTCTATCTGTGATCTGTTGCAGTTTGAAGTGCCTACGGCCTTCCCCATGACTCCACCAGACATATAGATTCATGTACTTCTCTGCACTGAATCAGTTGTTGACGTTGCTGTAACTTGGGGTCGTAGCAAGCTGATAGATGAGGGCGGGGGGGGTGGTGGGGAAAAACACTTGAAGAGCTTTATTGCCAATCAGTACTAGCAACTCTTTATGTCCACTGCAGGTCCCCAGCTTGATGAGGTCCTTGATTGTGTTCAAGTGAAGGTTTCTCAAGAAATGAATGATAACCTAGTAGCACCGTTCTCAAATGACGAAATATGGGTGGCTTTGAAGGATATGGGTGAGCTGAAAGCCCCAGGGGCTGATGGTATGCCGGTGGTCTTCTATAGGAAATTCTGGTCTCTCGCGGGCGATAAGGTTAAAGAAGAAGTGCTTGCTGTGCTTAATGGGGCTACTATGCCGGAAGGTTGGAATGATATTGTTATTGTTTTAATCCCAAAGACCAAATCACCGGAGAAATTGAAGGATCTTAGGCCAATCAGCTTATGCAATGTAGTGTACAAACTCACCTCCAAAGTGCTAGCAAACAGACTGAAGTTGGTGCTCCCGGAGATCATCTCATCGTCTCAGAGTGCTTTTGTTCCTGGTAGACTTATTACTGATAATGTCCTACTGGCTTATGAGCTCACACACTATCTAAGGCAGAGGAGGTGGGGAAAACAGGGGGTGGCTGCAATTAAGCTAGATATGAGTAAGGCCTATAACCGAGTTGAGTGGTCCTTTCTGGAGAAGATGATGCTAAAATTGGGGTTCACAATGCAATGGGTGGCAAATGTGATGAAGTGTGTTACAACAGTGAACTACTGTATCAAGGTCAATGGGGAATACTCAAACAACATCCACCCTCAGAGGGGCCTCCGCCAAGGGGACCCTTTGTCGCCTTATCTCTTTGTTCTCTGTGCGGAGGGTTTATCAGCAATGTTACAGAAGGCAGAAGTGGAGGGCAAAATTGAGGGTATTAGAGTGTGCAGGGAAGCTCCAAGGATTAACCACCTTTTCTTCATTGATGACTCTCTGATCCTGATGAGAGCTGGTGGAGGAGACGCTCAGGAATTGAGGAGGATTTTACAGGCATATGAGCGAGCCTCAGGACAAGTGGTCAACAGGGATAAATCGTATGTTTTGTTCAGCCCAAACACTAGCTCTGTTGATAAGGATGAGGTGAGACAAGTTCTTGACATCATGCAAGAAGCAAAGAGTGAGAGATATTTGGGGCTGCCAGTATCTATTGGTAAATCAAGAAAGAAGGCTTTTGAGTATATAAAGAGGAAAGTTTGGCTTCGTATTCAAGGGTGGCAGGAGAAATTGCTTTCTAAGGCGGGCAAGGAAATTCTAGTAAAGGCTGTGGCCCAAGCAATCCCAACCTATGCTATGTCCTGCTTTGAGCTGACAAAAGAGTTGTGCGATGAGTTGAATTCTATGATTGGCAGGTGGTGGTGGAGCCAAAATGATAAGAAAAACAAGATTCATTGGTTGGCTTGGGATAAGTTGACACTTCCTAAGAGTAAGGGAGGCTTGGGCTTTAGGGATCTTCATTTGTTCAATATGGCCATGTTGGCTAGACAAGCTTGGAGGATTCTGTCCTTTCCGGATACATTGTGTGGCCAAGTGCTTAAAGCAAAATATTTTCCTAACAGTAGTATACTGCAATGTGTGGCACAGGATGGGATTTCCTACTCTTGGAGGAGCATTCTCAAAGGGGTGAATCTGCTGAATCAGGGGCTCATATGGCGCATTGGTAATGGTGAATCGGTGAATATCTGGACGGATCCTTGGATTCCTCACGGCAATACAAGACGTCCTGTTACAAGTAGGGGGACGACGGTGTTGACAAAGGTGGCTGATTTGATGGACCCGAGCTTGGGATCTTGGGATGAGACCTTAGTGCAGGATGTTTTCTCGGAGTTTGATGCTGAGGCCATACTAAAACTGAGAGTAAACCAAGATATGGTAGATAGACCGGCGTGGCATTATGAGAAAAGAGGATCTTCTCGCTAAGTCGTGTGCTGAGTTGGCGATTGAGCAGGGAGAATGAGCTTGGTAGAAATGCAGCAAGTTCTGAACCAGGCCCAGATGGGGACTCCCTTTTCAGATGGGATAAAATTTGGAGTATGGAGGTCTCAAACAAAGTGAAAATATTTCTGTGGCGCGTAGCCCATAATAGCTTGGCTGTCCGGCGGAATTTGAGCCGTAGAGGGATGAAGGAGGACACCGTGTGCCCCATGTGTCATAGGCTGGATGAAGATTGTGGGCATCTCTTTTTCAAATGTAAAGAAGTAAAGGAGTGCTGGAGAGGACTAAACTTAGAGGAATATCGCAATATCCTAGCAGCTTGTTATTCTGGCCGAGATTTGCTGAGGAAAATCTGGTCCTTTCCACATCCAATCCAGCTACAAATTGTGGTTCTATTATGGAGGTGGTGGTCGGTGAGGAATAAGGTGAATGCCGGGGAAAAAAGAGCCACATGTCCTGAGGTCTGTTCACTTATATCTTTCTATGTTTCAGAAGAAAACCACGAAATGTCAGAAGCAAGCCAGTCTCAAATTATGGCGTATACACCGAAGATCTGTACAAGATTAATATTGATGGCTCCTTTAAAGCCGGTTCGGTCGGGAGGATGGGGTTTCGTCGCGAGGCGCGATCTTTGGTGAGTTCCTTCGAGGGGCGCGCAATGCATGCGAGTGGACAGCCCTTTTCAAGCCGGAGCACTGGCGGCTCTGTACAGTCTGCAGAGGATAGCACATTTGGGAATGGCAAGGATTATTCTGGAGTCTGATGCGTCTGATCTGGTACAGGGTTTGACCTCGTTGGAGCTTGATCAAAGTGTGCATGGAAGTCTCCTCAAGCAAATTAGAGATTTCATTGACTCTTCCTTCGACTACTGCAGCATTCGGCATTGTCCGAGAAATTGCAACAAGGTGGCTGATCGCCTTGCAATGTATGGGGCGAGCGTGGTTAGCTCTGGCTCGATGGAGTTCATGAGCTAAGTCCCCTCCTTTGTTTCCAGCTTGGTCTCCGGCGATCTGGCTGGAGATAGTGTCTAATGGAAACAAGCTTTCCGAGCTCAAAAAAAAACTTGGGGTCGTATCATCTGGTGTCAAGTACAGCAATACTGGAACGGATTCTCCTACAAACATCATTTCATTGAGCTCAATATGCAGTAAAGAGCATCATTTGAATAAGCAATCAGTCTTAAGGGCAATAAAAGAGCAGAAGCGCAACTATCAGAGAGATTCGTTAAAGCATAGGTGCCAGATAAAAACTTGATCCGAACATGGAGCATCACCAATAAGCATGTTGCATACACCCATAGCGTGTAGGGGGCAATGAAATTTCTGTTCACTCACGTGCACGTGGAGAGCGCTATAAACAAGCAAGTAAGCTTGATAACAGTCAAATAATTTAATATGTATTAATTTTCAATAATAAAAAAGCTCGAGCTCGATCTTAACTCGAGTAAATTCGATAACAGTTAAAACAATTTGACATACACTAATTTTCAATAGCAAGAAAAGTTTGAACTCATCTCGAGTAAACTTAGTAAGAGTTAACATGCATCAATATTCAAACCCGAATCAAACCCTAATGAGTTATTCGAGCTTGGCTTGTTGAACCTCGCAAGAGCTCATTTAGAGTTTGAGCTGAGTTCGAATCAAGCCTAAAGTAAGCCAAATTTAAGCAGTTCATGAGCCTTGAGCTTTTTCTACAACCCTACACATGGATGTTTAAGTCTAAAGTCTAAACTATCACCTACAAGGAAACATTATAAAAATAACAAGATCAAACTAGTAGAACTGTAGAAGAGTGCCCTTATAAGTTTAAGAACAGTAACTAAGTTCATTCAAACAGCTCAAATACTAGGCCATAATGTCAACAGCAACATGCAACTAGAGCAGGGTTCATGTGAAATAACAATCCCTGTCAGATCGCAACTTGGACAACTCCAAATTTGTCTGTAACCAGTGAGTCTTTATGAACCCCACATGGCATTCGATGTCGACGCAAAAAGTGCGCGTGGCTAGGTATAAATCTTGAACTCCACAAATGTATGAAGAAAAGTTCTAATTTATGCATATGCTATGGGCTCCCCTAATGATGAGAGTCCCGTACACATTGCTAGTCCTCCCAGTCAATAACATGGGACCGAATCATGTGTGCTTTCCACGCAATAAGGCAAGCCTTTAGCAGCGCTGGTATATACGATGCAGCTCATTATGCGGATTGCTTGGACCATGGACCACCTACTTAAGCGTTGTTCACATGGTAGTAGAGAAGAAGAAATCGCTACAGTACTGTTCAATGATTAGAAAGGCACTAGGTTTGGTCAATTGTCAGCCTTTCTATTCCACATAGGGTTGGCAAGCACAATAGTCAACAGTTTGTTCTTGTATTTACTTGAGGTTTCCAACCACATGCCCTCCAAAGGTTACAGTACTACAATATAATTATGAAACAGGCAGTCAGAGCTAGTGGAACCAACCCCAGGTTGGATCACCATCACATAAGAGAAACAAAGTTAATACCTGAGAAAATTCAGATGGGACGAAAACTGAAATCTCTAAGATGCATCTGGAAGGGGCATTATCCATTATCTCAAATTATGCAAGTGTCGTACGTTTTAAAAGCTTCATGCTATTAATTCTTGACTGACAAATCTCAGGTTACATAATTTTATCTTCATTCCATGTAAAAGAATCTTTCCCCTACAATCACATTCTTGAGATGGCAGATGGCACCACAATGGTAAGCAGACTCTGGAATTGCAAAATTGAGCAATGTATCAGAACACAGGTTGATTCCAACCTCCATCTGAAATGGACCGATCAATAAAAGTAATGAGATAATAAGCTCCTGTATACCTTTTTACTGTAAGAAAGTTTTTTACTTCCACTGTAAATAAGAAAAGGTCTTACCAGTAGAAAAACAAAAACAGATATGCTACACTTATAAAATCCTGAAATCTGTCAATAATACATTTATCGTAGTTTAGCGGGAGTTCAGAACTTTATAGATCAAGCTTCAGTAGTTACGTAGAAGCATAAAAAGTATTTTAAGTTAATTTCTATGTGCTTTGACTTGAAAATGTAGCAACTGATTTGATCATCTTTACAGCTTCACTAGCTAATTCTGTATGTTCCTATTAATTTTTTAGAATATTCCATTTTATACTGTAATTTTGTGACTGTTGAAACAGTGCATTGAATAATTGCTACACTATCTTAAAATAAGTAAATCATAAAACTTCCTGAAGCCATCGTTCCAAAAGCTTGCACACTAAAACAACATGGCGAAATAGATGATGAGATTAGCAAAATGTTTATTAAGGTTCCGTACTGCATAAGTTGCAACAGCCAAAACACTGCCACGTTTATTAAATAGTAATCCTATTAAGTTAAAAAAACAACATCAGAAGGGAATATCCAATTGAAAAAAGTTCAGGCTTATGTGTTGTAGGGAGGGCCTGTGTATTCCTGAAAATTTTGTTACCCCAGCTCCACGGTCGTTGGAATGATGAGGGATGAACTACAATTGTACTCTGTTCTGTTTTCAGCTTCATGGAAACAGGGGATAAAACCTTGTTAAAAAAATGTGTCGTAGAGAAGACAAAGATGCACCACTCGTTTTAACCTCATTTATCATTTATGAGCTTCTCCTAGTAATCAATTGGATCATCTCATCTAAAGTATGTCCAGTTCAAGCTTAGCTTTCCATTCAAGTACAACAATAGAAGGGCTAATTGAACTGCACTGCAAGGATACAAATTCATTTACTAATATGGGATGTTGAGAGAAAAAATGTTGGTTAACGAAACTTCTGTTAGTCGCTGGACTCTTGCTCTTGGTGATAGCAAGATCCTTACTCTCATGGAGAGGATGACACTAGGAGATGGGGCAAGTTTTCTTGTTTATTTCTCACACAATGTCATGCCAACCTGAGGGGTTGGGGATACAAATTTATAGGCTGAGAACCAGCCAAGCATATGCTACGATGCTATCCTAGATGCTGTCCTAAAGCGGTCAATATGCTGTCCTAAAGCAGATGCCGTCCTAAAAGCAGATGCTGTCCTAAAGCAAAAGCAGATGCTATCCTAAAAGCAGATGCTGTCCTAAAGCAGTCAAAAACAAAAACTACCACAGCCCCACAAAGACCACAGTACATAGACTTATTCATCATTCTCCCCCTAAGTCTTGTGCGTCGTCTTGTGGGAGGGTTGAACCAGCCTGATCTTGGAGCAGAGCTCAAGGAACTTGATCCTTCCAAGAGGCTTGGTGAGCAGATCCGCAAGCTGATCCGTTGTGTTGATGTAGCTTGCCTTGATGCTTCCTTCATCCAGCGACCTCGGATGAAATGGTACTTCACCCGATGTGCTTGTCTCGCTCATGAAAAACGGGTTCTTTGCCGTGGCTAGAGCGGACTTGCTGTCCACCCCGAGCTCCACCGCCTGATGTCCCCGCCGAGGAGATCACCAAGCGCCGAGCGAGCCGAGTGCTCGAGTGGCCGGTGGAAGCCGCTATGTACTCGCCTCACACCGACAGGCCACCACCGCCGCTTGATCGATGCCAGATGAACGAGACACTTGCCGAGGAAGAAGAGAATCCCGCTTGTGCTCTTCTTTGGTGTCAATGTCGCCGCGTGGTCACCGCCGCATGCACGAAGTGTGCGGCGCCAGACACTCTCGTAATGGAGGATGTGGTCAAGGGTCCCCGCAACGTGGCGGTGATCCTCTTCACGGCTGGCGATGCTCGTCGTCGATGCCGTTGCATGAACCGACTAACGAGCCGACGGAGAATGCCAAGTCCTGGCCGTGTGTGGGCGAGGTAGCGAAGGCTCCCCACAAGACGCCGATCGCGTAGCGCCCACCTCCTCCGTCGTCTTTGCCGCGGCTCGCTTCATCCTCTCCTCCATCGGAGTGAGAGCCGGGTTGCGCCGGTGAGCCCGGCTAGCTCAACGACGCGCTTGGCGTGGCGATGCGTCAAGTGTGATCCGGAATCATCCCGGTGCACCTCGATCCCTAAGTAGAAGGAGAGGGCCCCGTGTCACTCATCCGAAGGTGGCCTTCATCTCTTCCTTGAATGCCGCCACCTCCGCATCCTTAGTGTCGGTGATCACCAAGTCGCCGACGTGACGCCACCGCCAGTGGCGTTGCCGCCTTTGCCCCGCCCGGTAGATGCAGCCTCGTGTGCGCTCTGCGAACCCCATTTGCTTGAGGGTGGAGTCCACAGCATTCCAGCCCCGGTGCTGCCGCAAGCCATAGAGGGCCTTGCGCAGCGAGCACCTTTCTCCTTGCCGGGATCGCAAATCCCGTGGTGATGCGTGAACCTCCTCCTTCAAGTCGCGGTTAAGAAATGCCGACTTGACATCCATGTGATGAACACGCCACCTTCCTGGCGGCTAGCGCAGGAGGAGTCGACGGACTCCATCCGTGCGACGGTGTGCGGCGTCATCGGTCGACCCCTCCGCCGCACGAAGCCTCGTGCCACCAAGCGAGCCTTGTGCTTGACGATGGCGCCGGCCATCCCGCCGGCCTGAACACCCACTTAAGGGTGATCGCGCGGTGGCCGGCAGGAAGATCCGCCGGCTCCACGTCCGGTTCGCCGGCGGCGTCCATCTCCGCTTCATCGCGACACGCCACGCCGCGTCTCCTCCGCCTCGGCGAAGGAGCGGGGCTCGCCGTCGTCGCAAGCCAAGCGCGACTCGCCCGAAGTCGTCTTTGCGCCGGTCCGAGGACGCGGCTTCGCCGAGGATGTTGTCCATGGTACGATAAGCGCAGAGGCTCGCCGTGGTAGGCGCCGACGCGATCCTCGCCGTGAGAGCCGAGTAGCGAACTCCACCGTCGCCGCTCGCCGTGGGCCCGGCCGCTGGGGCCGGTGGTGTGGCGGCCGCTGCGCAGAGAGTGGTGGCCGCGCGGTGAAGGGCGGGCGTGGCCGGTGCGGCGGTGGGGCACTCGCCGGAGCCGGTGGCGAGCAAGGTGTCGAGGTGGGCGAGCTCGGTGAAGACGAGCCGCTAGCTCCCGCCTCTCGGTGGGCGTGAGTCGACAACAAAGTCCACGAGTCGAGGCGAACCATCGCCCGCCGCCTTGTCCCACGCCCGCCGCCGCCGCCGTCGAACACGCGTCACGCGAGATGCGACGCCTTGGTGACAGGTCGAGGATGCGAGGCCTTGAGCCCTCCGCGTAGCCGGCGAACACTCCCGGTGCTCGCCGCCGAGCTTGCCGATGTGGCCAAGCTCTTGGCGAACGCGAGGGAGCCAAGACCGCAAGTGAGACCGCCGGCTTGCGCCATGCCAGCCTCGTCGCGGCCCCGCCGCCGTCGGCGCCTGGCGAAGCGGCGGTTGAGGATGTAGACGGCAGCCGCCACCTCTCTCCCGTAAGACACCGCATCCTCTCGCTGAGGAGGGCGAGCCATCCCCACAACCGCAGTTGCGCTGCTCGACGACGCCGCTCGCTGCGGGTGCATGCGGCGCGGGTAGTAGCGGCGCCAATGCCTCATCATTGCAGATGACGCGAATTCGGCCGCCGAATTGGCCGCTGTTCAGGCGCAACACGCGCAGCTTGCGGCCGCTCGCCTCGCGGCGACTGCGTGCGCTCGATGGCGTCTGCGGCCTCTCCTTGCCGCCGAGGACCATCACCCACATGTAGCGAGAGGTCGCCGACGGCGGCGAGAAGTGGCGTCGTCCTCGGTGTGGCGGTGTCACCGCCACACAAGTCCGTGCACGAGCTCGAGCCTCTCCTTGGCTCGAAACTCGCTCTTTGGGAAAGGAGTCGCCTCGCTTCAACACGCAGACGCCGCAGAGCTCCACATGGTCAAGGCACGGCAGCCTCGCACCATTTCCGTGGCACCGAGCCGCCAGGGCCTCGGCGAAGGTGCCCAAAGCGCTCGTGTTATCGCCACGCCTCGTCGTCCCGACGAGCCGCGAGCAGAGGGTTGTGCCACCGCACGTGAAGAGTGTAGAGTCGATTTGCGCCTCGGTTACCTTGGCAAGGAGGCGGCGTCGAAGATCCCAAATCCGCAACACCGTGCTCAATCTCGACATGCGAGCCGTTCTCATCCACCGTCCCAAGGCGATGATGGAGTTCCGCAGATCGGGGATGTAGTAGACGCGGTGAGCGGCCGGTGCTCGCCGATCTTGGCGGCGAAAGACGCAGAGCCGACGCCTTGATCTCCACGCGGGCGTCGCCGGAACTTGACGGTGCCTCGAACGCTGAAGTCGAGCTCGGAGAAGAACTCCCGCCGCCGGCCATGTGGTGGTGGCGCCGGTCGAGGCACCACCCGTCGGTCTTGTCATTGCCGAATCACACCGAGGAGGCGTGTGCTTTTGGCTCGTCAAGGTGGAGGAGAGCCATCTGCGGCCGGCGGCTGAGGTAGTTCGATGCTCGCATGAGCAATGAACAGACCGTGCTCCTCCTCCTCCTCGCGCTTGCGGCGTGGCCTGGCGCCGCCGTGGTATCGCCGACACTCCTTGGCCCAATGACCAAGCTTGCCGCAGCTTGGCAAGAGTCGCGTCGTCGCTTTTGCTTGCCGCATCGCCGCACTGGCGCCTTTGCGCGCTTGCCGCGCTTGCCACTCTTGCGTCGCTGTCGTGGAAGAAGGCTCCTTCTTCTTGTCACCTTGGCGGCAGCCCACCGCTCCCGAGCGAGGAGGAGCTTCCGCCAATGGTGACGGTCCCGAGAGGCTCGTGGCTCATCGATGTCGACGACCTTGAGGCGACCGCGCGCCTCCTCGATGGTCATCGTGGAAAGGTCCGCCAGAGCCCGATCGAGCGAGCCATGCGCTTGTACTTCTCGGGACGCACGGAAGAGCTTCTCCACGCTCTCTCTCGGCGTAGGTGTCGCCACCGAATCGCACCAACTTCGCAATGAGTGTTGAGACGAGAGCAAAGTCATCAACGTCTTCACCGCTTGAAGGCGGGTTCTCCACCCGTCGCGTAGTGCTGCGGTGTAGACTTGCGCGCGCGATCGCTGCCGATGCGTCTTTGCAGCGATGGCGTCCCAAGCCTCTTTGGCGATCCGCTTGTTGGTAGCGAAGCGCATCTCGGGCGGATCGCGGCGATGAGCATCCAAATACGTCGATCCCGGTCGTGGTCGGCGTCGCCGTCACGGATCGCATCCCACATATGCCGCACCGAGCTTCACCTCATCACCGCAGCCACTCGGCGTAGTTGGTCTTGGTGAGGGTAGGCCACCCGCCGCCGGCCGGCGTCCTCGACGGCACTGGTACTCGTGGTGACCACGATGCGAACCGGGAGAGCCGCGTTACTGTGGCGCCGCTCTCCGTCGACCGCATCGCCACCGCCGTGCGCCTCCTTTCGAGCGCCGCCGCGCGTCCGCCTCTATCAGGCTGCCGCGCGCTCGTGGCGTCGCGGCGCCCATGCGCTGCGCGCTTGCGCGCCTCCTCTCCAGCGGTGAGGTCCGCGTCGGCGCCATCATCACCGTAGCCGGCCGCTGCTTTATTCTTTGCCAGAAGCCTTGACCTCTGCTGCCGCCGCACGCCGCATCTGCCATTCGCTTCTTCCTCCTCCGCAGGCTGCTGCGCCTCCGCGTGCCCGGACCTTGGCGCGCTTTCTCGCCGCGGCAGCGTCTGCCGCCCTTCGCCGCCTGCCTGCTCTGCGCGATGAGGCTCGGCCGTCTGGCGACGCCGCATGCTCGAGGCGGCCGAAAGGCCGAGATCGCCTCGCGGACATGGCGCGCGCATCGGGGCTATTGCGTGGAGAGAGGCCGCTTCGACGAGCCGCCGTCTCGGAGAGAGTGGCGCGACGGCATACCGAGCCGCCGCCACCACTGGGCTCAGCTGTGAGGCGGAGAAGGAGATGAGCGAGAGATGCTCGGCTACAAGATACTAAGGCTCGATACCACTTGTTAGTCGCTGGACTCTTGCTCTTGGTGATAGCAAGATCCTTACTCTCATGGAGAGGATGACACTAGGAGATGGGGCAAGTTTTCTTGTTTATTTCTCACACAATGCCATGCCAACTTTGAGGGTTGGGGATACAAATTTATAGGTGAGAACCAACCAAGCATATGCTACGATGCTATCCTAGATGCTGTCCTAAAGCGGTCAATATGCTGTCCTAAAGCAGATGCTGTCCTAAAAGCAGATGCTGTCCTAAAAGCAGATGTTGTCCTAAAGAAAAAGCAGATGCTGTCCTAAAAGCAGATGCTGTCCTAAAGCAGTCAAAAACAAAAACTACCACAGCCCCACAAAGACCACAGTACAGAGACTTATTCATCAACTTCAGGTACTGATTCCGTATATATAATTCAAAAATACTCAGAGCATCTGAATACACAACATCTGACATGTATTACCTTCAAGTCATTGAAGTACACTTCAGAAAGAGATAAGAACAAAAGACATGTATCACAGAATAATCGATCTGCCTACAATCTGCTGAGATTATGTGAATTGGTAAGTTCAGATTATGTGGGCTCCAAGTAGGTGTATCAAAGGTATGCAGTCTTTCATCGATGCAATCTGACTACATAAACATCCTGACATTCCACAATGTTGCTAATCTACTTGCAAGAATATCATGCATTTAATTTAGCCCTCAAAGATTATTAATAAAGCCCGTTATCTGGATCATTGTGCATGCAATTTTTGTTATGAACTTACGAGATGCATCCAAAATATGTACATTTTAAAGGACCTCATGGTCACAAAGCATACGCATAAAAAACAATGTTATGATCCTTCGAACATTGGTGGAGGGAGAGTTGGAGGTAGGGATAGATTTCTGGAGGGACAGAAGAAGATTTTAAGAGAGGGGGGAGGGGTCTTTAGTTCATTGTTGCATGATCTGAATTACACACCACCTCTCTTACATAGATGATAGCCCTAGCTATTCAATATAGAGATGAGACGGAATCTAACCAAACACTTATCTATAATAAACTAACTTATCCCTAGGATTACAAACCAGCTCTTATTTATCTCTAAGGCTGGGACTAACAAACTAAGTCTTATCTGGTGCGGCATGCCACAGTACCGTAACCCTTGGTGATGCACATCACAAACAAGCATCAGACTAATGGTTTTGACTCATATGAGTATATAGAGATATGCATGTCATCAACAAAAATGTAACAATGTCCTTATTATAGAAAGTTAATAGATGTACATCATGTACTGATGTTTTCCATCTCATACCAGACAAAACCCTACATACCAGACAAGGGTCTTATGAGAACTGCTTGCCGAACTGAGAAGCTTCATTGACATATTTAATGCTTGTCATTAGACGGTAACTCAAATAATATCTTGTTATGTAATGCCTGAGCGGACAGCAAGGGATGGATGTGCTCAGGTCGGTATTTTGAGATAGACCCAGCTCAGAGAACAAGCTAAAATGTTAACTCCAGCAGGTCCTAATGCAAATAATAATAATTAACTAGAAATGGCTTTTATTGAACAGTATACAGACGTACAAAAGATGTGCTTACCTCAGCCAACCTTTTTCAATTGTATGATACTACAGATGTACAGCATTTCATGAGAAGAAAACTCAAGTGGATACTTCTCCCGTTCATAGACATGACAAGGAACATCTCATTCACATTCTGTAATCTGCATGGAAAGAGGCACATCAAGTAACAAAAAAGTTTCTTAAAAAGCATAGGTAACAAAAAAAAAGCTTCTTGAAAAGCATAGCAATTTCACACCAAAACAAAGGACAGACAATTATAGTTAATCCTAGAGACAGGCCACATGAATAATATATGGATGCTACAATCAGAATATTAGTACTTAAAACAGACAAAAAGAACCGTGAATCCGTGATGACAGCTCATACAGAAAACACTATCACAGTTTATGGGAAGAGAAACCGAGAAACATGACTGGTAGGGTCTTTTCTGACATCAAGTTCAACTAGGTAGATACTCAAATTCAATGTTATTAAGGCGTCGCCTAATCGTCGCTTTGGCGTCGGAGCGGCCTGGAGCTGCCGCCACGGCCGTCGCCTCGCCACGGGTGCGTATGGCGTCCGCCTCGGACGGGATGGCGTCGCCTAGTCGTCGTCATGGGCCTCATGGCCGCGACGCCGCCTCGCAAGAGCAAGGCGAGCGCCATACCCCTGTGCCAGGCGAGAAAATGGAGGGAGGGAGGGAGCGAGCGCGGGAGAAAAAGTGAGGGGGGCATAACGGGGTTACGGGATACCCGGATACATTCGGCGGGCGAAGCATTCGGCGAAGGGAGGTCGGCGCGGCGGCGACCTCGGGCGACGGCCGATCTCGAGCCTCCACGCCGCCGCCTCCTCGGGTCCCACGCGCGCCTCCTCCGGGTCCCACGTCGCCGCCTCCTCCGGCCTCCACGCGCCGCTTCCTCCGAGGCTCGAGCTCACACCGCCGCCCTCCTCCCGGGCCTCCGCGCCGCCGCTCAGTCTGCGCTCTTCCTCTGCTTCGCTCTTCCCTACGATTCACGCCGGGAGAGGAGGAGAGAGGAGAGGGGGAGGAGGAGGGAGAGGCGAGGCGAGGCGCGGAGGCGAGGCGCCGCGGGAGAAGGGAGGACCGGGAGGCGGATTCACCGGAGAGGAGCGAAGCGGCGCCGAGCGAGAGAGATGAGAGCGAGCGAGAGAGAGCGCCGAGGCGGAGTGCGAGAGAGAGCGAGTGAGGAGATGAGCGAGTGCGTTGGATTGTTTGTTCTTTGCATCGTCACATCGATGTTTGTCCATATGCAGTGTTCCGCCGACTATTTCCGTATGCAGTAGGCATATGTTTAGATGTTTCTAGATATTGCTGGATGTTGATTGTTAGATTGTTGCTAGATGTTTTTATTGCATAGACATGTTTTTATTCCATAGAAGGTGTTAATAGTTTACTTACGAACTAAGTTGCTCTATGGCAGCAATGCTATTAGAAGGGACTCATGGGAGCTGCATCATGCTACTTGGGAGAAGAGCAAAGTCAAACAATGGACAATGTCGTCAAGGTATGCCATTCAACATTCATGTTTTCTAGCTGCACCATTATTCATGTTTATTTGCTTTGTTACATAGTTAAAATAGTCACACTGTATGTTCAACAAATTTGCTCCTATAAAAGGTTAGGATGTGAGTATGGCGTCGCCTCGCCGCACGCCATACTCGCCTAAAAGGTGTGAAGGTAGTCTGGCGCCTCGCCTCGCCTTATCGCCGTGATAACCTTGCTCAAATTAAAGTTATTGTTTCGTTAAAAAAAAGAATGTTCGTTGTTTTTTTAAAAAGGAATGTAAACAAAAACATTTGTAGCTCTAGCTAGATAATATCCTCCATTCTTAAGCACTTGAATTATGTGGCACACTTATCTCAAAAAGTTGACAATCCCCACATCCGATGTTAAGTTGTGCAGTCAAAAATTACATCAAAGAAACGATATTCTCAACTTCAATAGTCCTTCATCTCAAAAGATCCAATGTTAAGTTATGCATTCGTTTATTGGAGGTCAAAAACTGCAGTTGATGCCGCTTCTGGATCCATGCAACTACGCAAAAATTCATGTGATTTTCGTATTCCTATGTTCCAAACACACAAACCTACAAAACTAGTAAAGTGCCCGTGCGTTGCAATGAAGTACCAAATGAGAGTGGTACATATCAGCAAATGTGATCCAAAACCGTTTCATGAACATTTTGTTTATCTTACGCACACATATGTCCACATTTAGTAGTGTATGGTGTTTCCTGTGAAATATTAGTACAAATGAAACATATATAAGACATGTAAGAACATCTTTGTAAACTGAGCATATGTTCTCTTCTACATTCGATTAATTGGTGCCATTGATCTGACATAAACATTGATATGTTAATACTCTATTATCTTTCGTGGTGGCCGCAGCATGCATGTTTTATTGAGTAGGATGATTGGTAGGCAGAGAACACTCCTTTAATATTCCTGGTTTCATGGGAATGCTATAGCGCTGCCCAAAAGAAAATGCAGGTATGATAAGCTTTACCTGTTGCAAAGCCTTGATCAATGGTTTACCCCTATAACTGACATGGAATTTTGCTTTAGCCAGTAGCCCCTACAAGATACAGAATGTTAGGAGAGGAACTGTTCCTGGTACAAAATAAGACTTCCAGACAAAGTATCACCCAAGATTCCGAAAACCGGAACCAGGAGAAATCCCGGCCAGCGGCTGGTTACCGGAAAAACCAGCAAAAAACCGGTCACAATTTGAAAATCAAAACTTGAATTTTGGGATGTTTTGAAACTAGTAACCGGAAAAACCGGAAAACCGGCCAAAATTCGAAAATAAAAAATTGATACCAACCGGTTTTTTTGGTTACTGGTCTCCACCGGTAGAAACGGCAACCAGCGGTTACTGGCCGGTAACCGGCGGGATTTTGAACCTTGGTATCACCTCAGTGTCAAACTCTCCAGATTGGACAGTGATGTTCATGTCGGAGATGATCTTAGCAAGATCAACCAATAAGCAATCTTCCATGAAAATTTGGAATTGAAATTACTGTGCTTTTAATTCCCAAGTCCTCAATTTGTGATTGCCCCAAGTCAAGAAAATCTCTCCTCTCTGCCGAAAACATGTATGAAAATAGGAATTTATCTGAATATCATCAAGAGAATCAATAAAAAAGGACCAAATGAAATTAGTGTCAGGCTATGGGCCTTAGCATAACTATATGATTAGCTAAATACAAACCTACAAGTTCTGTTCTGATCCACAAAATCTATACTAAAACCATGAGCGTATTCAGCAAACCCATTTACACATTTTTGCGAATGAACTACACAGTAATAGAAGGGAACATCCTACCTATGTTCTAATTAGCACCTCTGCAATCTAGCTTCTACTCCAAGGGTGGCGCAAAAAAAAAAGTAAACAACGAGATAGGGTTCTCAGAGATAAGAGAGCTTACGAACTCCTTCCTGATAGGGTGCTCGTCCGGATCAATCCCCGAACACCTCAGTCACACTACAGGAACCCCCAAAGGAAGACATTTAATCAGAAAAAAAGGGGATGTCATGCAACTCATATAGCGAAACGGGGAGGCACGAGTTCCTGCCTGCGAAAAGGGAGGTGGCGGCCTGTGCCACGGCGAGGAAGGCGTGCGCGTGGCGCAGAGGGGGGAGCTCTAAGACAGCGTCGGGGTCCTTGGCGAGGTGGTCCCCCACGGACTCGGCGGCCGCGAGCATGTCCTCGGCGGCGGACACCACCGCGGGAGGCACCATGGATGGGGCTTCCATGGCGGTGGCGTCGACGGTGCTGGCCATGGTTAGGTGGATTAGGACGGCGGCCCGGGGAGATGAGGGGATGGCGAAGGAGGGAGGCGGCGCAGCCGATTCCGCCTGCACATGCATTCCCTATCCTATTCCAGTGTTCTTCTTCTTAGGTTTTTAGAATCTGCGGATCAAAGAGGCCCTAAAAAAAAAAAAGGTGAGTGTCTAAATTTCACTCAGATATTTTTTTAACTATTATTTAAATTTATCATTCTTAGATTAGAGATTACAGAGCCTCTTATTTTTAAAGGGAAGAGATTTTTTTAAGGAGAAGAAAAATATATATGGTCGTTGAATCTCTAATCTAATAGTTCTAAATCTGGATGATATTAGGAATAAAATATTTAGATGATATTTAACAAAACCCAAAAGAAAATTCCTAACTGTCTGTCAATTTGACGTAAATGGAGGGTTGGTATTGATTTATGTATAAAAGCCAATTGCCATGCAAATCGTATCTTTTTGGTACTCAAAACGGGCCACCACAAAGGAGCTAATCGAGGGGGGAAAAGGAGATGTTTTGACCATGATAGACCTGTTATCTAGATTACATTACAGTGACACTAAACAGGAACCATGGTGATCAGTTGGGCTTTTTTTTGGCTTATAGCTGAAAGTACTGTAGCTGGCTGAAAAAAACACTATAGTTGACAGAGACTTATTTAGCATAATTAAATTTAAAAAATTAAAAAAATATAAAAAATATGTTAGCCTATTACGTATAATACAAACAAATACGGGAAAAAAGAACCGGCAAAAAAACACAAAAAAACCAAAAAATCAGAAAAAAACGAAATTTGTGAATAGTAAAAAATAAGCTGGAAGCCAGAAGCTTAAGCCGAATTGATCAGGGCAGTAACCACAGTCCACAGGTGTAAGGATCATTCCCTAGAAATGTGGTCTACAAGGACATGACAGAGCAATCGTGCGCTTCCTATTAGTTGATTTATGTGATTATCTCGTAGATTTCTTAACAAAGAATCATAAAACTACTATTGATCTTTTCTCTAACATCCAAAGTCAGCACGCGCAATGCTGCAATACAATCAGTGGACTCCTACAGCAGGAATGCCTAAACATTCACTGGCCACCCTCGTAGTCCCCCGGCCATTCCGTCCAACACTTTGAGGGCGCTCGCAGACACTGTCCAACAGGCACCCACAAAGGTCACACCCACCCTACCAATTTGTATGCCCAACCTCGCCGTCACTCGCTTACATGGCCCCCGCGCACCAAAGCCCACAACACAGCGCCGAAGATTGCAAACATTGAAGAGAAATAAATTTAGTTTCTAAAATACTTATATGATATAGTCTTAAATCTACTTACCTTGATTCAATACATTAGAGATGCTCTTATATGTAGAGGTAGATCTAGGCCTATGGCAGTTTAGCCTGTATTCCATGCAAAGTCCAAGTAAACCTGTGACACAACCATTCTCTAATCTAGGTAGTAGTGATATTCAGCCCTAAGTACGTGATGAAATCCTAGATCCGCTTACATGTAGAACAAGGCTACTCTGTTGACATCAAGGATGACAACAGTGGTACCGTACCATTTATACAAGAAACTCTTTGAAAATTGATCGTCTTCCCAGAAATTCGATCTTGTTGTAATGCTTTATACTCCTTATCTGCCAGAGCTTTTAAGTGATCCTAATAGAATTTGAAAATAAGTAAAATTAAATTATTAATGAATCACTATGATGGTTTACTGGTCCAATGACGCACTCAGAAAAAAAGGAAAATAAAATGCATGGAAAGTATGGAAGGAAGATAGTAAAAAGACTGAAGGAAAACATTACGACTCATAGTTCAAATAAGGTGGCATCGTTTTGCAAGTAAGCAGTTTATGCTAAGTTCCAAAATGGACTTGGCTAGAAGGGAGCTGTTGTAGGGGTGACCCTCACCTAAGCCCAGCTAACCTGTTAGAAGGTTGTAAAGCCCAAAATAGGATATGTATAATGACATAAATGCTCTTGAGAGAGATACTTGGGTGTAAGAACATAATTGTAAAAATACCCCCATGTGAATATATATATATAAAGCCATCCAGGCCATGGGGAAGTCCCACACATTGCTCACCTAACTCTCCACTACCATACTACCATCTCTCTGTTTGGTCTGTAACCACAACAGTTGGCGCCGTCCGTGGGGAAAAAAAGAGCAAGCTCCAAGATCTGAAGAAGGATGGCACCAAAGAAGGTTTCATTATCAGCGGTAAGAAAGAAGAGGAGTACAACGGAAGCCCTCGTCGATGCTAGGGCTTCGACATCGACTGCAGGCGCAGACGGCAACGTCGGCTCTGCAGCTACTGACGCCGACGCTCAAGACGCGGGGGTCGACCTCACTACCAGCATGATGGTCGGTACCGACGATATCGCCCGAGACATCGGAAGTGATGACGTCGATACCCGCGTCATGGGCACGGACACAGCCCCCGCACCCGGCGCAGGAGTGGCAAGTGGCTCCGGCGGCAACATCGGTAGCGTTGGTCTCATCACCAACTACGGAGCCCGCCACACCGATGCGCCGGGGGTCCCAGGGCGCAAGCCGTGGTCGAGGCCAGCCCGACGATGCCGCCTGCTACTCCAACCGTCGCGGCTACGTCGACGGTGGAGAACGCTCTGCTAACGGCCCTCGGCACGCTGCGAAGGGAGTTGGCGGACCTCCGCGGAGCTGTGCGGGATATACAAGAGGCTCGGAGCCAACAAGTCCCGCCGGTGGCCTCTCCAGAGCCCACGCCAGAGCGGGCGGACAACCGCGATGCCCCTACCTCTAGTCGCATCCCGCTGCGCCGTGTGGATCCGGAGTCCCCCGTCTCCGCGGGCCTACAGCAATCGGCGTGAACGAAGGACTTCAAGTTCCCCAGCGCCATCGAACCGTACAAGGGTGACATGGACCCTCGGGAGTTCGTGCGCGTGTACGAGACCGCCATTGAAGCTGTAGGCGGAGACGACACCACCAAAGCGAAGGGCCTCCCCCTCACGCTGCAGGGAGTGGCGCTCTCTTGGTTTTTCACCATAGAGCCGAACTCCATTTATGCGTGGGAGCAGATCCGCGATCGCCTCTACAATAACTTCCAGGGGAACTACGTCGAGCGTGTCGACGCAGATCAGCTCTTTGCCGTCAAGCTAAGACCCTCGGAGAAGCTTCGGGAGTACTTCAAACGCTTCGCTAAGGTCTGCTGCCAAGTCAAGGACATCAACGAGACGACAATCATCAACGCAGCGATACAAGGCCTCCGCCCGGGGCCGTTGGCCGAGTACAACGCCCGCAAGCCGATCAAGACAGTCACGAAGCTCTTCGATAAGATGGAAGAGTATGCGAGGGCGGAGGAGGATGTGCGGCAGCGCGAAGGCGACGACTCCGACACTAACCAAGCAGAGTACTCCTCAAAGGGCAATCGCAAGCAAGAGTCTTCAAAGGAGGCCCCCGGGCGCAAGGACGCCAAGCACAAGCAGGACCCGTCGAGCGACAAGCCCAGGCCCAAGCGCAATCAGCGTAGATCCCAGAAGGCCCGCTACGTTCTCGACGTCGAAGGCGGCTCCGAGGACGCCGCCCCCGCCTTCCGTGGACAAGGCCGCGGAGGCCGGGGACGGGGACGGGGGCGCGGCCGGGGTCATGACGAAAGACCCCGCGCAGAGTAGGAGAACAAGGACAATGGCATGTGCTGCGAGGTGCATGGCCATGGTGATCATTTCACGCGAACATGCGCCGCCATTGCGACACTACGTTAGAGCGCCGCCACGGATAGAGCCCTGGAAGCGGTGCCTCTCATCGTAGCCCATGTGCAGCAGCCACAAGAAGGCCCCCTGCAGATTCAAGCCCCGGAGGAGGCCCAACGTCGGGCCATCCACGTCATCTCCAGGGGCTCTTCGTTGGAGTTCTCGGCACGGCAGCAGAAGGCCCACGCGTGAAGGTGGCACCATGTGGCAGCGGCCTCGGCGCAAGCACCGCCAGGGTGGGCGCAGCACGAAATCACCTTCACGCCTGCTGACACCAAGGGCATGGAGTTCCCCCACCAAGACCCCCTGGTTATTCAGGCCGCCATCGCAGGCTGCGATATCAAGCACGTCCTGGTCGACGGGGGTAGCTCCGTGGACATTCTGTTCGCGGCGGCCTTCGACCAAATGGGGATCCCCCAGTGTCGCTTGAGCCCCTCGGAAATCCCATTGCAGGGCTTCGGGAGTCAGCCACTAAAAGCATTGGGTCAGATACGCCTCCAAGTGTCCTTCGGCCAAGGCAGCAACGCGAGGAGCGAAGACGTCGCCTTCAATGTCGTCGACATCTCGTTCCCCTACAATGCCATATTGGGGCACCAACCCTCAACTCCTTCGGGGCGGCCCCACACCATGGCTTCTTATGCATGAAGCTCCCAGGCTCGCAAGGCATCATCACCACCTTTGGCGACCAGGATCTCGCTTGGCGCATAGAGATTGGTGCTTGGGGCCCGCACCACCAGGTGCATGTCCTCACCGACAACCCAAAAGTGGACGCGCCCTCCTCTCTGGGATGGACGCCTAAACCCTGGCCGGATGGCGGAGTGAAGAGGGTGCCTCTACAAGCCGAAGGTCAATTTGTGTCCATCGGCGAAGGCCTTCCTCCAGAGGTGGAGCAAGACTTACTCCGGGTTCTTCGGGACAATGCGGACGTCTTCGCATGGTCCCCAGAAGACATCAAGGGTGTGGACTGTGCCCTCATCAAACATAATTTAGCGGTCCGCCCCGATGCGAAGCCGGTCAAGTAGAGGCTTCAGTGCATGTCCATTACTGGCAACAAGCGGCCAAAGTGGAGGTAGCGAAGCTTCTCCAGGCGGGAGTCATCCGTGAGGTCTAGCACCCGGATTGGCTCGCCAACCTGGTGCTGGTAAAAAAGGCTAGCGGCACCTGGCACATGTGCATCGACTTCATCGCCCTCAACAGGGCGTGTCCGAAGGACGACTACCCCCTGCCACGCATAGATCGGCTGGTGGACTCCACGGCGAGTTCCGAGCTCATGAGCTTCTTGGACGCATACTCCGGCTATCATCAGATCTACATGGCCAAGGACGATGAGGACAAGACCAGTTTCATCACGCCGGTAGGGACATATTGCTTTGTCAGGATGCCCTTCGGCCTGAAGAATGCGGGGGCGACATTCACCCGTCTCGTCGCGCTGGCGCTGGCCTCCCAGCTAGGGAGGAACGTGGAGGCTTACGTCGACGATGTGGTCGTCAAAACCAGACATCTCGCCTCTCACAGTCAGGATCTCCAAGAGACCTTTGACAACCTCAGGAGGGCAGGCATCAAGCTCAACCCGGACAAGTGCATTTTTGGTGTGCAAGCGGGGAAACTCTTGGGCTTCCTTGTGTCTGGACGTGGCATCCAGGCGAACCCCAACAAGGTCGACGCGATCCTCACCATGGAGCCGCCAAAGACCACGAGGGAGGTCCAAAGGCTTGCTGGCCGCATGGCCGCGCTGAGCCACTTCTTATCTAGAGCAGCGGAACGGGGCCTTCCATTTTTCAAGATCCTTCGCGGCTGCGACGGGTTCCACTGGGACGACGACTGTGTGAAGGCTTTCAACGACCTCAAGAAGCATCTCGCAAGCCTTCCCACTTTAGTCGCCCCAGCACTAGAGGCTCCCCTCCTGCTCTACCTCACTGCTACAGCAACAGCGGTCAGCACCGTCCTCGTCCTTGAGGAGGGCTCCCTTCAGCGGCCCGTGTACTTCGTCTCTGAAGCCCTCCAGGGTGCCAAGACACAGTATACGGAGCTTGAGAAGTTGGCTTACACGCTAGTCATGACCTCGAGGAAACTCCGACATTATTTCCTTGCCCACCCCATCACTGTGCCATCCTCGTTCCCTCTAGCGGAGATGTTGCACAATAAGGAGTCCACGGGGCGCATTGGCAAGTGGGCTACCGAGCTCACGCTGTTCTCCTTGACGTACGCCTCGCTAATGACAATCAAATCTCAAGTCCTCGCGGACTTCCTAGCAGAGTGGACTCCGCCGGCTCAACACGTCCAACAACTAGAGGATCCGGTGTGGATGTTCAACACCGACGGAGCCTACGGCGCCACAGGCGCCGGAGTGGGTGCAGTAGTCACTACGCCAGAGGGGCACCGCCTGCTGTACTTGGTGCGCCTTGGATTTCCAGTCACCAATAACACGGCCGAGTACAAGGCGCTGCTCTTTGGCCTCACGAAGCTTAAGGCTCTCAGCGTACGAAGGGTCCTTGTTTGCACCGACTCACGCCTGGTGGCGGGCCACGTCGACAAATCTTATCAAGCCAAGGACCCCGAGCTGGCCAAATACTTGGCGGTGGTGAGAGCGAAGGTGCGCCACTTCCTGGGCATCACGGTCAAGGCCATCCCTCGCGACGATAATGAGCAAGCCGATGTCCTAGACAAGGCCGCCAACCAACAGATCCCCCTCCCAGAGGGAGCATTTTATGAGGTCTTACCTGCGGCAGCTATTGCTTAAGACAACCGCGATACAGCCCTCATCCACCAGATTGCCCAGCAAGGCGACTAGTGGGAGCCCATTTACGGTTTCTTGCAAGGCATAGCCGAACCGGACGACCCCCTCGAGCTGTGACGTCTGCAGCACCGCACCAGATCTTTCCAAGTGTTGGATGGTGTCCTCTACAAGAAGGGAGTCTGTGCCCCAGTTCTGCGATGTCTATCACGTGACGAATGCAAGCACCTCCTCGCGGAGATTCATAGCATACTCTGGTCCCTTCGCACGACGGTGACATGTCCGACAGGGTTCACACCATTCAAGCTTCTCTTCAGCGACAAGGCTGTGACGCCCGAGGAAATTAAGGCCAGCTCAAGGAGGGTCCTCGTCCAGGCCCCGGCGGAAGAATGCCAGTTGTCCCTCGATCTTCTGGACGAAGATCGAGTGAGCGCCACCCAGCACGTCGCGACGTACGTGCGCCAAATGGTGTGCACGCACGACTGCACCATATACTCACGAGAATTCTAGCCGGGAGACATCGTCCTCAAAATTACGCTTCATGCGGAGACTGTCGGCAAGCTGGAGTCCAATGGGAGGGCCCCTACATCATTGCGGCAGCCCTGCAGTGTGGAGCTTATCGCCTTGCAACACTGGAAGGACATACTCTTCATCACACATGGAATGCAGACAGGCTGCGGCGATATTATGTATAAGGCCGAAGAAAGGCCCGTACAAAGGTCAGCACCCTACTTCTGTAAATCGCTCGCCCACACAAATGGGATATAAATAAAGTCCACCGTTTGCAAAACCTCTCGTTCTGTGTAAAGACACGCAGAGGCACGCCTTCGCGCGCACTCTACGAAGTATAAATAACACGCACGGAGGCCAGCTTCCGCGCACACTCTACGGAGTCTAAATAAGACGCACAGAGACATGCCTCCGTGCACACTCTATGGAGTATAAATAACATGCGCGGAGGCACGCCTCTGCGCGCACCCTACGAAGTCTAAATAAGACGCGCGGAGCCACGCCTCCACGCGCATTCTACGGAGTATAAATAAGACGTGCGGGGCACACCTCTGCGCACACTCTACGGAGTATAAATAAAACGCACGCACTCTACAGAGTATAAATAAGACGCGCAGAGGCACACCTCCGCGCGCACTCTACGGAGTATAAATAAGACGCGTGGAGGCCTGCCTCCGCGCACACTCTGTGGAGTATAAATAGGATGCGCGGAGGCCTGCCTCTGCGCGCACTCTGTGGAGTATAAATAGGACGCGCGAAGGCTCGCCTCCGCGCGCACTATACGGAGTATAAATACGACGCGCGGAGGCTCACCTCCGCGCGTACTCTACGGAGGATAAATAAGACGCGCGGCTTCCACGCGCTCTGGAGTATAGACGAAGCCCACCACTTCAAAGGGTAGGGGACGGAGCGCTCGAGCGTCTACTTCGCCTAGGCGCCAGCTCCACATACACCACTTCGAAGGGTAGGTGACAGAACGCTCGAGCGCCTACTTCACCTAGGCGCCAGCTCCGCTGCCACCACTTTGAAGGGTAGGGGACGGAGCGCTCGAGCGCCTACTTCGCCTAGGCGCTAGCTCCACTGCCACCACTTCGAAGGGTAGGGGACGGAGCGCTCAAGTGCCTACTTCATAACTTCGCCTAGGTGCCAGCTCCGCTGCCACCACTTCGAAGGGTAGGGGACGGAGCGCTCGAGAGCCTACTTTGCCTAGGCACCAGCTCTGCTGCCACCACTTCGAAGGGTATGGGACGGAATGCTCAAGCGCCTACTTCGTAACTTTGCCTAGGTGCCAGCTCCGCTGCCACCACTTTGAAGGGTAGGAGACGGCGCGCTCGAGCGCCTACTTCGCCTAGGCGCTAGCTCCGCTGTCACCACTTAGAAGGGTAGGGGACGGAGCGCTTGAGTGTCTACTTAGCCTAGACGCCAACTCCGCTGCCACCACTTCGAAGGGTAGGGGACGGAGCGCTAGAGCGCCTACTTTGCCTAGGCGTCAGCTCCGCTGCCACCACTTCGAAGGGTAGGGGACGGAGTGCTCGAGCGTCCACTTGGCGCTTCGGCGTTTATGAAGCACAAAGTCCTATGGGATGCTCGAAGGCAGGCGCGATCATAAAGAGCGACAACGACATGTACTCCAACCAAAGCTGTCTTTACATTCATAAAAGGGTGGTTACATAGACTCGGCATTACATTTGCAAGGGGCTAATGTGTACAAGGGCCTTCGATTGCCTAAGGTCGCTACTCGTCTAGCTCCACCTTAATGCACCTCCGCGCCAAAGTGTCACCCGCTAAAGTCCGGGTCACCCAGAAGTCCCGGGCTTCTTCCGCCCACGCCGAACGCTGAAGTCGTCGTCGAATCATGCGGTCCGAAAGTAGTAATGGGCCCCTATCACATATCTGCCCGGAGCAAAAATAGCACACGTCATAAGAACCCCTTGGTCAATTCCACTTTATTCACACAAAAGGGCAGGGGCCACGGGACGCCAGTTTACAAAAGAGCAGATACATTGCAACGCACACCTGCACGCTACACATGGGCATCACACCTTTGGGTCCACGCCATGCCCCAGGATGGTGACACCGTCTCCGTCACGTCGTGGAACTTCATCGAGCCATTCTTCGAAGTTCCCCTCGCGATGCAGAGTCCGCCGTAGAGCCACCTTCGCCGCGGCCTCCTCGATGTAGTCCCAGATTCGGTCATGGAAGGCTCAAACGGGGCGGCGGACAGCGCGCACGGCTTTCGATATCACCCTGGCTATGGTTGGCAACTCCAGCTAGGGGTCGTCCAGCGCATCTACGTGCTGGCATCCTCGGTGGTGGAGTAGGGCAAAGGCGATGTGGGAAGTGACAAACGAGCAGTGGTCGCCGAAGGCCTTGGCGGCGCGGAGGGCAAGGTCGGAACCTTCCCCGATCCGCCGAAGCGTCCGCGTCAGGCCCTCGGGACCAAATGTCAGGGGCGGCACATTCACGGAGAGGTCCTTGAGGGCGTCCTCCAGAGACTGCATGGTGTCCCATGCCGCCACCGAGCCGTCACCAAGAGTCTGGTCCCTCTCTCCAAGGGATGCGGCGAGCTGGGCCTTCTCCTCCTCCAGCGTTGCAATCTGCTGGAGTAGGTCGTCGCGCTCTTCGGCTGCGGCACGCTGGGCCTTCGCCGCCGCACGTTGTGCCTCCACCGCCGAGTACCATGCCTCCGCGATGATTATCTGTGCATCGGAGACCGCCTTCGCAACCTCCATCTCCAAAAAGGAGATGCGCTCATCCTTGGTAGCGTGGGCCTCTTCGGAAGCTCGAAGACAGCCCTCTAACACCTTCCGCTCGCGGATACGTGCCTCCTGCAGGGCTCGGCTGAGGGCAAGGATCTACGTAGTGCAGACATTAGCAAAGTCCCAGATAGCGGCGCAAATCGTGAAGTCAAGCACTTACCTTCATCTCTGAGGCATCTAGCACACCTTCCAGCAGCTCCGGCCTGCACGTCGACTGCGCCCGTCGATCCACGATGGAGTCGGCATACTCTGCAGCTCCTTGGAGAGCCCACAGCATCTCCAGTTGGGGGATAAAATCGGAGACACTCGGCCACTGAGCCTCCACACCGACGGCTTCCAAAGCACCAGTCGTTGACATCACGTCCTAGGCAGGAAGACTGGGCACTTCATGGGCGTCTCCGCTGCTCGATCCTTGGCCACGTCCGGGAGACCTTGTATCGCCTGATGTTGACGACGAAATGAGCGAGCAGATCGGAGAAAGCTTCACGAAGTCGCGGGGGGAGAAAGAGTTGCGCCTACCTTTGACACGATCAGGCGAGGCACGGGGAGGTGTTCACTCCGCCTCGGCCCAGATCACGGGAGATTCGTCTGCGTCGGGGGTGGCGAGCTCCCCCTCGTGCTGGGTGGCCTCCCCATCGGACCCTAGATCCTCAGCAACTCCGACCGCCACGACGAACCCCTCCTTCGGTGAGGAGGGCGATCGTACCGGGGGAGCTTCACCCTTGGGGACGTTGGCGATGCTTCCTCGGCCTCGGCACCCGGCGCAGGCAATAAGGCCACGGCGGTCTGGGCGGGCGACGGGGCCTCGCCCTCCTGGGTGTCGGTGCCACGACCTATTTCCTCGGCGCCGCCCAGGGCCCCCTCGTCGGGGACAGTGTCCTTCGTCTCTGCCTCCAAGTCCGAGTTGTGTACTCCACCGTGTCGGACCCAGTGGCGGTTGTGCCCTCGGCAAAGAACCACGAGAGATGCAAACTGGCCGGATACATCAGTCGTCGACGGGCTCTACGCCGAAGGAGATGCCCATCTGCGCCGCCGCCATCGCGGCGGCGTGTCCAGACCGGTGCTGGCGATGCGCGCTCGGGCACAGGGATGCCTAGAGCTTCGCACACTCGATTTATCCGTCCCAGCTTCGCTGGGGCAGTCGCGGATTCATGCAGCTCGTGCTCCTTGGCCATGTATGGCCCAAGGAATGCAACTACTGCGTGCTCCGCATCCTCTAACAGGAATCCTGCAGGCAGAGCAAGGCATCGTTCATAAAAAAGTTAAATGCATATATATAAATATGTGTGTGTGTGCGCGCGCAGCCTATGGCCGAAGAGCTCACGGGGAGCGGAGGGCTTCGGAAGAGAAGACACTGTCGACCGAATGCCATCCTGCCGGACGGGACCTCGCTGTTGACGTTGCCGAAGTTTGAGATCGCCCCCCTTCGAGCCTCTTCGGCTGGTAGCGCGCGTCATGGAGCAGCACGAATAGGGTCGCGCTGGGATGGATACCTTCTGTCCACGCCGCCCAGGCATAAACAGCCAGGCGAACTATCGCATGCGGGGTCAGCTGCGCCAACTCCAGTTCGTAAGTCCGCAGGACCTCGTTGACGATGAGCGTTGCTGGTTTCCGAAGCCCGGCCTCAAAGTACACGACGAAGATGATCGCCTCCGCTTCCTCTGGGCGCGGCTTCGTCTCGTCACTAGCGTGCAAAGCGAACCGCAAAGACGGTCCTCCACCTCCGCTCTCGGGAGAGATCAATCATCCTCCGTCACGAGACTCGGCCCTAGCACACGGGAGCAGTGACCTCCTGCCTTCTCCCTGGACTCCCATCGTTTGTTGGCCTACGATGGCTCGCGAACCACCAGAGGGTATTCCTCCGGGGCCGACTACGAACCGCACTGGCTGGGCGAGGCACTACCGCTGGGTTGGTGAGCAGGTTCTTCACGGCAGGCCATTCTCCCCTCAAAAGCGCAAGACCAAATGAATGCGGGCAAAGGCAGATCGCGCCAGCAAGCGAGGAGAAAAGAGAGCAAAACAACGACAAGAAAGCAAATAAGCAAATGGGAAGAACGTTCACGTGCCGGTGACAAAGGTATATAAAGCCTTCTCACCTCCCCCACGATCGGGAAAGCAACCGGCGGGAGCCCAGCGGTTCGGCTCCCCACGATCGGGGAGCGCAACCGGTGGTAGCCGGAGGCGCGTAGTCGCAGGCCGCTTGACAGCGCACAACACGCTAATAGCATCCCACCACGTGTCCCCCCTCTCTCGGGAAGGAACGCACGACCGTGGGTGTGCGACCGCTGACAGCGCACGATGTGCCAATCGCGTCCCGCCACGTGTGCCTTCCCATCGGAACGGCGCGTACGATCACAGTCGTGCGACCTTGACACCTCAGGGGTCGCGCGCGATTCTTGCCGCCATTAAGACATCGACTTCGGGCTGTGAGACATCGGGCCGTAAGTCAACTTCCCATCTACAGGACAACCTCGAAAATCACCCCAACGACGTGTCCGCTTCAAACTCATCTCCGTGGGACGAACCCGCCCTCCGCTCCGACCTCATGCACGTGGCGCGGACCCACTCCGCGCATCGACAGCATGCCCGCAAGATGAGCATGACCTCGCCTCGGCGGCTCAGCTGGCAACTTCGACTCCACGGCTGAAGGACTCTACGTCCGAAGACGGCTTCGCAACTAGTTCGAATTTGTATCTTCGGCACGAAGCAGGGCTGCACCGGCAAATGCATGTCTACCAGATCACATAACGCCACAGTCCGCAGGATGGAGGGCCAAATGGCTCAAAAGATGGCTTCTACTGTGAAGCCCTTCACCATGAGAGACTCTGTTGTAGGGGTGGCCCCACCTAAGCCCAAATAGCTTTGTTAGAAGGTTGTAAAGCCCAAATGGGACATGTATAATGACATAAATGCCCTTGAGTGATACTTGGGTGTAAGAACATAATTGTAAAATACCTCATGTGAATATATATATATATATATATATATATATATATATATATATATATATATATATATATATATATATATATATATATATATATATATATATATATATATATATATATATATATATAAGGCCATCTAGGCCATGGGAAGCCCCAAGCATTGCTCACCTAACTCTCCACTACCATACTACCATCTCTCTGTTTGGTCTGTAACCACAACAGGAGTAATTTTTAACAAATAAAAAATAAAGAATATTAGAAGAAAGACACAGGCTCTATCGGTCTAGCACACTTGCAAAACCAGTACTTTCCATTAGGATCACAAACCGATCCATACCTACCGCACTACTGCAATATATGTTCTTCAGCAGAGCTGTAATATATGTTCTTCAGTAGAGCCTAAGAGATGAGGAGAATCTTGCCAATTTTGCAAATCGTTTTTAACAAAAAAATCCCAAATATTGGGGTGCCTCACTTGGCCATTCCACTCTAACAAGTAAAAACTAACCTAGCAAACGAACACAAAAGGGATGAGGAGGAAGAGATTAATCACCACAGCCCCGATGGAATAGCCAGCGAACTCATAGAAGTTGCAGATGTGGAGGCACACGGCGGCGCGGCGTTCGTCGAGCATGACAAACTCCCGCATGGCCACCGTGTCATTGTGCTCCTCTAGCATTAGTGTGGCAATGGTGGCCGCGGCGGCTACGCGGCTCTGGAGGCGCAGGGTGGCAAGGCGGTTGTGCGGAGTGGCGGCAGCGAGGATCGGGTGACGGATTGGTGCAACGGGAGGCGGTACGGGCACTGGCAGCCATGTCGTCGATGCCATCGATCCGGCTGCTCAGCGGCTGGTGCCTGTTTGGTTGGGAAGTGGGAACTATTTGCATACATAGCACTATATCAATTTTTTTCAAATTTGACGCTAGATATCCATTTTTGTAAATTTAGCCCCATCGGCCTACCAAGCTTCCGTGGCTCGGTAGCTCCCCACCGAGCAAGCTTGCCTAGACAGCACCTACCGAGCTGTCATGCCTCGGTAGTACTTGCCGAGCTTCCCTAGCTCAACAGCAGCTACTGCAGGCCGGGTGTCCCATTTAGCCCTTTTTTCTACTAACTAGTTGAATACCTGCACTTTGATATGCATAAAAAATCATATTATCCCGACCCGTCGACTTGACATTGTCGGGATTGGCCAGCCCGGCGCACACCATCAGCTCCGTATTCGCGCTCGGCCACGTCATGCCTTCGTGCCCTCAACTTAGCCACATACTCAGTAGACCTGTATTTTTTGTTAGAGAATTTGTAGGGTGATGGAATTTGTTTTTTGATTGCTTTTTTTGTTTTGTTAGAAATTTCAAAAAAGGTGCAAGGGGGGTACGGAGCGATAGATAAACCACCATCACCAACTCCCTCTATTAAGTAGTACAGATACATTATTGCAAAAAAAAATAGTAATGGACCCTATCTAGCCTAACATAATACTTCACAATGAAGGTATGAATTACAGGGCGCATAGGGTTTTATTAGATGCATATGTTTTTCTAACTACTCCTACGATACAAATGGCAACATGCAAGAACCATCAACCTGAACTGCAGCTAAGATACATATGCGCCTTTTGGAAGTCATCCTTGCAATCATTCGTCGTATATATTTGGGTCCATCAACGCCTTTCCCTTATCTCCTATGCGAGCTTTAGCCTTTGCGACGGCCGCCCAGTACTCGACTTGCACAACTTGTGTAGGCTTATCTCAGTTTGAAATAACCTGGTGTTTAGTAGGGGCATCAGGGGCCATTAGTATATTTCCCTTATCTTCTAGCCTCTCAACATTTCCCCTATCCTCCGTGGCGTAAGGTTTTTAGCATGTGAAACTCTTTGGCACCACTGGGTAGTTGAGCATGTATTTTTGCTTGATAAATGTACTGTCATACATCACCATCAATCCATTAAAAGAAGTAGCAACACTCTGTGGTCTGCTGTCATGCACAGAAACATTAGTGAATGTGTGAAATAAAATATGTAATGTGATTTGTCAATACGTGACATTTATTTACAAGAAGTTCATCTCACGTATAGTGTGACTAGGCAGTAATAGCTCGATGTGTGGACTAAATGATATGTGTCGGATTACTACAGTCGCATTGTGGCCATAGAAACTCTGGTGGCACAAGTGCATCCTTGTTAGAATTATCAAGTTAGGATCCCTTCTTCTTGGCGACCCACTTCCTCTTGTGAAGCATCTCTTCATAGTTGACATCCCTAATAGCGGTGTAGTGACGTCTTTTACCTGTCATCTCTTCTCCCTCGCCTTTGCCCCTTTTTTAGAGATCAGCTTGAGTGGAGTGTTGGATACAGTTGTGGAGTCTGTCTAGACTTTATAGGTGGTCCTTGTGCACTATTTGGGAGTAAATTTTGCCCAATAGTAGTGCATTCATGTCCACAAGAATGGATGCTGTGGGCACAGAGAAAGTCACGACATTGTCAATTCATTGAGAAAAGCCAGTATGTGTTGTCAATTCACAGGGGAAAGCTAGTGCGTGCTATTATATCACTAAGAAAAGTTTTCGTGTGCTACCATTCACTAAGAAAAGCTAGCACATGTTGTCAACTCACTGAGAATAACTGTTTCATGTTAGCAAATCACTAAGAAAAGCTGGTATGTACTATCAACTCACTATGAAAAGTTGTTGTGTGCTGTGAACTCACTGAGACAAGCTGGTGCATTTTGTCAACTCAATAACAAAAGCTGGTACGTATTGTCAAATCACTGTGAAAAACTAGTGCATGCTACGAACTCACTGAGAAAAGCTATTGCGCGCTGTCAATTCATTGAGAAAATCTAGTTGTTGTAAAATTGCACGACACATATCTATAAATTATATATTACAGTGGTACAACACGGACAAAGCATTAACGAGTATGTAGTTTGGTTCAACACTGGAGCACAAATGCAGAGTCAGTGGAACAACATTTTGACATGCTCAGTGCAAAGTGTTGAAACTGGGTGCAGTACCGGGTCAAGAGTTGTCCGTTAGCTACTTCTTTGGGCGGTGAAACTAGTCCTCGGGGAAAGCCAGCCTATCCGAGGAGCGTCATACGTAGTTGTAGAATTAAGGATAACCGACTAGAGGGGGTGAATAGGAGGTTCTAACAATTCTTGCCTTCTAAAACTAGTTACCACAATTTAGCTAAGCAAGATATCAAAACAATTCAAGCCTACATAATTCAAGTATACCTAAGGTACCCCAAGCACAATTCTCTGCGAATATAATTCTAGCACAAGTAAATATGCCAATCACAATGAACACAATATGCTAGAAATACAAGTGAAGAAAGTAGAGGCAAAGAAATAACCACAAGATGACTCGAGAAGTTTTTCCCGTGGTGTTAAAGACTTACTGGTCTTCATTAGTCCACGTTGAGGAAAGCCCAAGTGACTTGGACATGCTCCATGAATTAAGCATCAACTCCTCAATCCACTAGTGGTTATCCTTCCTCTACTCCGGAAATGGTGGACACCAAACCACTCAAAAGTCACTGCCAGACTTCTTCACAACCTTCTTGAAGAAGTCACCTCGCAAGCTCCCACCAAGCCGTCTAGGTGCCAGCAAGCACTAAGAGTAATAAACCACAGCTTCGCTTGACGGCGATCAAGTGTCAAAGGCAATCTAAGATGTATGCACTTGATTTAGCTCAACTATCTCAAATGAATGCACACGTGAGAATGAGGTGTGGAGTAAATGCTCAATATTCAAGGATATTCAATGGAGTCTCTAACATCTACCCTTGAGCTGGTGAGGAGATATTTATACCACCAACCAACCAAATAGAGCCGTTGCATAAGACAATCCTAAAAAATCAGGGCGAGCAGTAGTACTACTGTACAAATTATGGAACTACCACACATGCTCTGATGCAACAGTAATAGCTATATTAGAGCTTCTGAACTAACCGTTGAAAGTCAATGCGGTACTACCACTATTGTAATCGCAGTAATTCCACTTTTCGGTAGTTCTATTTTTGGGAGCGGTACTTCCGTTTGTCTCGAGCCCAAAACTTGGCACTTTTCTAGAAAATTGTACCACTCAAATCTTTGAAACTTCCGAATGTCGGTAGTACCACTCAAGAGTTTCAGTCCTTTTGCTCTGCGGTAGTTCCACCGTTAAAACTACGGTACTTCCGTTTTCCAAAGAAGCAAGTGATTCGTCGGGTGCTCTTTGGAAAAACAACTAAATGAGCCCAATCTCTTAAGTGCTAGACATTTAATGACCCAGTCCTTCATGTAATTGCTAGCATCCCATGGAAGGAAACACGTTTTGCTAGGCTGATGGAAGGTACAACTGCTCTGCGAACTCCTATTCTGAATAGACAAACCTGCGCCATGTGCTTGATGAAGAATGAACCCGCAGCCCACACTCAAAACCCTATCCTAGAGACCTGCATGTTCATACTGTTCAATTAGTTGAAGAAAGGGTAATCATAGAATGGCAAGGAAACTCATAATTGTAAGCACCGATGTTACGTGTTGCACGGATGATGAACCTCTAGGGTACTCTTGTCTAGGGTAGTTCGCTGCAATGATACCTAATGCCGTGTAGTCCATGCCATACTAGTGGACCATGTAGTTGTCATATATTCGATCGTACCACTCCACGTTGCAAGAGGTGCAGGTGGTCCACGGGTGCGTATGTGCCGTATTACGCACCTTGTAGTCTTAGATTGGTGAGTTGACGTCATTGCTTAGGGTATCATGTGTCTTGGGCTATCTCCATGATGAGGACAGACGTGTTGTGCTCCGTTGTCCCCCTCCCGTGTGAGGGAGGTCCTGCATCGGCCTTCCTCCACGAGGAAGATGGAAGTACAGTAGTGTCGCGTGAACGGCCTACACGAAGACGACATGTATGAAGAACAATAAAACTAAGGTATCATGTTAATTGTAAGAAAATATGAAATTGGCAAACCTGAGTTGTACGCTACACAGTCAGGGAACGACTGAGGCTAGGGTGGTACATCGATGAGCTAGGACATGCACATGAAGCTGTGGATGGATGATGGTGCAGCTCATCGCACCCCAGGATAAACACGTCGCTAGGATGGTTGTAGCTGATGGCCTCTTGTGCATGTTTGGCGTCTTTGTACATGTTGTGGACAAACCCCCAATAGGCATTCCAAGGTACTCGAATGTTCATAGCGTAGTGCGGCACCACCCTCATACGCAATACAGCGAAGCCGATCGTACTACAATGACAGACAAAATAGGTTAGTCGTGTATGCATGATCAGTATAGTACAAATACGAACTTGAAATCTTTTATCATCATGTCATGTTGTGCTGCACGGTGTTAGTCTAGGCCTAGTGCCAACCTATCAACATGTGTGGCCTCTGGCAGGGGTTGCGCATGCGGCCTTGTTAGTCTGCAACAAGTGCATGGCACGTACCACCGCAAGTACGCGGGGTACGTGTCTGGGTTGAATAGTCGTTGCTCCTGTTTGACCTACATCCTCATTGACTGCTTCTAGGGCATGGTCCATGACAATTGTGTCACCCTACAGTTATCACTCTTCTATCCCTTCTTTGTTTACCTATGAAAAAAGGCATAGTACGCAATGGTTATTTCAGTGCAAATATAAAGAAGACGAATTGTACACAACTTAGAAGTTAAAGCAATGGACTGTCCAAAAAGAGCTAACAAACAATTTTACTTACAAGTGAACAGGCTGGGTAGTGGTCAACCCGGTGTTGGTGGCACCTACTGGTGAAGTTCAAACTGTCTCATGACTCACTAGGGCATATGGCTCCACCATATGGGAGAGGACGAGTTGGTAGGTCGTAAGCCAGTTGTCCCTATCCTGCTTGCATTGCTCTGACAAGCTAAAAGCGCTATCTTGGAGATGAACTATGTGATCCACACTGTCCACACGACAATGTTCTCGTGTAAGGTCTCGAACGCGTTGTGGAACTTTGGGTACGCTCACCGTGGTCTCTCCCTGGACCATCCTTGCTTGCTAGTAGTCCAACGAGTAACCATGGTGGGTTCGTCCACTGGGTCGTTGCCATCGCTATGACCATAAAGCCGTACCTCCAACTGGTATGGGTGCACCTGCACCTGAAAGTATGTACAACCAATAGGGAACTGCTCCCACGATAACAACTACAACAAGGTGTAGTAGACCGCGAGGTTTGGCTTGTTAGTAGCACATTGCTAGCTGTCACACAAACCCCTATAGGTCATGCACAATACAGCCGAGCCCTAGCTGTACAGCGGGACATCGGCAGGTTCAGTGTCGACTAGGGACTCAACAAGGTGGATGTAGCTAGGGTGCATCAATCTCACTAAGTCGTAGAAAATAGGACCTACCTAAACATGAAAAGCAAGTAATCAACTAGATGGAACCTCACAACTTCTATAGGTGCATCTACTGGGCATTGCCTGTACTGTCGTAGCCACAATTGTGGTACTCCTTGTATCCTATCTGGAATGGGATGTCCAAACCTATGTAGGAGACATACCTTTCAATTACCTGATCTAGGGGAGATGGAACCACGGGGCGAACCCTTAGTGGCAAGCCAGTAAGGTAAGCAACATCCTGCAGGGTATTGTTCGTCTCCCCCACCTAAACTGAAACGTGTGAGTCTCTGGCCTTTACCAATCAACAAGTGCTGATAGAAGTAGTGAGTCCAATGTAAACGAGTGACCAATGTGCATCATCCTCGCTATGAATAGCAACCCAGCCCTTTGTAGAACTAGAGCATAGCGATCGTTGAGAGGCTAGTTCTCCCGAGGACCTTGGAGAACAAAGGGGGGTCCATCATCACTCGATCACACCCACTAATGATGTTGGCCATCCCAAGATGGGTCCAACTACGTACCACTCTCGTGACCATCACTAGTAGCTATTTCTTGCAATATAGAAAATAATGTGTCAGTGTCCACATATATACATACATATATATAAACAGATGCCAAATACAACTTAGCACAACACACAATAATCATTTACATGTACATAGCTAAGCTACCAATTATGCCTACGGCCATGTGCTTACATGCATATATACAGGTACACACATATATACATATATATGTAGATACTACTACTAACGGTTCAAAATTCTACAATCGTATCATCATTTTCTGCAATTTTTAAATCACACCAAGCAATACCTATGTATGTCCATACTTGTATACATATTTCCTAAATTGCGAAGGCACTGGAAACACTATAAATAACAGTGCATATCACTTCAGCTATTTACAAAAAATCATCATCACCACCACTAATACATCTTAAACATGACTAATTACAAAATATCATTTGCATGAACTCAGCACATATGTCAACTAAACATAGTTACTAAGCGCATTCCATACTACCAAACCACTATTATGCTAATGAAATATTAAGCACACTAATCATATGCAATGAAATATACCTTTTTGTGAAGGTCTTCAATGGGTCTACACTCCTTCCAACTGTGAAATCTCCTAAATCGCACCAAAACCACTTTGAAAAAACATTTATAACTCTCTTCTACTCTCTTTTTCTTTCTTCTCCCTTGCCTCTCTCTCACGCAGTAGGGCAGGAACCAAGGTGTACGATTTCGGATGAGATGGCAGAGAGCGACATGGTCCATTTTATGCGTGTGGGGAGACATTGGTGACCGACAAGACCACGCAGGTGCACACGGCCGTGGAAGGCCCCACGAACCCTGCTGAATGCCATGGGAATCACTATAGAGCCATCACGTCACGTCGCGCCGATTGACCACCTACCACATCGTTTGGTGCTGCTTGCCCACCTACCGAGCTCCCTTTACTCGGTACGAGCTGGCACACCCTATCAAGCCAGGGGAGCTCGGCAGGCTAGCAAGCCCCGCTAGCACCCCCATGCACCTCTCGCCTGCTGTGCTCGCCTACCATACAGCGTTGGCCCAGTCCTGCCAAGTTCTGGTGGCACGGCAGGAGACATGTGTTGCCTGGAGAGGGCTAGATTTGTAAAAACAGACTTCTAGAACCAAATTTGAAAAACAATCGCTATAGTGCTACATATGCAAACAGTTCCAGAGGTGGAGGTGTTTCCGCCACAACTGCTGAGCCTGATTGGCTGGCTTTAAAATAACTGGCACTGCTGCTGCTGCTGGTGGATAGTGGAAAACTGGAAATGGAACATAGCAGAATTGAGATAAAAATTAGGTGTAATTCAACCAACCCTAGTTGTCTGAGTGTATGAGTGTACAAAGGAGACTTTGTGCATAGGACCGTTGTCTTGATAATGTTTACGTAGTTTTTTAGCTTACCGGTTTGTATATATTTACGTAGGTGAAGTAGGTTAACTCGGTGAAATGAGGGATTCAAGATGGTGTGGCGTCGTAGCAACTTTCAAATGTAGTGGTTGCGTGGCATGCGGTATTGTAAGATGAGAGCTGTACTATTTTTGGGACAAGTTTTATATTGATTATAGAAATTTAGCTATTATTAGTCGTATTTCATTAGATGGTCGGTCACTAGAGAATAGATATTGCTACCTGCAAGGAACTCGAGCATATACAATGACAACCGCTTGTAGCTTCCAATCTTCCATGGTTGCTTGCGTGTGGTTCAGTCACAAATCCTTCTCTATGTGAAGCGCGATGTGGTCGAAGTTTTTAATCTTTGACTAACAATATATTTTGAATATTTACATTGATCACATGAACGTTACATTATTAGTAGTTGATTTGTCATGAAAAATTATTTCACCTGCAAAATATTTCAAGGTAGCTTGTTAGCACAGCAAAATTACTTAAGGTAGCATCCTTGAGATGAAATGCTCCAACTAGTCGGCAGCCCTCCCACTGTATTCTTCTTTTATGCTAGGGTTGAGAGTGGGATGTGTCGGCATGTTTCCTCTTCCAGATCGTGAGTCTTGACAGTTCAAATGGACTTTGCTTGAAGGGAAGCTGGAAGGGAAGGTACATGTTGAGTGGTGACCCTCTCAATTTCTACCAACATTGTACTTTGTTGCTATCTAATTCTCAAAAGGAAATTCATTTCAGAACGTGATTAGGGCCTTGTTATAAAAATAAAATATTTTATGTACCATCGAACATTTGTGCAACAATGTCGGATAATCGATTTGGGACTCTTAAATCAAATTTGAAAAAGCTTGGGAGAGGTGGGAAATTATTATCGAAATTGAGCAAAGTAAACTCTAGTGGAATAACTAGGAAAGAATAAGATTGTGTTCTGGAGATCGTGTTGGTATCTAAAAATTCATGTTTTCGGTATTTTTTTTTAACATTTTGTACATTTCTTAAATCCTGGGAGAAACATGCGTTGCCGATGTTTGTTCACGGAAGACCAAACCCCTTACCACAAAAAAGAAAAACAGAGAGTAAATTGCTCCACCAATTGCAGATTGCCAAGCCCAAGTAAGGCCAGCATCGACAGAGCCTGCCGCCCAATTTATTCACCTTGTCTCAGCCCACCAATAGTGCACCTTTTGCTTTAATTGACGTGCCATTGCTCACTATTCAAAGCTCAACGGGTTACCCACCTGGCGATGGAAGGCAGGACTTGCATTGCACAGTTGCATTCTTTCATTTTGTTTCAAGAGGACAGTAGCATATATCACGGTCCTGTTCTAAAGGATTATGTTTTTTGACTTTTAATTTTTGACTAAAATGATACCGTAGCGATTCTTAGTTTTTGCTAAGTTTTTTCTGAGGTACTCAATTAAAGAAAAATGAAGAAAAAAAAACACCGTTATATCTTCATAGATAATGCAAAAGAAAAAGAAAAAACCGTGTTAAGAAGCCAACGTATTATAAATAGTTTTTGGCTTCTGAAAGGCAGAAGGCATCGTTGTGGGATGCTCATTTAGGTTTTTTTTTCACTGTTTAGCATTATAGCTAGTTTATTTTGCACTGTAGCTCTTAGTAGCTTTTTTGTCGTAGTTAAATTTTAAAAAATTAAAATAGAAAAACATGTTAAGCTATCACGGATAGTACAAACGAATACAGAAAAAAGGTAAAAAAAGTCCAAAAACCAAAAAAAAACAAGAAATAGACGAAACAAAAATTTTGTTTCCAGAGGACAGTAGCATATATCACGGTCGTGTTCTAAAGTATTATATTTTTTGACTTTTAATTTTTGACTAAAATGATACTGTAGCGATTCTTAGTTTTTGCTAAGTTTTTTCTAAGGTACTCAATTAAAGAAAAATGAAAAAAATAATAAACACCGTTATAGTTTCACGAATAATACAAAAAAGAGAAAAAAACATGTTAAAAAACTAACGTATTATAAATGGTTTTTGGCTTCTGAAAGACAGAAGGCATCGTTGTGGGCTGCTCATTTAGGCTTTTTTCACTGTTTAACACTGTAACTGGTTTATTTTGTACTGTAGCTCCTGGTAGTTTTTTTGTCGTAATTAAATTTAAAAAATTTAAAATAGAAAAAACAGGTTAAGCTATCACGGACAATACAAAGGAATACAGAAAAAAGACAAAAAAAGTCCAAAAAACCAAAAACTAGAAATAGACGAAATTAAGAAAATAGAAGCTAAAAACTAAAAGCAGCTAAAACCCAAACGAGTGGGCCAAAGTTTCAACATTTAGTAGCACCATAAATGTACGCTCGTTTGGATACCAACTCTGGATCTTGCGTTGCAATGAGATGGGAGTACAGTACTCTTGGATTTACTCGAGTTTGGCCCTCTATTATTGCTGCGTGTTTGATAGTAATTGATACCCCTAAATTCTTTGTCATAAAACTTGATGATCTCTTGTACGGTAAGAAAACATTTACATATGAAGCCGTTTTGTCGGTTAAGTGCGCGGAGTTTCTTCGTTTTCTTACCATGCGGGGCTCTTCTGTACCTACGCTGTTATTGCAGCATCTTATCTGCAACGCGGGTTACTGGTTCAGACCGGATAGTTGATACTTGATAGTATCAACAAGAGTGTGCTAACGATCCACACGGGTGAAAACTACTGCGGTTAATATTTTTTAGGACTTAAGAGAGATTTATTATATATTCATTTACAAGCTGAGTGAGTGCATAGCCGTGCGTAACTCAGTACATATGCAGAAAGCACCACGACGACATGAGTTAAACGGATTAGGGTAAACAACATGTGTCAGCGACGGATGTCCTCGCTGGGTACCAGTGGTGTCGACGGCGGAGTCAGTCGGTGCACGATGATGCAGTGAGGTCATCTTGGAGCCCTTTCGATGCTTTCTAGTTGATCGCTCAGCCCTTCTGCTGATCACCATGGACTGCATCTAAGGTCTCGAAGGTCGTGGAAATTGTACAGTAGATTTGCTGTACGCTTCATCGGTCTCAACCTAACGGCAATGGATGTCTGCGACGGCGAGCAACTCCGACGAAGTTATGGGCTTGGGCACCAAAGTGCTGGAGGTTGACGATGGTGTCGAATTACAGTACTGGGGACATAACATGAAGGTGCTACACGGAGGTTCACAGCGCACACGAGATGCACCGCATCCGGCTCGGATCCTAGGTTCTGAACACAGTCGACGTCCAGATGTTAGAGGAGGGTGGAATCCACGGGGGAGGAGGTAAGTTTTGTCGAGGCTCACCTTGTTTTCTCCCAAGAGTTAGCTTCGGAAACCAACAGCCCCGTTTTTTCTCTTTAAGGCTTCCTTCCAGCAAATAAGTTGGATGACATTTTTGTCATTTTTAAGTGAGTTATTAGGATACTTTTTTCGAAATAGCTTATTAACTTATTGTTATTCGATTCGTTCATATAAATACTTATACTATAACCAAAAACTATCAGCCGCAGTGAAAAGAACACATCCAACAGCAACAACAACAACAAAAAGTTGGCCTAGGTCTAAGGAGTCGGCTGCTCACAAAATACTAAGAAAGCCCATGAACTAAATTAGAAGATGGCAGTTAGGTCCACAGCGACGACGCTGAGTGAGCATATGAGCCATCCGGGACAACGGAGTGCCGATTACCCATGGAAGAGAAGAAAACTCATAAGGAGAACTAGGATAAACAAAAAGGAACTAAGAGATCTAGGTTGTTTCCACAAGAACAAAGCCATCCCTCCTGCTGCTGGTGAGGTCACGGAAGGGGAGGCCAATGGGGGCGGCAAGTAGATCTAAGGGGACATTGGTAGAATCGTGGTCAAATTTGGCACTGTTGATCACGTGAATACCAAATCTAGCCCTTGAATCCCTGCAATTCCATTTTCAGCCCCCTCCCCAAGCGCAGGATTACGCAAGTGCGACACGTGTACAGTGGTGCGGTGCGAGTGCACGATCGAGTCGCGGTCCTCGCCGCACGATTTGCTCGCTCTGATGAGTCGACCGCATGATTCGCCATAGTCATGCGGTTCCCGACCGCACGATTCGCCATAGTCATGCGGTTCCCGACCGCATGATTAGCAATGCTACAGTAGTTGTACGGTCGGGTACCGCACGATGTTACAACGCATGATTATTTGTTCGGCCGCTTCCTTGTTTGTTGGTGTAATAGTCTCCCATGATAAATAAAATTTTCTATTTATTTATGGAAATACATTCAAAATGTAATAATTCTTAGATATAGGAAATGAGGTTTAAAAATTATGATTTTTGTGTGAAATCTTGTTTACTTGCTAGTGTAACTTTTTTGTAATTATAAACATTAAGAATTTTAGTCTGTAATTTATTTATGTGTAGAATATGTACAAATTTTGTAATATAGAAAATGACGTGCAAAATATTTTGAAAACTCCTTACGAAGTATAGATAATACATGTAGCAAATCTTTTTTAGATTGTTATTTTTTTAAAATAAAAGGGCATACAATGTAGGTAAGCTGGTCCGTTTGCGATTTTTATAGATTCTCAACGGTATGAAATATGTTAGACTGGTAGTAACATATTATGGTTGCCGTATGTTGTTGTAGTGCGAGAAATTTTTGAAAGAATTTTGTGGGGACAATTGAGGCCTCAATGACTCGTACGTATGGAGGTAAGTTATAGCGCAATGCAATGATTGATCTATTTGTGATTTTCGCACACTGTGAATGGTAAAAAATATGTTCGATTCACAATAACATTTTGCGATCATCGTATGTTGTTGTAGTGTAAGAAATTTCAAGAAAAATTTGTGAGGACAACTGGGATAAGAACAATTGCTAAGTAGGAAGGAAAGTGATGTTGAGCACACGAAAAATTGAATACAAAAAGACGACGAGATTTAATGTTGTTAATTAAAATAGACTTCATAATAAACATGGGGATAACACGGCGCATAGGATTTGGTTACGTGCATAAGAAATAACATCATGCACGATGCAACAAACTGAAGTAGTCATACGATAATATGCGCCTTCTTAGCATGGAAATAAATTAAACATTCAGGGGACTAGTGCGGAACAGCCCGACCTACTGCATAGACTGGGGCCATTTTTCCTTCATTGCGAGCTCGGCGTTGAAATCCTCGGATGCCTCTTTGGCCTTAGCCACCATTTCCCTTTTTTCTCACACTCCCTGCATGTGCATGCCTCGGGATGAGCTTTTGTCTCTTGACGTATACGCTTAGTTTGCTCATCATTGCAATGTTCCTCCTCGTCGATCTCACATGCCCTTTTGTCATTCTACTCCTCATAGTCGAGAATCCACTAGTCATGGGGGTGGATCTCTAGGTCGATCCACTTGCGGTAGCCATATAGCGGTTCCAGGGATTGCGGGTAGACGAGAGAGGTTGTTATTGCGTACTTTGAATGAGAAATAGTAGGGGAACACATTGTAAGTCGTCCTTACCGGCTGCCGATAGCTGATCATGTCAAAACGGCGGTTAGGATAGTCACAGGGGTAGTTTGCACAACACCAGTAACGAATGCCCAGGCTGAGCCGCTGCTTAGACTTGAAGAATTTGCATAGTTCTCTGCACCAGCAGAGGGGCGGTGTCTCGCCCTCGGGCGGATGTTGTGGCAAACATTCGGTTGGAATGTTTAGTACGGACATGCTCCTACGAGGGGCATCGTTAGGGGGGTGTGACCTCCTAGCATGCTCCGCTTGTTCAGCCCGAGCTGCAGCAGCCCTTGTTTGTCGCGGGCCGCAGCAGACCTTGGTAGGTTGTGGGTCTTCTCCCATTGCTTCATCATCTTGTCCAATTGCTTCTTCTGCATATTGTCTTCTCGACATGATGAAGGAAGGTACGGTGTAGTGTTCGGTTGTGTAGTGCTTTCTCACAGATCTATTCCACGTCATTTTATAAGACAAAGGTTTGACATGATGTGATTTATTTCATGTCACTATGCAAAGCTGCTCCTTTGGCCTTATCACTGCGCAAAGCTGCCGCATCTTGTTTTTCTTAAAAGTCCCTGGTGAGGCAAAGTGTTTTTATTGCGCAAAGGTGCCCCCTGTATAGTCTTCTCACTGCTCAAAGTTACCCCCGTCTGGTCTTATCACTGCGCAAAGCTGCCCCTTTGGTCTTGTCACTACACAAAGATGCCCCTTTGGTCTTATCACTATGTAAAACTGCCCCTTTGGTTTTGTCACTTAACAAAGCTACCCCCTTTGGTCTTGTCACTACGCAAAGCTGCCCCCTTTGGTCTTGTCACTGTGTAAAGCTATCCTCTTTGGTTTTGTCACTGCACAAAGCTGTAGCATCTTGTGTTTCTAAAAAGTACCTAGCGAGACAGAATGTTTTCATTGCGCAATGGTGCCCCCTCTGGTCTTCTCACTGCACAAACCTACCCCCGTCTGGTCTTATCACTGTGTAAAGGTGGCCCTTTGGTCTTATTACTGCGAAAAGTTACCCCCGTTTAGTCTTGTCGCTATGTGAAGTTGCCCCTTGGTCTTGGCACAACGCAAAGATGCCCCGTCTAGTCTTGTCACTATGTAAAGCAGCCCCTTTGGTCTTGTTGCTGTATAAAGCTAGCCTTGTCTGGTCTTGTCACTGCATAAAGCTGCCCCTTTGGTCTTGTCACTACGTAAGGATGCCCCGCTTGGACTTGTCACTGCGTAAAGCTGCCCTTTTGATCGTGTCACTGCGTAAAGAAGCCCCCGTCTGAACCTGTCACTGTGTAAAGGTGGCCCTTTGTTCTTGTCACTACGCAAAGATGTCATATCTTGTCTTGTCACTATGTAAAGCTGCACCCTATTCTTGAAGTTGGCACTACGTAAAGGTACCTCGTCTAGTCTAGTCACTGCACTAAGCTATCTCGTTTGAATAAAATACATAGCCCACCCCATAAAAGTTGGACCAGTCGACCCTGTGAATCGAATGAAGAAGTACCTTCTTCGTCGTGTAGTAACATACCATGGCGGATGCCGAGGGGCCAGTCAGAGCGGGATCACCAAAGGAAGACCTTCTCGTGGAAAGGAGGGAGGACTTCAGTCCTAACTACCACTTGACGCTAAATAGGCATGATCAACCAATATGGCCGAAATGCAGACACAAGGAGGATGCAGTCGTGCAGGTCATGGAAGGCCATTGCGATGGCAGGCAACAGTTCTTCCGATGCCCACACTCGGCATACAAATTGCTAATAGTATATTTTTCCTTACTACTAATAGAGCATCCATGTTAACCATCCTTTCTAGAAGATGGCGAAATACGACTTCGTTTGCTGGATCGATTCTCCATATGAATGCTATATTGTGAGGTACATGGATACATTATAGGAGTGAATCTTAGAGTTGGAGGCGCGAATCGACACTCTCAATGAGGAGAACAATGACATCCGCCAACAGATGCAGTGCGAGAGGGGCAACGAGAAGGTCGTCAACATAGGAAGTTCGTATGATCCCACATACTGCTGTGTGAACCCTAGCTGCATATGTGCGTGCCACTACAACAATAGCCAGCCACGTCTAAGGCGGCCCCCTCCGGAACACTCCATGTGGGTAGCACGAGGCACCTTCTACTAGTAGGCAGACTTTGTACGATATAGACTCGAGAGTATGATTAACTTAATATTGTGTACTATTTTATTTTTGGTGTTTATTGTTGTGTTCAAGGTGTAGTGCTGTGAGTGTTGTTTTCATTCGTGTTATTACCTGTACTACTTTCTATGATTTATGTATGTGCAACGCATATGTTGTTTGGTGTTGTCAGTGTATAATGTCGTCTCATTTGGTGTTCTCAGTGCGTAAGGCTGCCCCCACACTTAGCCTATAAGAGGGAGCCATTCCTCACCTACTCCTCTGCATTGTTCTCTCTCACCTCGTGAATTATTTGTTCCCAGTCTGTATACTTTGCTTTCGTGCTCACTCCCCCGGACGTCGATATGAGTCAACTCAGCACCTCTTCATCGACACCCACAGTGATTTGCCCAAAATGCAATACGCTTGTGAGACATAAGACCTCATACACAGCCGCGAATCCTAGGTGGCACTACTACAAGTGCCCCTTTCACTTGGTGAGTCAGCTTGTTTGGGGTTGGTTCAAATCATGTAGGTATGTTACAAAATCTTCTTCTCATGAAATTGTAGGAAGGCCTAGGCGATTGCCGATTCTGGGTGTGGGAGGATAAAATAGGCACTAGGCCTGACATTGTTCTGCATGAGAGAGTTGTCATGGGGGGTAGCGACCCCTTGGAGATGCGGCATCGTTTTTGATAGACTGGAGTGAAAGATTAATTTATTGTTATGTGCACTTTTATTTCTTGTGTTTATTATTATCGTAAAGCTATAGTGCTTGAAGTATTATTTTCATTCGTGTTGGTATGTGCGGTGCTTTGTATGATATATGTATGTACTCGTCGTATTTGAATGATGCCTTTTTTATTAGTAAAAGAATTTCTGAAGCACATTCCACAGAGAAGATTATTATTTGCACAAGGTGGCTTGGATATGCATTACACATACGTACATCGTACAAATGATTGCAGGTAACAACTAGATGGTACCAAAGTTGAAATACGTAAACTCATTGTGCATCTGACCGCTACTTCCTCTGACGGCGTATGTGATCCTCAGAGAAGGTGAACCTGTGAGGGGAATGTGGTGTGTCTCGATGGTCGTACTGCGAGGCCTGCGTCCGAGGTAGTGTTGCGGAGAACTCCGTGGAGAGTTGCGATGGATGGCCAAAAATGGAGCTCAGTCATTTAGTCGAAGAGGGGCCTATATCCTGCTCAGATGGTACAACTAGATTAGGTCATGCGCTGTGATGTTTGTAATGCAAAGTACTATCGTAAGACATTTACCTAGATAGTCTGAAGTGCAGACGATGGACCATGGCCTTCGTGTCCGAGTTGCTCTGTGCAAACCTGCATTTTTTGCGATGCTTTAGTGCGTCGACATGTACACACATGTTCTGTTTACTACATTACTATGTACTAGTGTATGCAGCTGTCCGGATGACGATCCCATAGGCAAATCATGCATTTACTCCTGCACGGTGTATCTTATCTTAGGTAGGTCTGCTCGAACCACTCGTGCTACTCATGTAGGCTGGACTAAATGCCATGCGCGAATGTGGGCAATGCCTCCTCCAGTCATTGGGGCGAGTCAGGGTTGCTGTCAGGAGAGAGCCCCCGTCAGCCTGGTGAGAATGTTCAGTCCTGCGTCACCCTCCGTGACGACGATGGCTATAGAAAGTTGCTATCCTGTCGCAAGTGCTGCAAGGAAAAGTGGTAGTGAGAGATAAGTGGCAATCGAGTGGATGAACAAATAGTTGGCAACTGTCATATCGCCAGGCCTAGGCGCGTGGAGGATGAGCGAGCATAATTGGGATGACTACTGGACTATGATGGACATGTGGACGATGGTGTTGTGGGCGGTGCTGATGGCGGCGCCGAGGGGGGTGGTGCTGCATGCTGTCCTCTGTGACCACGTCGTATAATGGTGTTGTCTCTGTGCCGACCACAACTGATAGTCCTGATCACAGACCTTGCATCATCATAGATGTTGCACATTACAGCGAGCAGGCGATCAATTGAGTTGGCCCTCCCATGGTGGAAAGCCTGAGCAGCCTCGTCGTGGATACGATGCAGGCGGTCAAAGAAACAAAGAATGAGTTAAAACATGTTGTCGTATAGGGTAAACTCAGAGTAATCTTGCACCGTCTCATCGTGTCGTGCTGCTCGACGGCAGTCTAGACCTGCCCGTACAGCGTCCTCATGCATGACCTCTACTACACCCTGTGGGGCTGGCCTAGTAAGCCTGATGTGGGTGCATGGAACGTACCACGTAAGGTACGCAGTGTACAAGTCGATGTTGTACGGCCGTGGCTCATCCACAACCTCCGTGTTCGCCCAGTCATACCACATGTCCATCCACAACTGCTGTGTGCCCCTCCAGTCATCGTTCCATCGCCCTCTCCTCGTTTGCCTGTAAGTTAATTGGTACATTACACAATTAGTAGTACAACGCATTAATACATTAAGTAAAGTTACCGTGTAATGACGTACTCGTGGGTCTTCATTGCAAGTGGCCATCCTGGTCGGGGTGGCACCTACTGGTATAGGCTAAACTGCCTCATGACTCGTTGTGGGTTGTACGACTTGACGAAGTAGGAGAAGACCAGGTGGCAGGTCATCAACCGGTACGTGTGGTCTTGGTTGCACTGAGATGACAACCCGTGGGGGGCCGTGTTCGTAATGAACTGTGGAGTCCATGGCCACAAGACTATCTCGCCCTCGTGAAGTGTCTTGAACTAGTTATGGAACTCTGGGTATACACGCTTTGGTCTCTCCTTGGCCCAGCATAGCTGAGCATGTGTCCAATTCGTACCCATTGCGGGCCTATGAACGGGGTCGTCGCCATCACCTTGGTCATAGAACTCTGGGCTAAACTTGAAAGGGTGCACGGCACTGCCAAAATATAGCCTGCCAATGGGGTAGTGCTCCCATGACCACAACTGAAGGAGAATGTAGCACACTGCAAGGACCGGCTCACTGGCCACTGTATGCTGTGAGGCATCACACATGCCTCGGTATGTGGTGCTAAGAAATGCAGATCCTCAGTTGTATTGTGGCACCTCTTCAAGCTAGGCCTATTCAAGGACTACGCAAGGTGCATGTAGCTTGGGTGAACGGAGTCTCTAGTGGTGGTAAGAAACAAGATCTACCCAAATAGAAACAACAGGTACGCAATGAAGTGTGTCCACACTACCTCCTGAGGCACGTGCACAGGGCAGGTCATGTAGCATCATAGCCACAAATGTGTCACACCGGATACGTTGTTCTACACAGGTGATCTAGACGTACCTTCTAGTCTACTGGCTTGGGGGTGGCATTACTGCAGCATCACGTAGCGGTAGAGCTGTAAGCATGGACACGTCCTGAAAAGTAACCATCATCTCGCCTCACCAGAAGTGTAAGGTGTGAGTCTCCAATCTCCAACGATCAACGAGTGCGGACAGCAATGCCGCATCAAACTAGAACACATGAGATAGATCCAACAAGTGGGCAATGGGCAGCAGCCTGGTGTCCCACAGTAGTGGGGTATTCCGCTGGTCTAGAGGCCAGTGCTCTCGGGGGCTCCTAAGGATCAAGCTCGGAGGGCCGTCACCTAATGACCATGCCAGGCATCGGTGCTGATCATCCCAAAGGGGGTTTAACATCTCGTACGCCATCTCATACCGATAAAGGAAAACAAGTTAGTCCACAATGACAAGAGAATGTGCAGCAAATGACAACAAAATGTGCAACAAACGTAACGATAGCAAAATGTACCAAATGTAGCAAGACATAAAGAAAATGTACACATGAATATCACCCTATGATGAATTCAGTAGAGTACAAATGTTGCAAGCTAATGTGCACGACATAAAGAAAATGTAAACAACAAAGCCCCCCATAATTTGAAAGCACCTCAACAACATATGACTGGAGTACATCGCAATGCAGAAAACATGGAACCAACAATCAGCATAGCAGAACTATGTGCTTGCTACTATGGAGCATTGCTTGATGTCAGCATATTTGGGACTGGCTGAAGGAGTTCCCAATCGTCTTGCAGAGTCTGCACTTGGGGCGCCGAACCATGTTGGCTGTCATCCATGTCATTGCGGATGTGACGGCCATGTCATCTTCTAGGGCCGACATGCTTTAATGCATCGTTCGGCACCTACTTCACCTACCCTAGCCATAAGTCTCTGTAGTGCATGTCCACTCCGTACGAATGGAACTCCGTACTCTAGGTTTTGTACAGGTGCTACATGTTGTAGTACTTTGAGATGTAATGCATCGACACCTGGTGCCATACAGCGCATGCCACGTATACATGGGAGCATGGTTTATGTAGAAGTTGTGGCTTATTGCAGGTGCAAGATGCTTTCTCATCAATCATGCAAACCTACTTGTGATCCTCTGTAGTGTGACCCATCACGTACTTCTATCTAAGGCAAACCTCGAACTTCTTCCTTATGTCATCCATGGTATGAGCAATGTGGGAACGAACCTTCTTAATCTTCTTGTCCATGTACGCATACATTTCTTCAAAGAATTGTTTGCCTTCATTTAGATGTTTCTTCACCATCATGGCTCTATTGACAAAGTACCTGACAGAATGATTCCAAGTCTCCTCCACAACTACCATGATTGATAGGGATCTCACGCCCTTCAAGACACTATTGTACACCTCGGACATGTTAGTTGTCATGATTCCATACCTTGCTCCATTGGTGTCGTGTAGCAGAGACCACATCTCTAAGTCAGGTGTGTTCGACTGAACCGATTACATGAACTCCCCAACTCTTGTGGAGCCTCCCTCGATAGCCCCAGCTTTAGCCTGGTCAGGACACAGTACATACTTGCTAATATCCTGATTGAGCTGCCTCCACAAGACCTCAAACTTCCACTTTTGGTTCTACATACAAACTTCTTGAATATCTTCATTAGGTCCTTGTCATGGAACCTTCTGTGGAAGTTCGGCGTGAGATGCCTCATGCACCAACTGTTCTTCATATCATTCCACTGGAATTGGGGCTATGTCCCGTTCTACATCGTGCGCAACACTGACAACAAGCCTGCATTGTGGTTCGATCTTCACGATGACCTGTTTCACATTGGCCAGGAACCACACCCACCTATCGATATTCTCATTCTCCACAATTGCAAAGGCCACGGGGAGTAATTGGTCGTTGGCGTCAGATGTAAATGTAGTGAGGATAGTACTCTTGTACTTGCCAGATAGGAACGTCATGTTCATCATTAGCACTGGACGGCACCACCTGAACCCTTCTATCACCTGACAGAAGGACCAGATCACTCTACCAAGAACAAATCAATTTGGGCCCTGCGTAGGATGAACCCGCTCCTTCCTATTAATGTATGTGTCTGGATTTGATTATGCAATTTGATGTAGCATTCTTGGGACCAGGTTGTATGCCTCCTCCTCGTACATCCTGAACTTATGCTGCAGCACATTTCGTTTTGCCCGCCAGACCTTTTTGTAGTTGACATCGAACCCCACCATATTCGCTACATCCACCAATAGAAGCTTGGAGAAATAGACACATCTGTCACCACAAGGTGGCTTATCAGCTCCACAACATATGATGAAGTCATGTTGCGGTGCCTATGTAGTGGCACCGTAAACTCGCAACTGTGATCCTTCATCATCGTTATCCGAAAGTCTATGGCAGCGCCCTTGAACCGCTGTGCACAGACCTTGCCAAGACAAGACCCGTCGACACACTTGACAATGTAGGTGTCCGGGTTGGACCTATACACCCGATACGTCCGGCTAATGTTGATAGCGTATCTAGCAATAGCCTGCTAGGTAGCACTCTTGTTACGAAAGCATTGCCTTAAAATGAGTGTGCCCTTGTTGAACCTCCACTCTACCTCTTCCGCCAATTACAGAACTTGGGATGCCATTGCGATGTCGTCCAGTTTGGACAACACGTACGTAATGTTGGTGATCACAACACCACCTAACACACCTCCCATTGTAGCTACGCCATCTTCGTCCTCTCCAGAACTGGTTGTTTCCACATCCTCTTCCTCCTTGCTGTACACTTCTTCCACCTGGTACTGAACCCTATTAGTACATAACATGCAACAAGTGTACCAGCATACAACCGCTACCGCAATGTAAGATTTACATGTTAATTTCGTTACTCTTCCTATCACCTACAAATTCAATTTGTATTTTTATTTGTAATTCTAAATTTTATTTATTTTTCAATTTTACTTACAAATTCTTATATAAATCAATTTACTAATTTAATATAATTTTTTCGATTTTCTTATTTACGAATCTTCGGAATTTGTATGAAAATTAAATTACAATTTTTCTTTTATTTACTCCTAATTTGTATTATTCTTGTTGGAATTAATGCAAAAATCCAACTACTAATTTTTCTTCATTTCTTACTTATGAATTCTTATATAAATCAAATTACTATTTTTTAATTTTATTTTAAATTCTATTATTTATGGAACTTAATTTCGAATTTGTATGGAAATTAAATTACAATTTTTGTGTTGTAATTTTATTCTACTCATTCAAATTTATTTGCGATTTAGTTTTAGCACGCGACATATTGTGTCCACTTTTTTCCTAATCCTACTAACTGTGACATTCTTGTTTCTAATCTAGCTACTCTTGTTATCACCTCAAATACTCTTACTTAAATACTAATTTTTTTAATGCTTACACAACCTACAGTGACTGAAATAGTACAAATAAATATGTTCACAAAAAATAATCTATAACATATTCTATACACTACAATACACCATGCTTCATATATGGAATGTTTTGTACAAACGAACATTTTATCAAAGATTGACATGCAACAACATTCATAAATGATGTTTTGGCTAATTACGTGCTAATCACTTCAATAAAATTATAGTTGTATGGGCACGATAATTACATTTTCTTGAAGCTCATGAGGCGATCTACAACTTTCTCAATTGCAAAAACTTCTGGTTCCAAACAAAAATAACTCAAAATCCTGTGTTTACGCTCCTTTCTTCCTTCCCTTCACTCCCTCTCTTACTTATCCAAGCTCCAACAGCATACGAAATCACTCTTTGCTGCAAATGCATGCCATTCCAACCTTTTTATCGTGCAACTCAGCTAAAATGGAGACAATAGAGGTGGGGGACACCATCCAATGCATGCAGCATCCGGTGCGTGCATGCAGCTCATGCAAAAAAGGAGAAAAGTAGACGCTGCGGGTGGCTCTTGGTGGGGCAATGGGACGGCGATGGAATCATGCGGTTGGGGACCGCACGACTCGGTGAAATCATGTGGTCCCAGACCGCACGATTGGAACAATGCAAGTCGTGCGGTCGGGGACCACACGATCTTGCTGTTGTGCGCTCGCCGACCGCACGATTAACATGTGTAATGCTCCCATAGTGTCGTGGTCGGGGAGGGTGCTAAAAATGGAATTATAGTGATTCAGGGGCTAAATTTGGTATTCGCGTGACAAATAGTGTCAAATCTGACCAAAATCCACATTGGTATTGGCTTCACTACAAAAATTCTACCTCCAATCACATTATTTATTGCTGTTAAAAAAAGTTATGGCCTTACAAATAAGAACCATGTTTAAAAAAGGGGGGACCCGATTTCATTTATTATAAAACAGAGTAGCTTGCAAGTAGAACTACAACCCCAGGCACGCTCCCCGGCCACGCCAGCTTCATCCAAGGAGCTATTTTTGTAAAAAAAATATCATCAGGGCCAATTCTGTAAATAAATCCTCCCAGGGGCTAGAAATAAAAAATTCCTTAATTTATAGTGCCAAATCAATATAAAAAAATTTCCTTTTTTTTAAAGCTACGGTGACTCTTCAAGCGCTTCACACTGACAATGGGAAGGTATAATCTCCCCCATGTTACAGGTAAACAGGACGTGATCAACGCCCAGAATCTTATTATCTCAACTTAGAGGAGTTCATCAAGACATCAACAAATAGGCCATGGAAAAAAAAACCAAAGAGGCCATGTCTTTCTAAGGAAAAAAGATGTCAACCGATTAACCTAGCATTCGTTCAGAGCCGGCCAACAAGAAACAGTGACCTTGATGCATGCATGTGGGTAACCAAAATAAGTAAACTTTCGAATTAAATATTTTGATTTGAAATACAAAATAAAAGGTACTCTACATGATCCAGCGCTAGCATGATATATTAATTGCAATGTTCTTTTTCAGAACAGCTGAATGTCACATTTGTTAACCATCCAAATCATAATTAATCTAATCAAATCCAATGCATCGTACGACCGAAATTAAATGTGGACTGGTTGGCTACATTCCAAGGCACAAATGGACATACTAGGAAGAAGTAGCACGGCTGAGATTTATGGGCAGGTTGTTGCAAGTTGCAATTAACCACTTAATTCAAGCAAAGCAGTTAACAAAAGCAAAGCTTATCCTCACCTAAGCAAGCATTACCCATGCTCAATTCATTAATTTGTTGTCCACCTTCATAATTGGTGTGACTCACAATATATAATTGACATTTCATTGCGCTGCCCTAAACGAGCAGCAAAAATGAACTTTCGCCACGTTCAGTTACATTGCACTACTTATCCAAGGGTATATAACTCGGATGCAATAGTCCCATATGAATTTTATAGTAAACAAATCAATTTCTACATGGGTACCAAGAAAATTCATGTAGTGCAAAAGGGGTCTAACTGCGCCTCCCTAAAGCTATAGCAATCCCTGAATGATGTCAATTTATATATACCAGAGCAAACAAATATATGGTACACAGACAGGTACATAATACTGTGATTTGTGAGGACTCAATGTTTGCGAATTATAAGTTTGTCGCTGTGGATTGAGAGGATGGCTTTGCTTAATTAATTTAGCAGTAATCCAGTGGTCCACATATGTTGGGTGGGTACCAGTCCCGCAAAAGTTGTTTATGATGTTTCTCAAAAGGTGATTCATTCTGTGAGGAACTTCCCTAGCAACTCTCTCTTTACTCAGCTGGTAATTAATTAAATTATGCCCATCTACCCATCTAGAGATCTATCATGTTCTCTGATTGACATTTCTGGTGCTTTTACACAGTTTGCATGTGCAAGAGGCTGCACATGGACAATAAGTTTTGGTGGGCAGATAATTTAAGTCTTAATTTAGGAATATAGTATCCCATCAGTTGCCAATCAAATTAATTAAACTTTTCCGGTCAATATAAGAGAGACAGAGAGACTCGGACCTTTTGGCATGTGGGCACGCCCTGTCCGAGTCGTAGACCTCTGTGCCCTGATAAACATCAGAATTAGTTTAATAAGTTTTGGCAAAAAAGTGTCTGTCCATATCCCACCACCGAGCGCAATTATAAATTGTAACTAGGAAGAGGATTGATTTGATCGGTTAAAAAGTAGAAAATGGTAAGAAATAGAAGGAATGAGATGGTTAGAGGAGAATAAACGTATAACCACCAACTCATTCTTTTGTAATAGTAATGATACCCGACAACGCATATTAGCTGCAGTGAAAGATCTATGGTAACACGCAGAAGCTACTGTAGCCGTTCGATCCATAAGAACGTCTAGATCACCGGCAACACCGTAGATCGGTTAACCATTGTAGCAGTTTACTGTTGCAGGCATTTTGGACCGTTGGATGCCAAATTGGGTGGTGAAGAAATGCCCAACTGCATGGCTGTACGGTTGTACCTTGTCTGCAGTGGCAGCGGATCTACTTACAAACTCCCAGTTACACTGCAACAAAGCAATCCAAATTTACAAATTTATGTGATGTCCTTTTACTTCGCCAATACCTAGGATTCCATGGAGTATTAGCCGTACGGTTTCTAGGGTTTATACTTAGTACCTCAAATTCATAATGTGTTACTAGCTTTTTAGACAGTGGAATAACTGACTAGTGCAATTAAGTCATAGTAGAAATTTTATGCAAATAATCCACTCAGACTATAGTTGGTAGGAATCAACCTTTGGTCTGAAAACAAAAGTGTCTAATCGCGGGACTATTCTACCTTGGCATAATGTGGTAATAGACTAATAGTTAGTGGAACAACATGTAGGACACACTTGGTTTGTTCACGTGAGAAGATAAGGTGTTCTCGCGAGCATAGGAAATTTACAAGCATTTGTAGGAAAGTGAACATTGAGAATTGTATGAAATTCTTATGGTCCGATTTTTTTTTCACTTTACACGTTCTCATTTCGACTTTGGCCTCCCATTTCGACTTTGGCCGTACTTAATCTCTTCATTGTTGAGCTAGCTATACCCACAAATTTTACTTCATGCTCCAACTTCAACCAATTTTTATACTAATTGTACCACTTAAAATATACCAAGTGTGCATCTAAAATACATTAGCATGTATTTTGGCATTACCTTATTTTTTTAAAGGCTCTTAAGACTTGTTCTAACACAGGGCAACTAATTCATTCGTAAGTTTTCTTGGACCGAGTTTTAATAAAGAAAACTATAAATTAATTCTCCTTGAACTCCACGGAGCACATACTAAGTAATTCTTTGTGGGGTGCATGTCTTCATGTCACAATTCCTAAATACTATTTCCTAGGTCCGCTAGAGTCCAGACCACTACTTTAGCTAATCCACATACAGCTATCATTGGTATCTCCCTTATTCCCTGATAATTTACCAGGGTACCCTGAGCTACATCTCCACCACTGGGGTATCTTCCTCAATCCCAAATAATATTAGATCTCAACCATCCATTTTGAGAAGAAAATACATAGGGCTAAAATAACGAGCACTAAAGTCTTCTCCCTGCTCTGCCCATTCGTCCGTACAATAGCAAGACGGAGAATCTGATATTCTAAATATGGTACTATAGTAGTGTCGAGGTTATGGGCCTGTTCTTTTCGGCTGTGGCTTATGATTTTTGGCTGAAATTTTTGAATTTTGGCTGTTTACGGTACAAATTACGGAGAGACATATACTCACTTGCGATTTTGGCTGGTATAGATGTTGGGCTTTTAATGTGTAGATCGTTTAACTTGTAGACCCCATCTTGAGAAAATACTTCGTTTAGAAGTTAGGTACTGTAGCAGAAACCAAAAGCCAATTTCAAAAGCCCAAAAGAACAGGCCCTATAGCTACTATAGCAATCACTACAATAGAAGGCTCTATTTCTTTCGGCTTATGAGTTTCTCCGAATAAATAAACAAAATAATTTCTTCGTCATCTTTTTTAAAACGGTTTATCGGGATATTTCTTTCGAAGCGGCTTATTGGCTGATCATCATTTAGTTTATTTGTACAAATGCTCGTTCTATGGGTAAAAACTATCAACCATAATCATAAGTCATCAACTATAGCCGAAAAAAAGGGACCGAAATCTCCGAAGATGTTCACATTTTTTCTCTTCCCAATCCAACGGCTACAGGTGAGTACTCAGACACGATAATTTAGCACCACACGTATAACTAACCAAAGAGCTACAAAGGATTTGTTTCCATGTAGATCTCATCTAACAATTTAACAAAATCTAAACAGCCAATATAATAAAATAGCCCCCCAAATGAACCAACAAGATCATGACAAGAGCTACATGGGGGCATGGAGCAGTGCAGAACGGGGCCTGCCACAGGAGACGAATGGAGCATCATCGTGCAAAGAGACTGGTTCCCTGCATGGCTTTCTCCATCATGCAGGCAGACCTGCCTCCCTTGTGGGGTTGGATCATCGGTTGTTTCTTCTAGGGCCGCAATAATTTTGTATTTGTGCTGCATAGCGTTAAAGTGGCACGCAATGCATCGTGATGCAATAGAATATAGGGGGGAGGAAAGAACAACGAAACAGCTCGCCATGTCCCCTCGCACGCACGAGCACTGCCGAAGCAAAAGAATAGAGCAATATATAACTGGAGAATGATGTCTGCAATTGAAAAATGGGAGGTGTCATATAGAAAAAGCTCATTTGCTTGTTGAGCCCACCAAGTGATTGATCAGTTTATGGAGCTACTATTTTTTTATTTTGATTAGAAGTTGCCATAGAAAAGGTCATGTGCTTATTAAGCACAGTAAGTGGTCATTTTCTTCAGTGTTGATATTTGAACGATGGGATCTGCCATAGTATCATAGAAAAAGGCCTTTTGCTTGTTAAACTTAATAAGCGGCCATTTTCTGCAGCTGCCATAAAATCAGGGCCATGTACGTGTTGGCAGCAATTAATTTGGCTTGGTTTTTCTTCTTCAGTCATTTTCATGTCTATATAAAACCAAACTTTCTCGAGGGTTTGTATGTATCTATATAAAACCAAACTTTCTCGAGGGTTGTATGTAGAGTAATAATGGTATTATATCTTTAAAAATATAAGAAATATTCTAATATCAGTTATAGACATGAATTGGATTTACGAAAGGTGTGATCATGTTGGTAATTTGATCGAATATCCAAGAAAAATTTAAACATGACAAAAGTATAATGGAACTGTATGAAGCACAAGTTGATTAGGACTAAGTATCTTCAAAATTCATGAATATAGAAAAATTAGGTAAACATAACAGTAAATAAGCATTTATTCTAAATGTTGAAACCATAGCTAATGTGATGTGTATTGATGGCATGTCAACTCACATTGAAGTAACATTTTTCATACATCAGCTGCAATACATATTTAGTAAATAGAAAGTCAGCTTACATAAGCTCAAGAGTTATTCTAGAGTTGATCACGGTGAAAACTATTTTTAAGACAAATAATGCAACTTGTACAACAAGGTTAGCTTGCAAAACAAAGAAAACAGACTCCATTAGGAGTTTTACTAAAATATATTACTAAATAAGAAAACTTCACAAGTAGTTCAGCAAACTGAACTTTTGACATATCTTCACATTTTTCATTCACCTCCACAAATGTTAATACCACCAATTACACCAAGCAAACTATATATGTTTAAGAAAGGAATTTGTTAGCAATCCTGAATTTGTGGAACCATTATGAGTAGGGCAAGGAAGGAACCCATTCAAAGGCCCTGTTTGGATCCCATGATCTAAAGTTTAGTTGTCTAAAGTTTTGGACTAAACTTTAGTTGGCTAAACTTTAGCCACTAAACTTTAGTCGAAGATCCTATTTGGATCCTGTACTAATGGATAGGACTAAAGTTTCAAAAAGACCATACTACCTCTCCTCGTTTCGTGCGTCAGTCATTAAATGAGAGGTGAGAGACCAACATGCATGGGTAAACACGTCTTTGTGCCTAAGAACCCAAAACTTTAGACCACTTTAGTTCACTTTGGTGGACTAATGGTCTAAAGTGTTTTTTAGGGGTTAGCTAAAGTTTAGATCTAACTTTAGACCACCTGTTTGAAGACTTTAGATCTAAACTTTAGTGACTAAACTTTAGATGAAGGGATCCAAACAGGGCCAAACTCTCTTAAAGAACAATGTGGCGCGCCAATGTTTTGCAACAAAACTTCTCCAAAATTGTTGGTACATCATCTATTCATTGATTTTAGTAAAAGCAGTTACAAAACACGTGCAACTAAATTCGTAATTCACAAACTGTTTGTTGCCAACATGTACTAAATCACGCAATTTTCTGGTCCAAAGTTTGAATAATTACAAGTAAATGATCACTTGCGAATGCAAATTAGGGAATGTTTGGTTGCCTTATTGCCACGCTTCATTTGCATTCGGTTGATTTGACTCATGCATATGTAACTGATAGTGCATTCCTTTCTTGTTACCACAAATATTTCCGGATCTGCCACTGGAGAGAAAAAAAAAGTGAGCTAGTTACAAGGGAAAAAGAGAAACCAGGCATCATAGGTAAAACGTGTGCTAAGAAGGGCACATGGAATAGATAGCACTTACGTCGCACAAGGAAGATTTCCATGCATACAAAATGAAGATGTGTGTGAGTTACAAGGGGAAAAACAAAGTAGAAATAGTAGATAAATAGATGCTAAACTGGCGTCGTATAAGGAATTTCTTCAAGCACACAAAAATAGAATGTATGTGCGTTACAAGGGGAAAAAAAGGGAGAAAGTAGAGACTATAGACAGGGCACAGAATGTGTAGTGCCTATGTCGTGTAAGGAAGACTTACAAGGCAGGGACCAAACAAAAGTAGCAGAATGTAATAGAGCAACAAAACAAAAGAAGCAACGGAGCAAAGAGAGTTCACGCGCGAGTACGAGTACCCGTTTTTTATGAAAAGAATTTAGATTAAACTTAACTCGATAAATTATTTTGTTATAACTTTTTTTTAAAAAAGTGCGACAGCTTAAAATTTTGGGATTAGTATTTGTACAATATGATTTGATTCAATCGGGATTGTGATCTTTTAGCATAGATTGACACCTGTCTTTTTTTTTTGTCTAACCAAGGCTCCTCACTAGTTATATCACTGTCCTGTAACTAGGGATCAGAAGTGGTAAAGGATAATTCATCTTATCTGATATTTATATCTGAGAAAATACAAATATGGTAAACAAAATCTGTATTTAAAAACGTTCATTTTCATATTTATATTCATATTTGTTTTAAAAATCTATATTTGTATTTAAGAATATTCGTACTCGTATTCGAGACTATTCATTCGTATTCAATCCATTTTCATACCTGGCGACCCTTCCGAGATGATTATAGAAAGTAATTTTCTGATGAACTAAGATTCAAAAGCATAAAGTGAGAATTGCTTTGTATAATTTTTAACTCTATGCGCTACATTGTTAGCTTGTGCAGGCGTGTAATTATGTTACATAAATTTATTCTACCGAGATTTGTTATAAAAGTTTTAAAATATTTGTATCCAACCGAATTAAGTACATATTTAATTCGAATTCGTATTTATTATCACATTTGATTCGTATACTACTAAAGGAAAACAAAGAGGAGAAATTGTCAGGCTTATGATACCACCAAAGAACGATTGTCACACAAACCAATTCCACGCCTCTGCGGCTCCGCCGCTGCAAGCTAGAAAAGAAAACATCGCGTATTTTCCCTTTCTCTTCCAGCTCCTCCCTCCGCGTGCACTCCACTGCATGCCCCCCTTGTCCTGTCTCCCCCACTTCCCTTGTTCTTCCCACCCCATCCCATCTCATCTCAGCACGAGGCATCTGTGCCAGTGCCGTCTACTGACAGGGCCAGCTAAAGCGCGCGAAGCCATTTGCGGTTTCTGATCCCGTGGTGGTGGTTTTCTTCGCTCTGCTTTGCCCTGTCCCTGAGCTGTTGTTTCTTGATGAGTTGGTGGCGGCGAGGAGGAGGAGCTTCCCGGGTTCCGGCCGCCTGAAGATCCCATTCTGGGAGGGAGGTGGGTGCTTCCGTTTCTTGCTGCGTAGATGAGTAATTGCGTTTCTTGATCCTAATTACTTGCGCGAAACCATTTCTCTTAGCCGTTTTCGTCGCCGAAAGATCTGATTTCTGGGCGGTAGGTGTGCAATGTTTATGTTAATTTAGCTACGAATGGGTCAAGATAAAAGATTTTGACCCGGGTTCGTTGATTCTTGATTAGCTGCAGAAATGTTTTTTTTTTTAAATGTCAGAAGGAGATGTTTGTATTGATGTACTGCAGTTCTTATCCCCCTTTGTGGTCTTACTTTTTTCTTCACCAATACAAGTCAATTTGTGAGCTCAATGCCGGTGCTGGTAGTTGTGCTATTCCTCCTTGGAGCAATGGGGCCGTTGTCCTGAGAGGGACAGGAGGAGACAGTGACCTGTCTCTACTGCTGTTTCCACCATTACTGCGTCTCCCCACATCTCGAATAGTAAGAAGCTAATAATTGTAGTAAAATAAGAGGGGTAGCTCATAGGACGTTGTTTACCATTTCTTGGATCAATTGGGGATAGCGTGCTGCGGAAAGATGGCGCCTTTAGTTCTATTCCCGTTCTTTCGAGTCAATTTGGGGTGGTTTCCTAAAGAAAGATGCCATTTGTACTCTTTGATCTTTGTGGAGTGGCCAAGTGGTCAGAGTACTGTCTTATCGGATCGACTAAGGTTACTTTCTTGCAGAATGATGCTATCTCTGTTCAAATTCCCGGTTTACCGGATCAATTCGAGGTATTTCTTGTAGAAAGGGGCCAACCGTGCTGCCATTTATGCCCATTGGCTTCTTATAGGGGTGGCCTAGTGATCCAATTACTAATTTACCGACCCCTTACCGTGAATCCTTCGCTAGATTAATGTAGAAATGCCTCGTGTACTGTGATGCCATTTCGACTTTGGTGTCTTGTAAAATGCGCATGTGGCTTAGTTTCCCCTTTTATTGAATCAGTTTCTTGTGGAGTGTCCAAGTGGCTTAATTCCCCTCCCAGATCGATTTGGGGCAATATTCTAGTTTACTGAACAGGCTCTCCATTCTCATCGCCTCAATAGTCAATACCCTTGGTCTTAAGAATTCTTTGATTCTTGTGTAGGCCCAGAGGGTGCTCAAGTGATTAAATCCAATATTTGGCAAATCTCTGCAAAGTGGTACTAATATTTTGTGCTTTGATAGGTAGAGGCACCATGGGGCTCTTAGGTGTGATGGGCGACTCGTTCGGTTGCTCAGCTACCGGTGAGCGGCTTGTCTCCGCCGCAAGGGATGGAGACATCCAGGAGGCTAGGGCTCTCTTGGAGCTTAACCCCCGGCTTGCACGGTACTCAACATTCGGGATCCGGAACTCACCCCTCCATTACTCGGCGGCGAAGGGGCACCATGAGGTGATCCATTGATTTTCTCCATATAATTGTTTCCTTATCTATATGCAATAATTTTGAGTTACCTTTGTTAATTCCTTTAATCAGTATATGTGTGTTGGTTATTGGCTGACTAGTAGCCATTTCTTTGTTCCATTAGATTGTTTCCCTCCTAATCGAATCCGGTGTTGATATCAACCTTAGGAACTGCAGAGGACAGGTAAGTTCTTTTCTTTCTCACGATGTTCATCAATAATGTTCATTTCTTGATGATCATTAATGTATCTTCTTTAGAATATTTCATCAGGAGTATAAAGAATGGGAAAATTGATTATATAGGACTGAGTTGAGAGGGTTTTAGCAAAATAGGACCAAGTTATTTGTACTCGTAAATATAGGACTGAGTTGAGCTCCTTCTTGCAAATATAGACTTTTCCATTTAATTTCATTTCATTTTCTAGCCCTTTTCTCTCGCAATGACTCTTTGCCCTTCCTCCCTCGCCTCCGCCGCTCCAGCGCCGCGCCGCCGCCGCCCAGCGCCGCCGCGCCTCGCTCGCTCGCCGCGCGAGCGCGGGCGGGCGCGGGGAGCGGCGCGCGCGCGGGGGGCGGCGCGCGCGCACGGGCGGCGCGGGGCCGGAGCGGCCGAGGCGAGGAGGAAGGGGCAAAAGAGTCATTTCGCGAGAGAAAAGGGTTAGAAAATGAAAATGAAATTAAAATGGGAAAAGTCCTATATTTGCAAGAAGGAGCTCAACTCAGTCCTATATTTACGAGTACAAATAACTTGGTCCTATTTTGCTAAAACCCTCTCAACTCAGTCCTATATAATCAATTTCCCCTATAAAGAATACATACTATTCAGGATTAAGAAATGAATTTAACTAATCAATTATTCCATAAATGATTTATTTAAAAATATTATTGAGAATGGTCTATTTCCATATTTTATTTACTTGTGCATGCCACATATATCGGTCTGAGGTTGCTCATGTTCTAGAGAATAAGTAGTTTTGTGTAGAGGGACAGTAAGCTATATAGCATTACTACTTTCTGTTGTTTGAGTTCTACTGTACGAAATATCTACATAGTCCTGATGTTTGTTGTGAACTTTTCAGTTAATAAAGATCAGTGTCAGGAAATCTTGCATGATAGAAATGGCCCATATGAATGAGCTTAATTGAGATAGATCCTATGGACTATTCTTCAATGGATGATTGGATAACACGTCATTATTTTGTTTTCATCTCTGTTCTATTGTCAAAAGAAATGGTTTCTGTGCTAACTCTAGACACTAAACTGTTATGTGCAGACTGCTCTGATGCAAGCTTGTCTATATGGTCATTGGAAAGTTGTACAGATTCTAGTTCTTCTTAAAGCTAATGTAAGTGAATATCAGCTAATTTGTTGTTGGGTCAAACTACACTGCAATGTATACTGATATAAGTGATCTATATCTTCAATTTTTTAGATTCACAAAAAAGATTGTTTTAGTGGCGCCACAGCTATTCATTTTGCCGCCCTAAAAGGTCATACTCGGTGCATTCGGCTTCTTGTGGCTGATTATGTGCCTAGCTTGCCGGAGTTTTGGAATATTACGCATGGAAAGTCCACAGATGAAACAAATAAGGATGCCTTTGATGCAGTGTATGTTAAATTCTGATGTTCATCTCTGTTGGCATCTTCTTAAGACTAACAAATTTGTTTGCTTTCCCCTTCTGCTTTCCAGAGCTCTCCGGAGGCTAATCAATGGAAAGTCAGATGGAGGCATCACCCCGCTTCACTGGGCAGTCCTTCACGGGCATGCTGAGAGTGTGCAATTGCTCTTAGACCTTGGAGCCTCTGTCTCTGAGGTCACTGTCAATGATGGTTCAACTATCGATCTCATAGGTAAAAAGTAAACTGAAAAAAGATAAATGTTTAACCAACTCAAGTCATTATGGAACTTGACCATTGGTTCTGACATCAAAATGTAGGGGACAAATGGACTTATCTGGTCATAGACTAACTCTTCCTTCAAATTGCAGGTTCAGGAAGCACACCCCTTCACTATGCAGCTTGTGGTGGAAGTGCTGTATGCTGCCAAGTATGCATCGACTTTTCCCTTTCATGACATTTCAAGCAATTGGTGAATTCCCATTTACTGATTGCCGTTAAACAGCTTCTCATTGCAGCAGGAGCGAACATGGGAGCTGAAAATGCTAACGGGTATGCACCGGCAATTCCATTATATATATTTATTTTTACACCACACCCATTGAACTTCTCTCATGAAAGAATATTACCTTACAATGGCCACACCAAGTTCTTATATTCGTCGTTTATATGATATGATGCTTTCTGAACTTCTGATCTCTTCACTGATGTCACTTGCATAAATCGCACATGCTTCTTTTAGGGTTTTTGTATGGGAATTTCTAAGCTAACTATGCTAAATGCTAATTAATTTTGAATCATTTCTTCCTAAGTAAATCGTCTTTCCTTTGAGTTGAACTCAAATCCTAAAGCCAGTTGGTTGTATTTCGGGCTTATGTTAATTGTGATGTCATATGCTGGCCTGAACTTGTACCACACGTCTAACTTTAACTTTCTGTTTCCAAGTAAGTAGGAGAGGTTGGTGGTGGTGTATGTTTATTCCTTATTAGCGAAAAAGATTTCCCTGTAACTTGCTTGGCTGGCTTATTCTTGTCCATTGCTATTTGCTTGAAGGTTGACTCCTTTGATGGTGGCTCGTTCATGGCACAAAAACAATGTTGAAGGTATCCTAAGCAAACAGCCAGAAGGCCGAATACGCATTCTTCCGTCACCATATCTGTCTCTCCCGCTGATGAGCATTGTCAAAATTGCTCGGTGAGTTCATCTACCAGACACAATAGGTCTACTATTATCATTTTGGAGTGTCTGAAATTACTAGTCCAATACATATACATTTCTATAATAGAAATGAAACCTGTCCAAAGTTGACCATAAATCTGTAATCATGTAGTACTGCCAACGGAGGCACAAACCTTTTGCATATTCCACCAGAAGAGGTGAAGATCGCCAAGTCTCACAATAGAGATATGCCTATTGATGTTAGGAACTAAAACAGTACAAAAAATCTCCACTTCAGTGTAGAAGAAATCACACCTCACTAGGCACAGAATGTTGAGAACATGGACTTTTTGTCTTGTTGGCATCCAGAAACATTTTGTTAGGCCCATTTTCAGTTCTCAAAGTTCACAAAGAACACATAAACTGATGCCTTGTTTTCCCGATTTCTTTTGCACCCTTCACAAATTCACTCTATGTTGATCTATTACAGGGAATGTGGATGGAGAAAAACATCTGTCTCATCTACTTGTGATGATCCATGCGCCATATGTTTGGAGATGGAGTGTACAGTAGCTGCAGAAGGTACCAAACTAACCATTGTGCTGAACCGTTCTACCCTGCCAATTCCATTAATAAGATTTTATATTTTAATAGGTTGTGGCCATGAGTTCTGCACCAAATGTTCACTCTATTTGTGCTCCACCACTAGCAGCTCAACATCCATCCGTGGCTTGCCTGGCTCCATATCTTGCCCTTTGTGCAGGCACGCAATCGTCTCGTTCATAAAGCTCACGAGTACTACCCCAATAAAGGAGATTCCATGGACAAGCTCATCATTAGCTCTGTGTGCGGCCGGTGCAAGCACTGGCTCCAAGTGTGCTAGCTCTTTGCACCGCCGCTCCTCTTCAGTTCAGGTCGGATGCTCCTCTTTTAGATCCATTAGATCCGGGAAATTGTCATCCATCAAGTTGAATTGCACAGGGGCTGACGAGATGATGCCTTGCCTCGTCAGCTGTCTCAGGTCGGATGTGCAGCGATCATCTTCGTATAGTGAAAGAATTAGAAGACATTCAGAGTTTTCATAGCGTTCCTCTTTGTTGGTGTTGTGCCTCGCTTTCATTTTGTGAGTTTTGGGGGTTTGGCAGTTCAAACTTGTGCAGTGTCTGTTCATGTTTATCTTTGCTTCTTTATACCTGTAGCTTGTCATAATATATGACATGATCCCCGTGCTTAAGATGTGTAATTATACAAAGATTTCTTTGGTGTCTCGACTATTGGTAGAGTATCAGAGAGGGGGTTTGGCAGTTCAAACTTGCGGAGTGTTTTCCTTTGCTTCTTTATACTTGTAGCTTATGATGCTTGTCAACTGTCATATTACATGATATGACCCTGGCCTAATAGTTTTTGCTTAAGATATGTTTGTATATACTAATGGTTAAGGTATGTTTGTGTATATATGTCTCTTGTTCAGTTTTTTATCTGTAAAGTATATATGCACAATTGTTTCGAAAGCTGGCAAGCTCACAGATCCTATCAAGAAACAAAGAGAAGCCTTCAGGGATACTGTCAGTTGAGAGCGTTGGCGGCGTATCCGAATATTTACAGAAACCACTAAAGAGATGTCCAGTTAGATGTTAGAGCGAAAAAACTTGTAAATTTATAACTGATGATCGAAGTTTAGTCTGTCCATTTCAAGATGCTACCAGGGAGAAAATGAAGCTCATTCACTACCATATACAACCGAAAGACAATCCATGTTTTCAGGTAAATAACACATGTTTTACACGAGGCACATTGTACCTCAGAGTCAAATATCAAGAGAATACAATGCATGTTCTCCAGACATGATGGAACTTGACCTTTGTTCATCTCTTGTATAACCTAAAATTACTATTCAATTTCCATGCTTGCCATATGTTAAGAGTATTTAAGTCATTTTCTATTGTTTAGGGTTTGAATCCTTGTATATCTCTTGTACTATATATATGCCCTATAGGCTATTGCAATATAACAAGCCATTCATCCCTCTCTTCCTCCTCTAATGTTAACATGGTATCAGAACCTAGGTTTTAAACCTAGCCTCCGCTTCGGCCGTTGCCGGTCACCGCCGCCGCCGCCCCCGGGAGGAGTGTGTTCCACTCTTGGAGGCGGCCATCTCCTGGACACGGCACGCGTGCCACCCCCAAATGCGCTCGCGCCCCTCCCGACCGCCGCCAAGCCTCGGATCCGAGCAACGGGATCTTCCCCATTGTCGGATCCGTCCGGATCCTGTCTTCTTGACGCCGCCCGAGCTTCTCTGTTCTTCCCTGCTGCCAGATCTGCCGCAGTGCCAAACCTCGGATCCGGGCGATGGGATCTTCCCCGTTGCCGGATCAGTCTGGATCCGGTCTTCTCGACGCTGCCGAAGCTCGTTTTTCCCATCGCCAGATCTGCGCCGCCTGCGTTGGCAGCTGCGCTCGCCGCCATCGCCGCGCCGAGCGCGCCTCCATGTTGCCGCTGCGTGCGCCACGCCGATGCCGTTGTCGCCACGCCGCGCATCTTGGGCCACCGGATCCCACCGCCCCTCTGCTCAAGCCACCGGATCTAGATGCCCCCACTCGTGCTAGCCCTTCTCCGCCCGGATCCGGCTGTCTCCAGACTGGATCCAATCCTCTTTGTTGCGCCCCCACTGGGATCTAACCTTGCCATGCCGCCTTAGGCCGCCGCTACCGCCCTAGGCCTTCGACTCCTCCCGGCCCCTACGACTGCCTTCAGCCTCCTATGTGCTACCCACCACCGGCCCATGCTCGTGTCAGCGATCCATGCCGCTGGCCCGCGCCAGATGCAGTTGCCGCTGCCATCATCTCTTGTCTCTTCTCGCGTCGCTGCCAAGCCGCCACGCTCACGTCATCGCCCACGCGACCACGTGCTCCGGAGAGAGCACTCGGGTGGAGTCGAAGAAAATAGAGAGAGAGAGAGAGGATCAGATTTACTTCGGATGGAAGAAAGAAACGAAAGAGAGAAAGGAGTCTGTGTGGGGCTGGTCCTTTAGTCTTTGGTGTTAAGCTGTTGTATGTTGCTGCTTGAATCTATAGCTTTTGAGTTTGAGTCTTTTCCTTTTGAGTTTTCTACTGCGTTCATCCAAATCCATAGCATCTCTCTTTTAGTTCGTTAAAATCGTGCGAGTCCACAAAATGCTTGTCAGTTAGCCGACTACTTTGCTAGTCATGGTTCATCTTCTCGGATAGGTGTAGTCCTCTCCTTCCTTTCATATAGACTCAGCTGTCGCTTTTCTCTTTGAGCCACTGCAGATCGTTATCTAAATGATATGGAGAGGTACCAAAGACAGCTGTTATCTCTACTCCATATATGGTCACAATTAAATGACATAAAGGAAGGATGATTCCATTTCAACTAATAGAATATAATTATGCAAGATAGGCGCAAAGGGAGTAAGGACAAATCCGACAAGTGGAGACTACTGCAAGAAGATAAAGAAGTCGAGCATGTTCATCGATGCAGGAACTTAATGGTAGCATGTTGTTTGTAGAATCTTCAATATAATAGTTACTTGTGTATTTTACCATTGTGTTATTGATATAAATCGGAGGGTTTTCTAAAAAAAGAAACAGTGAAGAAAGTTGGATTTGCATTACTTCCTAATTATGTTGCGGCCCATGCATGGTACTCTTAGCTCTGTGTCGACCCATACTGTGGTGGACAGTTAAAGAGCGATGCTGTGAGATGACTCGCAAACAGAGGGACCAACTGCAAAATTTTTGTCACAAAATCATGTAAACGAAGATGCCATACACAATTTTAGCAGACCAATCTCCACTTTATTACCAATCTGACCCGGATGAGTTTGATGGAAAACATGAGGTAAATTAAAACCACAGAAGTAATTAAATAGCACGAGAAACCATGGAACCCATAAGTACGGTTCCAAATACAGACTCAACATATTAATTTAGGAAATAAACATCAAAATAAAATTGTATTGAAGTTGACAATCTTCTGGCATGAAGAACAGTGTCTACCAAGAAACCTGCACTTGTCAAGCCCCCAGCGTCCAAGAGTTACAATCAGGATCCTGCATAAGATATTGCAAAGTAAGAAAAAGAATTAGTTGAAGTGTGATCATGCTCCTTTAATTAGTGGAATTGTTATGAAATGTCGAGATTCATATCAACAGGGCAATTCGCCCAGACGTGACAACTATAAATTGCTATCGTGGGATAGCTATCCTATTTTAGCATATATAGTTGGAATTATGGACTGCGTAAAATGTTAGAAAATTATGAAAATATTCAAAAAAATATGAAAATATTCACAAACATACTAACAAAAGTATATTACATATATAAATAGAAATTTGAAGTTGTGACTTGTGAGAAACAAAAAAACATAAGTTGATATGTTAAATAGTGATTTCTCACCTTATCTTACACCGGGAGAGTTTTAATACCAATATTTTTCACGGGTTCACTAATTTTCTGTATTTTTTCTTAGATAAATTTTTCGTGGGAACATTTCAATAGCTGTCGTGCATTCCAATTATAGTTAGCTGGTATATATTATCACTATTCATTAGGCCATTTGCCTTTTTGTTTCCCTCAACTCCAGCAGACACTACTACAGAAAGCCTAATACTAGACGGCCAATCACAGACGGTTTGACAAAACCATCTGTGACTGATACTAACACAGACGGTTTCAATTTGGACACCGCCTCGTGTTGGCGCGTCGTCGAAAACGAGTATCACGCACGGTTCTTAACGATGAACCGCTCGTGATATTTAGTATCGCTGACGGTCCGTATTAAAAATCGCTCAGGATAGTTGGTTATCACAGCACGGTTGTTAATAAAAACCGTCAGTGATAATTCGCGCACGGTTGTTAATAAAAACCGTCAGGATAATTCATGCATAATTTTAATTAAAACCGTCGTGATAATGACATCGCGCATTTATTGCGCCGCTTAGACCGCATTTGTCTTCATTTCGATCCGGATCTATCCGCTGCCGCGCACTCTTTCACTCGGGAGGCAAGCTAGGCGATTTGTGCCGCTTAATTTGGTGGGAGGAGGCGATATTGAGCTTTGAAGATTCATACTTTCTGGTTGCTCTAGATATGGTTAGTAATGAATTTTATTTTTCTTTACATGCATTACAATTTAGATCTAAGTAATTGGTGAGTGTTATTAATTGAATATGGTTTGCAAAATTGTTGGTTGTATAATAGCCATTGTGTTTATAATATGAATTGAGCTAGCAAATTAAGCCTCAATATAATACATGTGGCCGTATATATGTAGTAATAATTAGTTAATTTAATTTTTAATACTAAATCATATATATATACGTAATGTAGGACCGGTTGGATGTATGCCATGAGCCGTGTGAGTGAAGAGTACATTAATGGCGATTCGCTTACAAGAGCCGCGAGGAGGATATGTTGAATAAGGGGTGGAATATATGTACTGTCTATGCAATCGATCATGAGAATTTAAAGATGTTTGAGAACCGAGGCAAATTGAAGCGCACTTGATTCGGAGGGGTTTCAAAAAGGGTTATACGTGTTGGACCAGTCATGGCGAAGTGAATGATCAAATGCCGCCGGATGACATCGCCGGTGAAGTGAATGATATGCAGCCGGACGACATCGCCGGTGAACTGAATGACATGCCGCTGGATGATGTCGATTGTGGTTCGGATTCAGATTGGTTGCACGATGATAATCTGGATCAGATGCTTCGCGATGTAGAAGAAAACTACGATGAGAGAGAGTATGTTAAATTCCGGGGCTTGATGGAGGATTCGAAGAAACCTTTGTTCACGTGCTGCAAGTACACGAGGTTGTCGGCCGTTCTTGAACTGTTGAAATTGAAGGCAAGCAACGGTTGGTCCGACAAGAGTTTCACGGCGCTGCTAGGTATTTTAGCGGGCATGCTTCCGGAGGGAAATGAGTTGCCTAAAACCACGTATAAAGCCAAGAAGGTTCTTTGTCCGTTGGGAATGGAAGTAGAAAGAATACATGCATGTCCGAACGACTGTATCCTCTACCGTAAAGAGTATGCAAACATGCATGTATGTCCGGTGTGCAACGCATCCCGATACAAACGTAACAATCAATCAGATGATGGCGAGGAAACAGAGGCGAAGAAAGGACCTCCTACTAAGGTGGCATGGTATTTTCCTATAATTCCCGCTTGAAAAGGTTTTTGCAAATCCAAAGGAGGCAAATCACTGCGTTGGCACTCGGAGGAGCGCAAGAAGGATGGAATGCTAAGACACCTTGCCGATTCCGCGCGATGGAGAAATATCGATAGGAGTTTTGCGGACTTCGTGCAGAACCAAGGAATAAAAGGTTTGGACCGAGTACAGATGGAATGAATCCTTTCAAGAGCATGAGCAGCCGACATAGCACATGGCCCGTGACTCTCTGCATCTATAACCTTCCTCCTTGGTTGTGTATGAAGCGAAAGTATATTTTGTCTGTCGATACTTATCCAAGGGCCAAAACAACTTGGGAATGATATTGATATGTTCTTAGCAATCATTGGTGGAAGATCTAAAAGTCTTGTGGAACGAAGGGTACAGTATGGGATGCATACAAACGAGAGAACTTCACTCTGCACTCCTTATTGTTCTGCACCATAAATGATTATCCTGCCCTTGGTAACCTATCGGGCCATAGTACAAAAGGTGCCAAAGCTTGTACTCACTTTTAGATGGTACCGAGAGTGTGTGGCTGAAACACTCACGCAAAACCGTCTACATGTGTCACCGCCGGTTCCTTCGGAGGGCTCACCCATACCGCAAGATGAAGAAACAATTTGACAGAGAGAAGGAAGACGGTTCAGCTCTAAGGCATTTAAGGGGACACGAGGTTTATGATATGGTTAAGGATTTAGATGTTGTTCTCGAAAAGGGGCGTAAATTGAGGGCTCATGAGAAGAACACCTAGAAGAAGAGATCAATATTTTGGGACTTACCTTATTGGGAGTACCTAGATATTCGACACTGCATCGACATCATGCACGTAGAAAAGAATGTATGCGACAGCTTGATTGGTCTCTTACTGAACATTCGTGATAAAACAAAAGACGGCGTCAACGCACGGCTTGACTTGGCTGATATGGACATCAGGCCTGAGTTAGCACTGACATGCACTGATAATGGACGAACTTACTGTTGGAAATATGCCCTAGAGGCAATCATAGAGATGATGATATTTCGTTGTATCCATGATTTAATAAATGTTCCTTGAATATTGCCTTTGTGTTGATTAACAAGTATGTGACTTGTTTGTGAAACTCTTTACTTATATGGTTATTCTAAAGTTGTCCCTAGTCGGAGTTCATGTGAGGACACACGTGAATAATGGATTAGCACATGTATCGGTTGATGACCATGTTTCACAGGTCATAGACATGGAGATGTCAAACCAATAATGTGGACACATGTTTAGAACATGGGGTTGGACCGACCCAACATGAGACATAACAATTATACTTATGGTTCTCTCTCTACACAATGTGTACGCCTTGTCCTTAGACCTGAGATTGTCGCATGTACTTGAGATGTGAATCGACCTACTTAGGGGCTATCAAACGCTACTCAGAATCGGGTAGTTATAAAGGTAGTTTTCGGGTTTGTCATGAAGCATGCTACGAGGCATGGTCACCAAGATGGGATTTTCCTCTCACCGAGAGATATCTCTGGCCCTCGAGTGATCGGATCCGAAATGCATGGACATGCTACTTAAGGTTAAGAGTTAACCTAGTAAGGGATTCCGGATCACAGATCGAAAGAGTGGTCAGCTTGGAGCTCACCAAATATCGTGAGGCAAAGGGATTGGCATGTACATAAAGTTGTGATGGTTCGCTCGATATGATCTTTATGTATGTTTAGGAGTTGGCACGCCTTGCTAGAGGTCGCTACCAACTATTGACCGAGTAGGTAAACTCGTGTCATGTCTAAACATACGTGAACCCATAGGGTCACACACTTAAGGGTGAAGCCTAATTCGGATTGGATCCGGTTGATCGGGTATTGAGTCCTAATGGGCCTCCATTCGCTGAAGCCCATTATAAGGACGCCTATAAAGGAGGGCAAGGGCACACGTGGTTGAGAGAGATTTTCGTGACCTCCTCAAACCCAGCCGCCACCCTCCCACGCCTCGGCGCCGCGCGATCTAGTAATCCGCGCGCGTCGCTCTCCCGTGACGTGTGGATACCTTTGGAGGCACTTTGCATCCGTAGCGCTTGGACGAACCGCAAGAGAGGAGTTGTACGTTGGACGCCGCGACAAGGACGAGGAAGTAGTACGACTACTCGCCCGACGTCGTCGCATCGACGTAGTACGACTACTCCGCCCGACGCGTTGCATCAATTCCGCACTGCGCGCCTAGTGGTAATTCCGTGATCTATAACTGCAGTGATCTTGGTTTACGGGCATAATTTTTATTAATTTGCGCTAGCGTAGCCTACCCGTAGTCCTTCGCGGTATCGAGCCATTGCCGCCATGTTATAGGTTCGGTGATTTGCATATGGCGATATGTAAGTCGTTATGATCGATGTGATCGATTGTATAGTTCGTAATGGATAGATCTGGTTTCGTGATCATTCTCGCTAAGGTCGTGCCACAACTTACCCCTACCGGTGGTATCACCATCGGGTAGACAAAGGACACGTAAAACCGATTGCGGAATGCGAAGATCAATATGATTGGTCGAATCGAACCTAGATTAATAATCGATATTCCGTGATTGTGCTGCTAAGGTCGTGCCACAACATACCCCTACCGGTCGGTATCACCATCGGGTAGACAAAGTGACACGTAAAACCGGTTGCGACACGCGAAGATCAATGCAAATTGGTCGAATCGGAACAATAGTCGATTTGGGGTAAATATGATTTGCCGATCAAAATCCTAAGTAAAAATTGCATAGATTGGATCTCTGTTTTTTTACGAATATGATTTGCCGATCAAAATCCTAAGTAAAAATCCTAAGTAAAAATTGCATAAATTGCTGCCCCTTCGAACCCCGCGGGGGGAAACCCCCTCGACCCCCTTATCCGGTAGATTGCGAATCTATGCATAACTCGTTTTTGCAGGATGTATGTGACCAGTATGGCCTAATGTGTATGTGATGCATGTTTATAATATTTTCATGACCTGCGTGTCGTGGGTTCGCAACACGCTAGAGCCATAGTGTTGTCAAAGTATTGTATTAACGGCTGCGCGTGCCGACTTGTGATGATTCCTTGTATCCATGTATTTGATTACTAGTGTTATGAGTAATAGCTTATATTAGTACTGGAGGACACATCACTTGGAGGGATGGCACACATTAACCATGGAGATGGAGATCATCATGGTGGATGATTCTATGGCGATGGAGATCACCATGAGAAAATGGGCCATACCGAGTCACAACTGTGTGAATGCTATTCCTGCTTGTTTTACTCCTATGCATGTTTGAATGGTAGAAGTATAACGATCCTCACAAAATGTTAAGTTAAACATATGCCCTCCCAACTAAACTCTGCACCATCCCATGTCTTGTAAATTGATGGTGGGTCTATAAAATTAGGCACCATCGACTTTCCTTGACTAGATGGGTTTGTATCGGATACATACATGCATAAGGGTTGGTGAACTTAACAAGGTTATCATAAAGGTTATGGGCCTTGGGGCATAAAGGTTGGGCGCCGAGGCATAGAGATGTCACCCAACAACAAGAGTCATATAGAGATATGATTAGTAAGGTGTTACTTACCGAATTACCTTGTCTCCTAGCGGTGATGCAAAAGCTCACTAGTAGACTAGTTAATTGCGGATCTTGAATCGCTAAGAATCAATAGAGGATATTGATTTTAGTGGGAGTACATTCTATTAAATTTGTTTAATACGGTTTACTCTATCATGGTTTTATTTGTCTTAGTATTTTGCATTTTCTGTTGTAGATCAATGGCATCTAACAACCGCAAGACACCCTTTTGCTTTGCGATCGATTCTTGAGAAAGAAAAATTAAATGGAACAAACTATTCGGATCGGTCCGTAACTCGAGAATTGTTCTCGTGGCGTATAAAAGGAAAACGCTCGACACCCCAATCCCGTAAGAGCTTGTCGACAATGCGTCGCTGCTTTGTTAAAAATGCCTACAAGAAAGCATGTGATGACTCTCTTGAGATTAGTCTGTCTTATGCTTGCATGCATGGAACCCGACCTTCAAAAGCGGTTTGAGGATCGGAAGCGTATGATATGATCATGGCGCTTAGGACATGTTCCGATACGTGCCGGGACTGAAAGGTTCAATGTCTCTAAGGCTTTTCTCGAATGCAAGTTAACAGAAGGTGCACCCGTAGGCCCACATGTGATCAAAATGGTTGGTTACTGATCGGACTTTGGATAAACTTGGTTTTCCAATTAGCCAAGAGTTGGCAATCGATTTCATTTTACGTCTCTACCACCTAGCTATGGACATTTCATTTCGAACTACCATATGCATGGGGTGGAAAAGGGCCTTAATGAGCTTTGTGGGATGCTCAAAACAGCAGAGAGTGACATCAAGAAGTGTGCAGGGCCTAGCCATGTGATGGTCAGTGCAGAACAAGTCTAGCTTCAAGAAAAAGGGTAAGAAGCCATGGGCAAAGGATAAGGGCAAGGTTAAAGATATGATCTCAAAGCCAACGCCTAAGCCTAAAGCTGGACTCGAGCCGAGACAAGATGCTTCTATTGTAAAGAGATCGCCATTGGAAGAGAAACGCAAGAAGTACATGGATTCCGAGGAATGCAAGAAGAATGCCGGAAGTAAGACTTCCACCCATGGTACACTTGTCATAAATGTTTTAGACATTTTTCTCGCTGATTCTCCTATTAACTCTTGGGTATTTGATACCGGATCGCTTGCTCACATTTGCAACTCGATGCAGGGGCTAATAAGAAGTAGAGGAGTCGCAAGAGGTGAAGTTGATTTTCGCGTCGGAAATAAAGCAAGGGTTGCTGCGTTGACCGTCGGCACCATGCAACTTCAGCTTCCTTCAAGATTTATTATGGAATTGAATAATTGTTATTATGTTCCTAGTATGAGTCGAAACATTTTATCCCCCTCATGTTTGATGAGAGATGGTTATTCATTTGCAAGTAAAGACAATGGTTGTTTGATCTCTAAAATGAAATGTTTGTGGCTTTTGCGCCATTGTGAATGGGTTATTTATTTTAAATCTTGATGATGCGCCCATCTTTAACATAAATGCTAAAAGACTTCGACCTAATGATTTGAATCCCACCTATGTTTGGCATTGTCGTTTGGGTCACATAAGTGAAAAGCGCATGAAGAAGCTCCATGATGATGGTCTTCTAACTTCGCTTGATTTTGAATCATACGAGACATGTGAAGCTTGTTTGCTTGGTAAGATGACCAAGTCACCTTTCAAAGGTTCTTTTGAGAGGGCATCGACTTGTTGGAAATCATACATACCGATGTATGTGGACCAATGAGCACGATCGCTAGAGGTGGATTTCATTACTTCATAACTTTCATCGATGATTTTAGTAGATATGACTATGTCTACTTAATGAAGCATAAGTCTGAAACTTTTGAAAAGTTCAAAGAGTTCCGAATGAGGTTGAAAATCAACGTGCCAAGAAAATTAAGGCTCGCGATCCGATCGTGGTGGCGAGTATTTGAGTCATGAATTTAGCAATCATCTCAAGAGTTGCGGAATTGTTCCACACCTAACACCGCCCGAACGCCTCAAAGAAACGGGTATCCGAGCGCGTGTCGGACCTTGTTGGACATGGTTCGATCGATGATGAGCCGCCGATCTACCATTATCATTTTGGGGTTACGCCTAGAAACGGCAGCTTTCACACTTAATAGGTACCGTCTAAATCCGTAGTTAAGACACCATATGAGATATGGACCGAAGAGTCACGCTTGTCTTTTCTAATGATTTGGGGATGTGAGGCGTTTGTCAGCGACTACTGATCGGACAAGCTCACACCCAAGTCGGATAAATGCATTTTCATGGGATATCCGAAGGAAACCTTTGGATATTACTTCTACAACCGACTAGAGGGCAAAGTGTTTGTCGCTCAAGTGGTGTTTTCCTAGAGAAAGAGTTTCTCAACAGGAGACAAGTGGAAGAACGGTGCAGCTTGAAGAGGTTCAAGATGAACCAATCGGGAAGACTCGACGAATGATGCCCACGTGGCGTAACAAGTTGAGGAACCCATGGCAAAGGAAGCACTACCACCACGGTCGGAAGGCTCCGCAATGCGCGAGATATGTTATTGTTAGACAATGATGAGCCTACGACCTATGCGAAGCAATGATGGACCCAGACTCGAGAAATGGCAAAGTGCCATGAGATCCGAGATAGCATCCATGGGAGACAATCAAGTTTGGAACTTGGTTGACCCGCTTTGATGGTGTCAAAACCATAGAGTGCAAATGGATCTATAAAAGAAGATTGATATGGATGGAAATGTTCATATCCATAAAGCTCGACTTGTCGCAAAGGTTTTCGGCAAGTTCAAGGAGTTGACTACGATGAGACCTTCTCTTTGTAGCGATGCTTAAATCTATACGGATCATTCTAGCTATTGCTGCATATTTCGACTATGAGATATGGCGATGGATGTCAAAACGGCTTTCCTTAATGGAAATTTAACCGAGGACGTGTATATGATACAGCCCGAGGGTTTTGTCGATCAAATCAATGCTAGAAAAGTATGCAAACTTCAAAAATCCATTTATGGATTGAAGCAAGCATCTCGGAGTTGGAACATTCGTTTTGATGAAGTGGTCAAAGGGTTTTGCTTCATCAAAACGAAGAAGAATCTTGCGCTTACAAGAAGGCAAGTGGGAGCTCACTCGTATTTCTAATCTTATATGTAGATGACATATTACGATTGGAAATGATATTCCTATGCTCGAGTCCGTTAAGACCTCACCAAAAATAGTTTTTCAATGAAGGACTTAGGGAAGCGGCATATATTTTGGGTATTAAGATCTATAGAGATAGATCAAAAGGCTAATAGGATTAAGCCGAGTACTTACATTGACAAAGTGTTGAAACGGTTCAACATGGAGGAGGCAAAGAAAGGGTTCTTGCCAATGTCTCATGGCATAAATCTTGGCAAGACTCGGTGTCCTTCGACAACCGATGAGCGAGATCGCATGAGTAAGATTCCATATGCTTCGCCATTGGATCTATCATGTATGCTATGATATGTACTCGCCAGATGTTTCCTATGCTCTAAGTGTTACGAGCAGATACAGTGATCCCGGTGAGAGTCATCGACAGCGGTTAAAAACATCCTCAAGTATTTGAAAAGAACTAAGGATGTGTTCCTAGTCTACGGAGGTGAGGAAGAGCTCGTTGTAAATGGTTACACCGATGCAAGCTTCCAAACCGACAAAGACGATTACAAGTCGCAATCGGGTTTTGTGTTCATTTTGAACGGTGGTGCGGTCGGTTGGAAGAGTTCCAAGCAGAGATCGTGTTTGACTCTACAATGGAGGCGAGTACATTGCAGCTTCAAGCAAAGAAAGGAAGGTGTTTGGATAAGGAAGTTCATATCTGAACTAGGTGTGGTTCCTAGTGCATGCACCTCTGGATCTTTATTGTGATAACAAAGGGGCCATTGCGCAAGCCAAGGAGCCAAGGAATCACCAAAAGAACAAACACATATCTGCGGCGGTTTCATCTCATTCGAGAGATCCTCAATCGAGGAGATTTAAAGATATGGATTTGAATATTTCAGATCCTTTGACGAAGCCTCTCCCGCAGCCTAAGCATGAGGCGCACACAAGAGCTATGGGTATTAGATATCTTCTAGATTGACTCTAGTGCAAGTGGGAGACTGTTGGAAATATGCCCTAGAGGCAATCATAGAGATGATGATATTTCGTTGTATCCATGATTTAATAAATGTTCCTTGAATATTGCCTTTGTGTTGATTAACAAGTATGTGACTTGTTTGTGAAACTCTTTACTTATATGGTTATTCTAAAGTTGTCCCTAGTCGGAGTTCATGTGAGGACACACGTGAATAATGGATTAGCACATGTATCGGTTGATGACCATGTTTCACGTGTCATAGACATGGAGATGTCAAACCAATAATGTGGACACATGTTTAGAACATGGGGTTGGACCGACCAACATGAGACATAACAATTATACTTATGGTTCTCTCTCTACACAATGTGTACGCCTTGTCCTTAGACCTGAGATTGTCGCATGTACTTGAGATGTGAATCGACCTACTTAGGGGCTATCAAACGCTACTCCGTGAATCGGGTAGTTATAAAGGTAGTTTTCGGTTTGTCATGAAGCATGCTACGAGGCATGGTCATCAAGATGGGATTTTCCCTCTCTACCGAGAGAGATATCTCTGGCCCTCGAGTGATCGGATCCGAAATGCATGGCCATGCTACTTAAGGTTAAGAGTTAACCTAGTAAGGGATTCCGGATCACAGATCGAGAAAGAGTGGTCAGCTTGGAGCTTGACCAAATATCGTGAGGCAAAGGGATTGGCATGTACATAAAGTTGTGATGGTTCGCTCGATATGATCTTTATGTATGTTTAGGAGTTGGCACGTCTTGCTAGAGGCCGCTACCAACTATTGACCGAGTAGGTAAACTCGTGTCATGTCTAAACATACGTGAACCCATAGGTCACACACTTAAGGGCTGAAGCCTAATCGGATTGGATCCGGGTTGGGTGGGTATTGAGTCCTAATGGGCCTCCATTCGCCGAAGCCCATTATAAGGACGCCTATAAAGGAGGGCAAGGCGCACGTGGTTGAGAGATTTTCGTGACCTCCTCAAACCCCGCCGCCACCCTCCCACGCCACGGCGCCGCGCGGATCTAGTAATCCGGCGTCGCGCGCTCCTCCCGCACGTGTGGATACCTTTTGAGGCGCCGCATCCGTAGCGTTTGGACGAACCGCAAGAGAGGAGTTGTACGTTGGACGCCGCGACGAGGACGAGGAAGTAGTACGACTACTCGCCCGACGTCGTTGCATCGACGTAGTACGACTACTCGCCTCGACGCGTTGCATCAATTCCGCACTGCGTCTAGTGGTAATTCCGTGATCTATAATCGCAGTGATCTTGGTTTACGGGCATAATTTTTATTAATTTGCGCTAGCGTAGCCTACCCGTAGTCCTTCACTTACCTTCCCCCTGCGTGTTACACTCTGTCCAAGGCTGAGAAAACAGAACTGTGCCAGTGCTTGCATGGTGTTAAAGTTCGTCTGGTTACTCCGGCAACGTGAAGAAACTTGTTTCGATGCAAGATTTGAAGTTAAATGGCATGAAGTCTCATGATTGTCATGTGCTGATGACACAGATGCTCCCTATTGCAATTAGAAATATTTTACCGATCAAAGTCTGAGAGACAATCATGAGGCTATGTTATTTCTTTAACACAACTGCTCAGAAGGTCATCGATCCCGAAGGACTAGATGCTCTGCAGGACGAGGTGGTGATGACTCTATGTCACCTTGAAATGTATTTCCCTTCTTTGTTTTTCGATATCATGGTCCATCTCATTGTTCATGTGGTGTAGGAGATAAAAATGTGCGGGCCCGTATTCCTACGTAGCATGTACCTATTTGAGAGGTTCATGGGAATTCTCAAGTCCTACGTACGGAATCGTTCTCGGCCGGAGGGTAGCATCGTCGAAAGTTATGCAAGCGAAGAGGTCATTGAGTTTTGTGTCGATTATATGGCTCAGATTCAACCGATAGGTGTACCTCAATCTCGTCATGAGGGGAGGCTGAAGGGTCTCGGAACTATCGGAAGGAAAGCAATCACTCCAGATATGGACACGATACTCAAGCCCATTTCACGGTGTTGCAACACATGACTGAAGTGGCGCTTATGTCGACTCAAAGACAAGGATGTGCTTTGGCAACAGAATCCGGAGCGGCCGGATGTTTGGATCATGAGGCAACACAACAGTCGGTTTAACCAATGGTTGAAGGAGCAAATCGCTAGGAGCTCACCAAGTGAGACGCTGACATGGTTGGCAAAAGGGCCGACATTTACAGTTGTGACATGGCAAGGATATGACATAAATGGGTACACATTCTATACGCAGTCCCAGGATGTACAGAGTACTAACCAGAACAGCGGTGTCCACATGATGCGTTCAGTACTGATGGGTCGAGAAACTCATACTATGGCTTCATAGAAGAGATTTGGGAGCTCGACTATGTGGTTTTCAAGATCCCCTTATTTCGCTGCCGTTGGGTGCATCTCCCACAGGTGATGGTTGACAAGTACGGTGTCACGACCGTAGACCTCCAACGTGTCGGGTACAAAGACGAACCATTCGTACTCGCCAATCAAGTTGTTCAAGTTTTCTATGTAACCGACCCAGCAAATAAGAAACGCCATGTAGTTCTTCATGGAAAAAGGAGAATTGTCGGAGTAGAGAATGTAGTGGACGAGGAAGAATACAATCAATTTGAAGAGTTACCTCCTTTTGGAAATGGCATAAGGGTCGACGACGAACAATGTGACGAAACTAGTTACGTATGCATTGATCATGATGAAGGGCTAATTTTTAAAGGAAATAAGCAAGTACAATGAGAATGTGCGACATATATGTGAATGTATATGTGCATTGGCATTTATGTATATGTGATGTATATGTGTGATGTACATATGAATTGGCTAGAACAATGCTGCAGTGTGATGTATTTGTGAATTGGCATTTATGTATATGTGATGTATATATGTGATGTATATGTGAATTGGCATTTATGTATAGAACAATACTGCAGTGTGATGTATTTGTGAATTTCCATTTATGTATATGTGAAAATGTGTGATGTAGTCAATTTCGAGAATGACAAAATGTATCAAGAAATACACTGTGTGAATGCAGCTGGTTGGTGTTTGTCTTAATAACTACAGTCGGGTAAAGGCTTATCACAGACGGTTCTAAACTTAGAACCGTCTGTGATATCAATATCACAGACGGTTCTAAGTTTAGAACCGTCTATGATAGTATAACTATTCCAGACGGTTATAAACTTAGAACCATTTGTGATAGTATAACTATCCCAGACGGTTATAAACTTAGAACCGTCTGTGATAGTATAACTATCCCAGACGGTTACAAACTTAGAACCGTCTGTGATATTGATATCACAGACGGTTCTAAGTTTAGAACCGTCTGTAATAAGCCTCCCTATATATACCTGGCTAGGGTTTTCCATGTGCACTGTAGTTATTCGATCTAGATCTAAATTCCGAGCCCGTCGTCGCCGCTGCCTCCCCGAGCCCTCGCTGGCCGCCTCCCTGAGCCCGCCACTGTCGTTGCTGCCTCCTCGCTCCTCCGTCGCTGGCCACCTCCTCGGGCCGCCCCCGAGCCGCCGCCGCCGCCTCCTCGGCCCGCCCCCGAGCCGCCGCCGCCGCCTCCTCGGGCCCGTCCGCCGAGCCGCCGCCGCGTGTGAGACCCGGTCCCGGCCGTTGGTGGCGCCGCCGAGTGCTTAACCCCTCCCCTCGCTTGGCCGGCTCCTCTCCTGTGCTTGTGCGGCGTTCCTCTACCTCGACTTGCCGGCGTGAGCAGTACTTCGGCGAGCAGTCTTGTGAGTGAATCTGTCATTTTTGAGCAATCTCTGTGGGCTGTGTTAGCTTGTTGATCTTTCATATATTATCTGGCTCTGGGAGACATAGATTGCTTGTGGGATCGGTTGTTGCTCGATGATGATATAAATCATATACTGAGATTGGTTGAATTTGTCTTTGAGCTCTAATTACTGTCAACTCTGTTATCATAATTAAGTTTGTACTCTGGAAGACATTCTCTAGACATTGATATATTGTTCTTGTGCCATTCGGTTCTTACTGTTTTCATATTATAGCAAATCCATATACTGATCTGTTAGGAATTAATTTTGACAAGTTAAAGACTAATTCATTGAGTGAAAGTTAACTTGTATTTGGATGGATTTGCTTCATTAAATACTGCTGTCTGAATATATATATGCTGGATATATTGATCTTGAGATTGTAGAGTTTGTATCTAGAGCTCAAATGACTGAATTCATTATTTGGCATAACCAATCAAGGAAGAGTATATGATTTAGTAGCGGGACGGCCAAGATTAATCTTGTGCAACCCTACAATTTGAGAGTACAAATTAATCAATTACAACTTGAGCTTGTTGCTAGTCTTAATTGATACATGCCTTTTACATTGTCAGACATATTCATGTTTAGAATGTTATTGATTCTATTATTGAATATGTGGTATATTTTGAATGATATGTTTAAATCATATTGGAACGTGATGCTTCATATTGCTACCATTATATATGTATATATGTAGGTATATATATGTATATGTATGTATGTATATACACATATATATGTATTGTAATCGCCTATATTGAGCGAAATAGATAGACATTGCATTTTCTTATCTTATGGTATGATACTTTCTTATCTTATCCTAATAGACCCACAAATTGAGCAACATGTCATCCGCGCATTCTTCAACACCATCGCCGAAGGCGTCCGCTCTAACATCAAGACGCCAAGGAAGAGGGCTATCGAAGAAGCTTGAGGGCCGATTTACCATCACAGCGGTCGATGCATCTGGGGTCCCTCTCCTTCCTCACAAAGCAGTAAGCGCATTCCGAACATTGATCGAAATAGTTGCATGAGAACAAATTGAGATCACATTCAATTCGTTGAAGAACGTGCCTGAGACTCGAAAACGTGAGCTGTGGACCGAAATTTTGGCATCGTTCGAGATCCCAGAAGAACACCAAGACGCCGTGCAATGACAAACCTACCTAGCGGCGTGCAAAGCATGGAAGAACTTCAAGAGCACGCTTGTCAAGAAATACGTGGAGATGGACGAAACACTTTTTCATAAATACCCATTCCTGGAACCACAATGGAAAGAGTTTAAGGCGATGAAGACAACCGAAGATTTCAAAAGTGCAAGTGTGGCACACAAGGCCCTCCAGGCAAAAAACACACACCCCCACAAACTTGGCACAGCTGGGTTTGCGAGTAAAATCCTGCAGTGGAGGACGGAGGATGAACTGGCAGCCCAACAGGACATCGCCCCGCCATTTTCCAATATCTCGGATGAGCGCGCTCGAAATTAGATTAGAGCAAGGTCATCTACAACGACATTGGGGGAAGTCTCCTTTCAAAACTCTGCAGACCAGCAAGTGTCCCAGCGCCTGGTAAGATATCGATTGAACTACGTAGCTTCTAATTACTCCACAACTTCGTACGAATTGAAATGACATGTCGTGCTCTTGCAGGAAGAGCTGAGTTTTGAATCTACCCTGGGATCATTCCAGGGAACAAGGGAGAATGATATGCTCTCCGTGGCCCTGGGAAACAAGGAGCACCCGGGTCGTACGAGAGGCCTTGGGCTTTACGTTCCTTGGAAACATGGTTTCCAAGATGACTCCGAAATGTATCGGTGTAGGAAGAGAACCAAAGCCGAGCGTGAGGAGCGGCTACGAGAAGAGATCAAGGCATCTCTTAGAGAGGAGCTAATGGGTGAGCTGGCTGACGTAGTCAGAGATGAGGTGCAGAAACAAACAGAAAGTCAGCAGGCCGTCGCTCCTGTGCTAGCTAGCCCGCACAACCGTCCGAGTAGTTGCGCGTCCAATCCGATGGAAAGCGAGGCCAAATTTCCTGTGGACAACATCCAGGTAATAATTATTATCTCTCGAATGCTTGCTCCATTGATAGGCCGTCCTCTTGTACACTGCTTGGGGCCAGGCATATCAGTCTGGTATCGGGGCCATGGTGCACGGTCAACCTTTAGCGCCAAGCTACGCAAAAGTTAATGTGGATGGTGTGCATGCCAATTTTGAGGTCGTCCCACTACCGAAGGTCCTTAATAACGAGATCGTGACTCTAAGGCAGACCATTAGAACATTCATCCAGTGGCCCAAAAGCGACATCTCTCTGGAGGCTTCTTCACCGGTGGCCGGACCAGAAGGGCAACGCGAACCAGAGCTAAAGGCACTGGTGCTATCTCGACAAGGGCAGTGCGAAGCAGAGCTACCTGCACCGGTGCTATCTCCACGGGTGCTATTATTGCCAAAGCAACTTGCACCGGTGCTACCATTACAGTCGACTACAAAGTCGACCAACAGTCGAGGCAGTGGCCAGGGCAAATCAAAGACGAAGGATGATGACGATATCCCGTACCTGCCATTGGCCCGCAAATTCGTGCTAGGCGAGCCGATGATATTCCCGGGATAGCACCTCGTAACCCTAGGACTTGGTTGCCAAACATTACACGCTTGGTATATGGAACAGTCCAATAGGCCAGAGACAGAACGGCGCTCAGGTATCACTGTCAAATTCAAGCGGGAACATTTCCAACACGAAGTTCAGGAATGTGTCTTCGTGGTGACCTTTGACGATATATTTGGTCTTTTCATGCTCAACGCTCTCGACGCCTCACTAGTTCGATCTTTGACGCCGTAAGTCCGTACAATCACGATCTCTGCTCACGTAATACCGATATATGTCACAATTGGTTGCTTTTCGTGTATATATATAGATTCATCTTGTGAAGCTAGATCATCAAAATCACCAATTGGTTTCCTGGACCCACGCTTGGTCGCCATTGATACCATCAATGAGGATGCATCCTTCGTCGAGAACTATATTACAACAACACTGCTGGCTCACCACGATAAGGAATTTGTTCTTATGCCATACAATGAGCACGTCCATTGGATTTTAATTGTAATTATACCAAAATAGAACAAGACTATATATCTTGATTCTCTAAGTAAGAACAAATCCAAGTACACAGCTATCGCCGAAATACTTGATAGGTAAGTACATTGTACATTGTACTCTTTCTTTCCTTCCGAATGACTAATCTAACTTTTTTGAATAACGAAGGTCGTTTGCCACATACGTTCAACAAACACGTGACTCGACGATAGGGGCCAAGCCCTTGAAACATACTCGTAATTTTCGGGTATTCGCTAGCTACACATTAATTAATCCTATACAACACTTAGCAGTAATGCCTTTTGATTTAACACATTCTATTTTTTGCAGTGCCACCAGCAGCAGTTGGGCAACACGTGTGGATTCTACGTGTGCCACCATATGAGACTGCTCCTCGATTCCTCGAAGATCACCAATTCTAAGGTTTATCAACCTTCCCACATTTATTTCATACTTGTCAGGTTATATATGTACGCGTGTTGATATTCCTATCGACAGGCTGCGCCCATCACTACATCTGCATTGAAACAGTCGGACTTTGCACAAATTCGAGGAGAGTTCGCTTGGTTTTTGTGGACTAAAGTCATAAGATCAGATGGAGAGTTCCATCACAGACAATGATTTTTATTGCTCTTATCACTCGAATGAGGTCTCGCGAAAAGAACGGATCCATAATCAACGAACTTGTAATGGTGCACAAGCAATACTTGAATGGCAATCATGCACCATCCAAGTATAGCTTGTTTAGCCGGACAAGTTCGTTGATTATGGATCTGTTCCTTTCGCGAGACCTATATTCCGGAGTGATAGAGCAATAAAAAATGCAATGTTACCATCTAAGTGCAAATGCAATGTAGATATTTTGTAAATGTGTATATGTTAATGGATATTTTATTTCATTTCAATGAATTGATTTGCGAAATAGATGCTTTATGTTTGTGAAATGAAGTGCGATGTGAATTCGATCTTTTATGTTTGTGAAATGAATTGAGATGTGAATTGGATATGTTATGTTTTTGAAATGAATTGAGATGTGAATTGGATATGTTATGTTTCTGAAATGAATTGAGATGTGAATTGTATGTATACATGTACATCTTTATCTGTTTGTTTCAGAGGGCATGCTAGCATTTCCTGAGGCTAGCCAATAAACAGGAATATATTTAGGGGTAGGAAGGAATATCACAGACGGTTTTTCACTAAAAACTGTTTGTGATATATGATAATCACAGACGGTTCGAAAACCGTCTGTGATAACCTTCGATTATCACTGAATTAAAAACCGTCTGTGATTATCAGCTATCACAGACGGTTTTTCACTAAAAACCGTCTGTGATATATGATAATCCAGACGGTTCGAAAACCGTCTGTGATAACCTTCGATTATCACTGACCCATAAATTCAAACGGTTCACAAAACCGTCTGTGATGATGTTTTTGAACCGTCTGTGATGATCTTTTCTGTAGTAGTGAGAGTTGCAACGTCCAATTTGCTACAGGTTTACTAACTCATGTATTCTGTCATGGATTTTGTCAGTTCATCAATAACTATTTTTTTTGGCATTTTGTAACATTTGCCTATTTGATTCTCTCAGGATCGAAAGAGTTTTAACACCGAATTTTCTCTGGGTTCACTAATTTGTGTATTGTATCTTACATGATTTTTTCAGTTCTTTTTTTTTCAATATTGTGTCATGCGGTTTGCTTAACTTGCGTAGCTATCCTATTTTGTAGGAATATTACATCAAAATTGCTTATGTGGATATCCACCCATGCATGGTTGTTTTGCGTGGTGTTAGGAGGGTACAAAAATTCTCCAACCACTCATGGATGTACTACAAGATATTACTAGGTTACCTGTGAAATTTCAAGTACAAACACGAATGCTTGTGGTACATAAAATAGGACATATATTACTGAGGTATATAGCACTATATAAATTTTTGGGATTACATAGAATGTTATATTTGAGAATTTTGCCAAGCTTCATGTTGATGAATCTAATTTATATTTCAACGTACGACGTCAACGTGGTACCAATGCGTGCAGTCAAAAATATTTCAACATGAACAACCAAGATATACAAAATAATCTAGATTGATCATATGAAAATGACGCCATTTAACTACTTTTTAAATGGAATAGTCCCCACCCTCCAGTAATGCTCCACTCACCGTCTAGTGGAATAGTCCCCATCACCTGAAGCGTGGACCCATTGAACCTATTTTGTGCATAAAAAGGAAATTAATCTTGAATAACTAGAAAGTTTAGAAGGAATTTCCTCGAACAGTTACATGTGGTGCAATTTCCTTTTTTTTTTTGCAAATATAAGGAAGAAGGACACGGACATGCACCACACGTACATACTTAAGTGTGCCCCCTTATTAGCACACACTTAGAGCATCTCCAAGAGATGCCCAATAAATTCACACCCTAAATCTCTTTTTACAGATCCTAATCACGATATAAGGTCCCAAAATAATCATTCCCTCCAACAGATACCCTAAACTAGAAAAACAGTATTGGGAGCCTAGATCATCCTCTATAAGTAGAGAGCGAGAGCCCATTTTTTGGGTGTGTTATATTTTTGGGAGTCTATTTGGGAATCTGTTGGAGCTACTTCTTACTCTTCAACTCTAAAATTTAAATATTAAGAGCCATATAGAGTATCTCTTGGAGATGCTCTTAGAACGACAGAGGTCAGGAATAAATCTAAGATCTCACAAAGTTCCTAGTGAGCCGCATGAGCGTGTGCGAAAAGGTAAGCATCAGGATTTGAACCCCGATGGATGCAGTCATACACTCACAACTCCACCACCCTATCAAAAGGTGGTTCCCATTACACACGTGGTGACATGGAGCAATGTTGGACCGAAATGGCGACAGAGGGGGGGTGAATGTCGGTTAATTAAAAAATTAACCCCGCACAAGTACTCACGAAAATCTCAACTCCTAGAGCTATGAGAAGCTATGAAGCGAGAAACACAACTTACTGGAAATGCAAGACAAGGAAATTTCAACCTCAAAAAAAAAAATAAAGACAGACTAATAGCTCTCAAAATGGATGGGCTGAACTAAAAACATTGAGCTACTGTCACAACCATTGGACTTTAACAAGTCACAAGATACTTGCTTCGAAGAAAGAGATTCTGGATTTAATCAACCGAAAGCATAAAGAAAAGAAGCATCCAGTACTCTTCTTGGCCGAAAAAAAAGGAAAATCAAAAGCACCTGCTGCCGAAAGCTAATAGCAAGGAAACTTTGAGCAATAGCCAACGGCAAAGCAAGGAAGAACCAGAGAGAAACAAACCAGGACTGCAGCAAAGAGATCAAGAAAGTAACTCTAGAAACCACCGAAGAAAAAATCAAACTAGAAATGATCAACTTTTTAAGACACACACCTGGAGCCAAAAATAGCATTAATTAGAGCTCTTTTGCAGAACGTACAGCAATACATTAATTGCTTGGAGCCAAAAGACTTGAGCACAAATTTATGATCGGATGAAGGAAGACCATTTGGCCGAATAGACAGCTTTGGTATTACTTCATCTGGACAAGAAAAGTTGCTAGCAGGAAACCATTCGGCCAAGGAAGATACAACCTGACACAAGTAAAATCAAGAACCAACCTTCATATTCTTGGCTAGAGCAAGTACTCAAAGAACCTTAACAGAGAAGGGGAGAACGCAGTCCAGACAGAGCAAAGAACAACCAAAAACTGAATATAGAATCAACAGAAGACCAACTCGAACAAGGATCTCACAAATTGAGACAAAGAGACATACATGATTAAAATAGAGGAATGATTACATAGTTGTTCAGCTCATCTCTCTCTCTCAATCCTCAAGAACACCAAGAACTACATGGTTCTTGGGAGGAACATAACCCTATCTCATACACCCATTCTCTCAACCACTAAAGCACAAAGCAAAAGCCCTAAAACCCTCTCCAAGTCTTGCCAACAACCAGGAAATACACTCCTATTTATAGCATTCCTTGATGGGTTCACACTTTGCTTTGCCCATTTTACCCCTCCATGCTTTGCCCGCTAACCCGCTTCCTTTTGCAGCCTCGCGCTTTTACCGAAACGCCCCTGCTGCACCTTCCGGGAAGCTTCCGCGTTCCTTGTCTCGCACGCCTCGCAACCACCTCGAGTCCACGTCGTCTTCGACACATCCCGACTGTTCTGACCTCAGCGCCACCTGCGCCTAGTCCAGTCCTCCGTGTCTCGCCACGACTCCACTCGACGTCCTGCAGCCATCACAGACAAAAACCACATCGCATAGCACGGCACAAAGCATATAAACATGATTAGTACCAACAAATCCTACTCAAGCGAGAAATGGCCCAAATGACCAACCGGGAAGACGACCACGCGTCAAATTTGTCTAAACATAACCCGACCTCGCCGAATGCCAAAATGACACGAATCACTCAAATCAAACTCACTCTAACCAAACCACGTGTCAATTACTCATCACCAACTTGGGATTTAGACCACATGGTCTCTCAAGCAACTAAATTATCCATTAGGCCACAAAAATGTATAGCTACGAAGAAATTTTCAGAGAAGTTGCATGCAATTATTTTCTTATGGGAAAACTTATTACCTTGTATCCTCGAACACTATGTTGATGGACGTGTACCAGCTATTGCTGGTCAGACTTGAATGGAAATGCAAACCTTGCGCACGTCCGACAATATTTGCATTTGGCCCAGGTCCATCGGTTACAGGCCAATCAGTAATGGCAGTGAACCCGAACCCTTGAGGATTGCTTGGGCTGCCTGTGTTTATCACTGCTAATTGGTTGGTGTTTTCTCCTGAAGCCACTTGATTTATGTATAGGTGCGTATAAATTAAAGCTCATTATGCACGAGTGCACATAGAAGAGGAGCGATTGCGTAATAGGCCATGGCTAGGGTGAGGATATGAGATCTAGCTCTTCGCTTCGTGTCGTTGTGTATTCGAAGAGGGAAGGAGGGGTTGTTTGACCGGTCTACATCGGTGGAGCCTTGGAGGACAGGACTTGGGTCCTAGCCGGTGCAGGGCGCTTACCAGTACTAATATGACCGGCGCTTATAGCTGGTCTTTTCGATGTCTATTCTCATCGTACAATTAATTATTCAGAATCGACAAATATGCGATTTGCTGAAAACATCTCCTTTATAAGGACCTTGTACTGTTTTCAGCACAGTCTATTTTAAAACAAAATGATGCTTGATACTCCTGTCTAGACATATCATGTGATCACACTTCGATATTCGGCCTATGTAACATGGTTTCACATGGAAAATAGGATGTGTGCAATCAACTGTGTATTAAATTTTGTTGCAGCACGTATGTAACATGCCAAACCAAATTTTATTTCACCTCCCTGAGCATTATGTTTACTGCCTCAATATTTTTTTTGGATATTATGTTATTTGGTGAACATATGAAAAATCTTTATGTTGAACCTCCTATTATGAACGGAGAGACCGGATCGAAGCGGAAACCCCATACCACCACTTGAACACGTTTTGAAAAAAAAAAACCCACAGGCAACATATGCACAAATGCGATAACCCCGCGCCTTTCTCCTTCCAATCATCATCCTCTAGCCACACCCAAATCACCGAGCTCAAACTCAAGAAAAAACCTAGCATGCCTCCTCCGTTGCCTTCTTTCGTCAACGTCGCCTTCCCTCTCTCCCCACCCGCTGGTGTATTAGAAATATAGGCAATATTTTAATTTGAAAAATTATTAGGAGACATATAACAAAATACTAGTGATGTAAAACTTATAACTAACAACAATAGGTAAATCATATTAGTATTTCAGAATATAAGCAATAACAGAATTATAACAAAATCGAAAGGTTGCATGAACAACTTCCAGTAGGGCTTGATGAAGAACACGAAGCAGTGCAGAGGTGATCATAGTGAACGTAGTCAATGTCATAGAAGAAGTGAGCAGTCGTATGAATGCACTGACTAGAAACCTTATTGTCGCCCTATACTAGTGATCTTTGTGGTAAAGGCTTGGAGATTTTGCTCACCCTCTTTCCTGGTGCACACTGAGGAGGAAGGCAAATGCCAGTTTAGTAGCTCAACACCACATCTCAGCTATCCTAAGAGAAGGAAGAAGAATGGGAAGGAATTTGGTTGTATTCTCAGCCTGGATGTCTTCAGATCCATTCATGGACTCGCAACAATTACTCACCAGTAACCGATGGCATTAACTCAATTAAACCGAATTAAGTCACTAGTAACTACTAATTCAAACCAAATAATGCTATTTATGCAGTGTTTATTAGCTCCTGACTAGTTTAGAGAGAGAGAGAGCAAAATAAGGTAGACTTGATTCACGGTATGGCTGTACCACACCATGGTCACAGTCGCAAGTCATACAATTTTCATGTGAAAATATGTGAAGACACGTATGGTGCATACATGCATGTGTGAGCTTTGTTATAATCCTCATGCCACCCATGCCATGTGTCAAATGTTTAAAGGATTGGCAAGGGCTCCACCTTATATATTGCTCTCCCACTACTTGGTTGGGCAATATGATGCTAAACCATATATGCTTTAGAATTTCCAAGAAAATGAGCCTTACCATAGGCCAATTTCCATCACAATGTACTTTAACCATGTCAACCCAATGATGGATGGCCATTGTGTGAGTCAACGGCTACCGTGCACCATCATTGGCTGCTTCTAGCCTCTAGGTCTGGTCATCTCACTGCTGACTGCATCCTAACAATGATCAAATGCTCTACAAGTGTATGGTATCATTGCTAGTATCTATTTCAAATCAGTAATAGTATTGTATCCATGAGGAGTGCTAGGTTTTTGTATTGTAGATGTCTAGTCTTAATATTTTTAAATAAGAAATAAATAAGTGGCTAATTATAATAAATTGTAGAAATATAACATGCTCAATATATAATAATTGAAGGCATTCTTGAGGCATTAGTCCTCCACTAGTAAAGCTCGAAGGTTTGATGAGTACCATTGTACCGTTCATAACATCTTTATGAGGGTGGAGTTGAAGATGAATATGTCTGTCAAACATATTCCTTATAACGCCCACTCGTTAGCACTGCAACATCAATACGGGATGGATTTAAGGAAGGCCTTATCTTGGAACCCAGGCTATACCCTTAAGTAGATGGGTCTTCATAATTCCCTCATATCAACAATCTGGGCAATCAGGTACAGTCTGTCACCCTTCTACCTACCACCCCTATCTCATCTAACGATGCTATCCTTCATATCCTGCAAGGGCAATTGGTGCATAGTTGACGTTCGTACAACCATCACGAAGAATGTCATCATAAGAATATAATAAACTACATAGGATACCTAATCTATCTCATGATTTCTACATCTGGATACCCATGACCTCAAGGACTAAATAGATTACTGAATAATAAAGAAGAAATGCATGAACAACATAGAGGTGACACCAAACATCTTCTAAAAATAATAGATTAAACTACAAAACCAATCCGATGAATAAACGGCACGGTGGACTCGCAGACCTAAGTCTTCAAAATGATCTATAATAGTTTATGGTTAAATCTTATGGAGAAATATGGTGGAAATGATGATCTATAGGTGGAAGAAGGTGCTGGAGATGTTTCTCCCCACTAGGAGGTGGTGTCTTCTCTCTATGTTGATTTGGTGGAGCTTGATGTTTCGATCCCCCTTTGACACAATATATAATGTATCATGAAGCCTCCATGTGGAATTAAAGAATGGACCACTGCCATCAAGATCTATTTGTCGAGACAAACCGCTTGAGGTGGTATGGTCGAGTGGTAACCCTTGGTCGTACTCTCTTTTGGAGACTCCAATTAGAACATGGTTCCTTCTATTGTGCTTATCTCTTGATCATTGATTTGCCTGACATTGGTTATTGTCTCAAATTATCCTCTAAAAATAAGGGGTCCTCCTTGATTCCTTCCGGATTGCATCGGCACCTAACATATATGAGTTTTCTTCGCAGACTCAACTTTATTTAATCATTAAGACATAAAAATAGATAAAATGAGTAATAAATATGCAAAAAAATAGCAGGAATATATATGTATGCAAAATGCATGCATAAACCTCCCCATGCTTAGAAGCAAACCTTAAGCTCATAAAAAAGATCCTCATGTTTATGTAGCTTAATTCTGAAATTATAATAGCAAGCATTGTAGCAAACCAAATTCTTTCTAAGATCAATGAAATCTTTCATGAGTGATACTATCCTACACCATTTCTTAGCATAACCGTTCTAAACCCCGCCATCCATTGAACACACTTGAGCGATCCCACCCACCCCGTCCCCTACTCTACCTTGACAACAGAACCGCCCAACCCTAGGACCAATCCTGATGCCTGACCACTAGGGGTGCAAACGGGTCGGATTCGGACGGATATTGTTTTTACCATATCCTAACTCATATTTTTCCTCCGGATTCGGTACCAATCGGATTCGGTGCCGGATCGATCGGGATTAACCCGTTTGTAAGGAATGCATGCAGTACAGCAAATGGAGTAGGAGGATGTACTGTCAATAACTTGATGTTACTACTTAATAGCTGACGTGGAAGATTTTATTTTACCATTGCAAAAGAAAATGAAACGTCAAATAGTAGCACTAACATGAAATCAAACTTGAAGACGTATCAGATTCGGACGGATATTGCTGTTACCATATCCTAACCCATATTTTTTCTCCCGATTCGGTACCAATAGGATTCGGTGCCGGATCGGTCGGGATTAACCCGACCCGTTTGCACCCCTACTGACCACGCAACTCACCCCCAAGAACATTTCCTATTTCTAGACAAGTTTGTATTGACTATGCTTTGACCACGGTGGAAAATGATGGGTTTGCTCTGACTAGGCTTTGACCACGATGGAAGATGATGGGTTTGCTCTGACTAGGCTTTGACCACGATGGAAGATGATGGGTTTGCTCTGACTAGGCTTTGACCACGGAAGAAGATGATGGGTTTGACATTGATCGAGGTGGGAGGAGCATTTTGAAACAACTCAGATTTCAAAAATGAATTGGATTTCATTGAATCTTGATTTCAATTAGGTATTTGCCCAATTTAGCACCTTCCCCACCCATCTGCGCTTCTCTTCCTCCTCATGCTACCTTCTCTAGCCAAATTCACAAGAAAACATGTTGTCAGCACTATTCAACGTACTCACAAATGGCAATAACCCAACTCCTCCTCCTCTATTATCACCGTCCGACAACTTGGCTGATTCCTTTTCGCCAACACCGGTTAACAGGCCACCACCACCTACCCCTTAATCCTCGCTCTGCCAGCACCTGACATCGCCATTAATTAGCTATCATCTATGATGCACGGACACGGATACGTCGACACGACACGACACCGACATAGGAATTCGCCGTTTTCCCAAAAATACCGATACGCCGACACGGCTATATATATTTAAATAATAAATAAATAAATAAATAAATAATATATATATATATATATGAATTATTTTCTATGTTTCCACATGCTTATTATCTGAAATAATGTAAATTGTAAACTTGTAATTTGTAAAGTGTATACTCGGAATATGTACCTCATGAATTGTTTTGTTAATCCTGGCGATAATTGTTGATGTGAATACCATTTCTAGAAATAAGAACTCCATTAATCTAGGAAAAAGTAACATAATCAGATCGACAAGACTACACGGGAGGAGATGCGGGAGCCGGCGACACACGGGAGATGTAGTCGGCGGCGAGATGCGAGAGATGTCGTTGGCGGCGAGATGCGGGAGCAGGTGGGCAGAGGAGATGCGAGTGAGGAGATGGAGACGGCGGCGAGATGCGGGAGCCGATGGGAGCGGGCGGTGGCGAGATGCGGGAGCCGGCGGGAGCGGGCGGCGGCGCGAGCGGCCAATGCGGAGAAGCGCGAGCGAGCGATGGGAATGATGCGCTCGGGAATCGGCGCTTATGGTTAGGGTTAGGGTTAGGGATGGGCCGGCCTGGGTCGGCCGTGTCCTGAGCTAGCTATGTCCAGGCTATGTCCGACTCGTATATTTACTATGTCCGACATGTGTCGAGAATTTTAATAATTAAAATTAATTCCGAAATCGGCCGATACGTTGCCGACACGTGTCCGAGACGTGTCCATGTCGTATCCGTGTCTGACACGTGTCAGACACGGATACGGCGGTTTTTACACGTGTCCGTGCTACATAGGCTATCATCTCCAGGGAAAAATATTTCGTCCGAAATTTCGCTATTTCGGCGAAATTTCGTTGCTTTCGGTGGTCAACGAAATATCTCCATCCCGGTCAAAAATTTTGCTATTTCGGCGAAATTTCATTGCTTTCGGTGGTCAACGAAATATCTCCATCCCGGTCAAAAATTTCGCTTGACTTTGAAATACGCCGGGGCGAGCCGCACCCACACGCCCCAGCCCAAAACCCCAGCGTCCCAGCCCCACCAGGCCCAACACCAGCGCATCCAGTCGGTGTCTCCACGCGATGAAGCGCAAGCCGTATCAACCCTAACCCTTACTCCATTCGACGTCTTCCATTCCTCCACCGAGACCAAGCGGCGGCGATGGCTAAGGTGGGACAAGCGGCGGGCATCGGCCAAGGCGGGGACGAGCATCGAGCGCCTCCCCAGTCCCCAATCCCCGTCCTCCACCGAGAGGCGAGCGGCGAGCGGCGGCCAAGGCGGGGACAAGCGGCGGGCGGCGGCCAAGGTGGGGAAACTCCCTCCCCAATCGATTTGACGGCGGCACAGCTCCCTCCCCCATCGATTCAACGGCAGCGCATCTCCCTCCCCGTCGTCCCCGATCAAATCGACAGCGGCGCAGCTCTCCCCGATCGATTCGACTGCAGCACTCGACCTCCCCCTTTTCCCCAATCTTCCCCGAGTTAGATTGAACGGAGACTGAAAGCACATGAAGATGCGGCGTCGAAGGAGAGGAGGAAGGGCAACATGGGAAGGTATTTATCTCAATTCTCAAATTTTGGTAAAATTTCATCAAAAATTCGATTTTTTCGTCCGAAATTCGAACGAAATGAACAAAATTTCGTTCTTTCGTTCCTTTCGCTAGCAGCCGAAATTTTTTTGCATCCGAAAGATTAAACCCTGATCATCTCTCCCACTACGTGCCATGACTGCTCTGCCCTCTGCACCACCGAGGCAATTCTCTGTCTCACAATCGACCTCCCCGCACCGCAACTTCCTATCGTAACATCTTGGCATTCACACCTCTGTCACTCGACCTTGCTAGCGCGACCCTGCATCAACCCTTTGCCACCTCTGGACGAGTGCTGACCTGAGCTCCCCACCGCATTTCGCTGCCCCACCCGGCTGACGCGCGCACCCTCCCTACTTGCCACCATCACCCTCTGGAGCGCCACCAGAAGCCGTCACCACCTCGCCTACAGCTCCAACCATGCCCTTAACCACTGCATCATCCACACGCTGGTGTTGCTAAACCCGACTTCCTACTCTCATCTCCATCTGGTCACTTTAAAGCCAAGCCTTAGCCCTGTGAAGCACCGGACAACTCCTAATTCCCCTTTGGAAGCACCTATTTGACCGCCATCTTACCTCAATGCTGTCGGACTCCCCTGCACTGGTAGGCCGCTCGGTGTTTTCTTACCTGTCCATAGCAACCATAGCCTCCCTAAGCCATCACGAACTCATTGCCAACCGTGTCGACCAACTACTGAGCTCAATCCCGCCGGCGCCATGGACTACCATCAGCCGGTATAATACTCTTTCTGTTCGTAAAGGAACTCCTGAGCTATTGTGAGATGTACGACGCCCTGTTTCCAAAATGGGGCTGTTACAAGTTTTGGCTCAAAGAAAAGGCGGAAGGTGGGTTTTAGCCTGGGGTGATCGGTTGGGCTTCAGCTTTTAGCTTCCGGCTTATTTTTCACTATTCATAAGTTTCGTCTTTTTCTGAACTTTTGGCTTTTTGTTGAGCTTTTTTGCCAGTTCTTTTTTTCCCGTATTTGTTTGTATTATATGTAATGGGCTAACATATTTTTTAAATTTAATTATACTAAATAAGACTCACATCATTTCTGATATTTTTCAGCCGATTCTGATGCTTTTCAGCTATAAGCCACCAAAAATAAGCCTAAATGATCACCATCTTCGCACTGGATAGCACTGCATCCACCCTCTTCGCTTGTTTTCGCTCAATTAATTGGTTTCGTACTGAAAATTTCCCTAGCTTCCTTTGTACATCCAAAGCAATTGACCAGTTTATTTGCATCTTGGAGATCCCTGGTTCAACTCATCCAAACCGCAATTTAAGGCCGTTTAGTATGGAGGAATACCAAAGGAAAAGTACAGGTTTCTAGATCCTAAGGTTTGGGATACTAAAGACACGTTTGGATCAAAGGAATGATGCTACAGTATTGCTTTGGAAATGTAAATTCTCCCACACTATTTGCAGGAAATAAAACATGAGGGGAGACTGGAAGGAAAAAGTCCTACGCTGGCTCACAAGTCGCGATGTCCGTGTTTGCCTTGTTGAAGTGTACAATATGTTGTATAAAATAAATGCCCATCTGCTAATACCTTACAAATGAAAATTTAGCACTAAGCTGATTAAATTAAATGAGATTACTATTCACTTCTACACTTTCTCCAAAATTATTGTATTCTTTCAATTCCTGTGTTTCAAACACTCATCCTTACAAAATTCCTACGTTTTTTCAATCCTCTATTTTACACCTACAATCCTTTTATATTCCTATATTTCTTTTTCATTCTTATGTTTTTCATCCCTGCATTCCTAACAGGAGTTTCTTTTGCGTGTGTTTGTTCCTTCTTCGTGACGGAAGGCAAGAAATGTGGGGTCAGGTGGCACGAGGTCGTGTGCGTGGATGAGAACATTTCTAGCGCTCTTATTGGTGTTGTTATTGCTAAAATAGTGTAGATAGTTATAAAAAATTCTGACAAAATTTACATATATAGAGTATAAATAATAGCTTTATCTTTTTTATTTCGGATTTTCTTTTGATCAGAATATTTTTGTCATTCTTGTTTCTCAATATGTAGATCGAATTTGGATTTGAAATTTTGTATTGATATATTACATCATACTCTGTGTTTTTCCCAGAAATTTCATAACTATTTGAACCGTTTTTAAGCAATGGGAGCACGGGTAATACTACATATATATGTTGGCAGCACTAATGCCGATTTTTTATTTATAAGGAAAACCATAAATGCAAACTAAATATTCACGAAAAGATGCGAGAGAATTAGAAAAGTAGGAAGGACGTGCACAACGCGTGAGGGACGTGAGCAACGCTTGCGTCCCCGATTCCTGTCCACTGATCCATCTCTCCTCTTTGATAATCACTTGGTAACTAAAGGTGCCCCATCCATAGGGACGTGGGTAGTTGATCCGGAAATATTCTGACGGCAGCAACATATATGCATATAGCTTTGGAATTGTTTTCTCTTGACCACGTCAATGGATGAATGAATATATATAACATAGAAGATGAATCTAATGCTATAGGCACAAGATTCTAAAGAATATATACATGTGATCATTCTGTTCATACACCATTACATAAGCACAGTATTCATTGGTATTAATAATTTTTCCAGTCCAATGACTGATGTTTTCTAGCTGTGCACAACACTCCCCAACTGAGGGCCTGTTCTTTTCGACTACCGCTTATGGCTTTTAGCTGAAATTTTTGAATTTTGACTGTTTACGGTACAGATTACGGAGAGACAGATACCCACTTGCGATTTTGGCTGGTATAGATGTTGGACTTTTAACATGTAGATCGTTTAACTTGTAGATCTCATCTTAAGAAAATACTCCATTTGAAAGTTAGATACTATATCAAAAACTAAAAGTCACCAGCTTTTAACTTAAAGAACATGCCCTAAGCCACAAGGAAAAACATGCTTTTGATGTGTTTGATAAGTACGTAGTGGTGACATAAATGATTAGCGGCGCTGGAGGTGCGCATAGACCTACGACGGTTGCAAGGCTGGTGTCCAACTGCCAACCGTAGCATAGCCTAAATATGTTTTGGACGTGTTTGAATGAAGTACCTACTAGTGACATATATGAGTAGCGGCGCTAGAGGTGAGCATACACGTTGGATGGTTGCAAGGCTGGCGCCCCAATTGCCAACTGTAGCATAGGCTAGCGGTATGGTTTGTTATCTCTCTAGCTGATAACCAGAGTTCGATTTTCACTAATAACGGATTTGGTAGGTTATTTGTGTGAATTTTTCACTTTAATTATCTGGGATTTAAACCTATAACTCAGGTTTTTAGTCTTAAGATTATTACATCAGCCAATTGTCTTGATCGTCCTAAAAAAGGGACGGTCAAGATAATTGGCTAATGTAATAACTAGTACGGACGCATGCACTATGTGCGTCCTTCCTATTTTTCCTATTCTTTCTGATATTTCCCTACATATTTTATTTCATTTATTGTTTTCCTATAAATAAAAAATTGGCTTTTCATGCAATAAATCTTCGATGAATGTGCAGTAAGATCACACATTTAGTGCAGGAATTTAATGCCAACATCGTCAAAATATATGTAACATGAATTTAATAGTGGTTGAATTGGGATTTGTTAGCTAATGCCAAGTTTTCACATAGTTCTACTCCACCTTTTGTTGACGTGAGTATTTTTTTGATTAAAATTGTAGTATTTGGGAATTGGTATGTGCCATGGAATGGTTTGCACAATTCAGGTTACTCTCTTTTGTTTGTGTTAAGACACTGATTTAATGCTTGAATAACTTGAACCAACTAATACATAGGTCATTTGGGATTAAATTTTATGATGTTCAGAGCATCATTTAGTTCATGAAGTATGTTTTTCCTTAAATATCTATATGACATGAAGATTAATACCAGAAGCGTTGCAATACTGACCCTCCTTGTTTTTTTTGTCTCTTTGGCAATATCTGATAAATTTATTCTGTATAAACTGTGATTCTTGGATATGCCAGCTGGTTCAAGTTTTGATTTTTCCACATGCACACATTAATGCATTTTGTGCTGCTTCTGTGGTTGGTGCTCTGAAAAGTTCCAGTGGCATGGTATGAAGTAAGAGCACATCACCTGAGTTAATGATTTGAATGCTCCTTGTCTTTCTTTTTTCACTATATCTTGTCATCTATTGAATTGCCCCTGTTAAGCAGTTGACTTGTAATTTTGTTGAATATACAATGGTACTGTAAATTTTTTGAATGGCTATTGTTCCATTGATGAATTTGTTGTTTTACAAAATACTATTCTATTAATATACTTTCAACTCATAATAAACTAAGAAATCCTTTAATGTATGCTGCTATCTGGTTGTAGGATTTACCTCAGGCTTTTCTAAGTAAGATGTTATACATCAAAGAAATTAATTCTTCTACCAGCTCTAGCCAACAGAAGTGAGAAATAATTTCTGGTCTTACTTGTTTGATGTGTGAAGTTGGCCAGGCAGTAAGTTCCTCTCATCATTTTTAGGACTCCGTTGTAACGCACGTGTTGGACCGAAATGAAGACAGAGGAGGGTGAATGTCGATCAATTAAAAATTTGACCCCCGAGTATCGACTCAAGTCTCTTCTTCGTTAGCTATGTAAAAGCTATGAAGACAGAAGACATTTGCTTGTCGGAAGCTGAAAAAAAATTTAAAAATTTTTTGCCGATGACCAAAGATACTCACGAAAGATGCAAGGCTTAGACCGGCAAAAAATTCCAGAAAAAGACTTCACTAACCAACCAAGGAAAAGGATTCTTCGCTGCTGAAAACTGAAGCTGAAAATGTCCCAAAAAGATAGACTCTCTTTGCTGCAAAACTACTGCTGCAAGAGGCACTAAAATGACTTTTTTTGCTGCTGAAAACAAGAGACAAAAGAAGAGAAAAGACTGAGAGGTTTTGCTGATTTTTGCTCCCTGAAACTGCTGAAAAACTGAGCTGAAACTTGCTGAAAACTGCTGCCTGAAACTGCTGAAAACTGCTGCCTGAAACTGCTGAAAACTGAGCTGAAACTTGGCTGAAAACTGCACTGCTATTTGCTGAAAACTGCACTGCACAAATACTGAAAACAGCACCTAACAACTGCTGAAAACAGCAATGAAGTGATGCTGAAAACATCACCTAACAAGTGCTGAAAATGCAGTCTGAAATCAGCAAGCAGTAAATATTCAGATCTTCGAAAAACCATGAGAAAGATGGAATTCTTCCATTCTTTTTGGCCCAAGACATCACCAATACATACTCAATCCCAGCAAATGATCTTGAGACATCATCCCAACCTAGAGCAACCCATTTTGGACAATCCCAGCAAGCAAGAACTCAAAACTCAAAAAGCTCAGAAATCCATGACATGCGTCATTTTTGCATATATTTACATGCCATTTTACCCTCATATTTTTCATATTTCAAGATCATTTATCATCATTTACACGCTTTTCAAAAACTAATTGCTCAATTTGGACTATTTTACACTTTTTATATCTTTCCGCAGGCTGGCGCGATCTAGGCGCATAAGAGACAAATTTGGACTGCTCCGTACAGATGTACGCGTCGTCACGAACGCGTGGGATCAAACCGCGCTGAAAACGGAGCTCCAGAGGGGCCAAAACAGAAGAAATAGAATGGGAGAGGGACCTTTTTGCAAACCCTAGATTCTTCGGGGGCTAATCTGCAAATCACCGAAAACCTCATCTCCTCAAAACCGTGCCGCCGCCTGGGAACTTCGAGCCCGGCATTTCTTTCTTTGTCTCCTTCTTGCCTTCATCTCCTCCCCCGGTTCTTCTCCATCTCCGGCCGCCGGCGAGGCCGGACCGACTCGCAGGCGCGCCATTACATCACCCCACCGCCGCCACTCTCCTCCTTCAGCAGCCCCCCTCTATTCCGCCTCCTCGCGCTTCCCTTCTCCACCTATCTCCGCCCGCCGCTCCTTCTTCTACACCCGTGCGCCACCATCACTCCCTCCACTGCCTCCCTTCCCCTTCCATCTCTCTCCGCCACTACCTCCGGCCGCCTCCAACGCCACCACGCGCCACCCCTCTCCTCTCCTTCCAGTGCATCCCGTCTCCCCTCTTGCCACGCCTCACCACCGGCCGCAGGCCCCCTCCTTCTTCTCCACCGAGCGTTGCCGCCCTCTACTCCCTTCTCCACCGCCGCGAATCCACCTCCGCGCCTCCTCCCGTGCGCCACCCTCTCTCCCACCGGCGAGCGTCGCCCCTGCTGCCCTCCTCCTTCTTCCCCATTTGCGCCACCAATCCACCGCCCTCCATCTCTTCCACTTCCATCTCGCCGCCGATCTCTCCCCTTCTCTGCCATCCACCAAATCCGCCCTCACCGCTCCTCCCTCTTCTACCGATCCTCCATTTCCAGATCCACCGGCCGCCTCTCTTCCCTTTCTTCTCTTCACCGGCCGCCGCATCCTCCCCTCTTGCCCCACTTGCCGCCGCTCACCTCTCTTCCACCGCCGGCAACGACGACTTCATCAACTCCAACCACGCCGGCGTCGCATCTACTCCACTTCCACGGCGCCGATTGCTACTCCTCTGCTACTCCCTCCGGCCACCACTTCTCCATTCACCGTCACCCCACCGATGCCGGATGCCACGCCTTCTCCTCTACCGACACCAGCGCCTCCCTCCACCATCTACGGACACACCCGATTGCGTCTCCCTTCTTCGCCCTGCAGCACCGACACCGGCGACGTCTTCAACCCATTCACCGCCGCCGCCGGCCACCACTTCGTCCCCAACATCATCGGCGACGCGACCATTGTCCTCCACATCGCCGACAGCTTCTCCTCTGCGCCCCCTGCTGCTTCTCCATCCTCGGTTCATGCTCCCATCCTTCTTCCTCTCTCTAATTGTTATTCTCAATTACTGTTAATGTTTGTTAAGTTCTATTGCATTGTGAATGTAAACCTGTGATTGTGATTGTGATCTGTGCAATGTGCAATGTTTTGTGTTGTTTTTGTTAGCTGTTAGTTCTGTTGGCAATTAGTTAGCAATTTCAATTTTGATCATAGTTATCTGTGTTGGTCAGTGAGTGTTGCTAATGTCTATGATTTATGTTGTGTTGTGTTAATTGTTAGTAGTGTCATTCTGTAAGTTGTCTAGTTAAGAGAATTGTGTTGTGTCGTAGTGTTGTTTGTGTGCGCGGATTAGCGACCCGACGACCGTTTTCCTTCCCGTACCTGTCTATTCCTCGTGCTTCTCAACCTCCCTCTTTTCTCTCCTTTCAGCGGTCGTTAGTTAGTTAAGTCATGCGAGCGTTCGTCGTAGTTATGTGTTTGTCGTGTGCCGTCGTCATCTAGTTAGTCGTCGATCGTCTTTCTCCCATTTCTCTCTCGACTCCCTCCGTGCTTCTAGCCCTCCCTCAGTGCTTCTCGACTTCCTTTTTCTGTCTCGCGGTCGATAGCTAGTTAGATCGTCGGTCGGTAGTTGTTTTCGTCGTGTAGTCGTCGTTGTAGTTCGTGTGAGTGTTCGTTCGTTTAGTCTTTTGTCGTGTTGTTTGTTCGGTCGTACGGCGTCTATTCGTACGGTCGTTCATCCCGTCGTTGTTTAGTTCATTCGTTTGTTTAGTCGTTCGTCGTTTTGTCCATGCGAGTTAGAGTTCGTTCGTTTGGCTGCTTTAGTAGTCGTTTTAGGTTTAGTTATCCCCCGTTTTGATTGACCTAGCTTTAGCTAAGCGCTGTTAGCCTTAGTCTAGTCCCTGTGGAGAACACGACACTCGCCGCTATTTCAGTGGCAACCCGTGCACTTGCGGGTGTGCTATTTTTGCACGATCAAGTATTTTGGCGCCGTTGCCAGGGGCTAGCTTAGAGCGACAGTGTTAGGCTATAGACTAGGTCATTTGTTTTCTTTTGTTTGTTTTGTGTTTGTGCTGACCTGTCTTTCTTATCATCATTGTTCGTATTTGTGATTTATTGCTAACCCCTAACCCTTTCCCTAGTTACTTCTCTCTTTCGCGATTTTCGTATCCATTCTCGCAGGTTGATTGATATTGGTACTTATTGAGGATATGGCTTACTATTCTGATTCTCGTGGTTTTTGAGCACCCTAGCACTTATGATACTCTTCAGGGCAGGTAAATCTATTGTCTCGTCGGTTAGGCGCTATGCTTTAGAGCGAGGAGTTGTGTTAGAGAGCGGGCACGATCGATCTGATTCTTTATCAGCGCCGTTCTCCAGATTGTTCCTATATGCAGTTGTGGTTTTGGGGCCATTCACCCGCCGAGTGTCGGCGTGGTTATTTGTCCACTCCAGTGTTACGGGATGAGCTTTGCTCAGCCGAGTGGGCCATACCACGACACTTATCACCTGGATGGCTTTGAGCACTCGAGTCTATCATATGGAAACAACAACCTAATATCTCATCATTTTCTTCTAGTATACCATTGCGGGGTTTTAGTTATGGAGATCGTGGATATTTCTCATTGGTCACACCAAAGCATTATCCTGCACCTCGACATCGACTCCTACTCCGAGCTCGATCGGTTGTCTAGATTTGAGGAGAGGATTTCTAGGATTATAGGAGATCATGAGAGTAGAATGAGTAGTTGCTTCTCATTAGATCCGACACCTCATGCTGCAGTTCACTGTTCCTTCACGAGCCGGTTACAGCCCTATATCCGAGTCCTTAGAGCGGTCTCATGAGCCACCTCCTTCACATGTAGATCAGGTGCCGGACTTGATGCATTATGCAAGGAACGATGATCAGTGCCTCCTGGTGGTGATCGTGCGATGTCGATTCAGGAAGAGATTGAGGCGATTATGAGCACCAGTTCTACTTGTGTGGATAGTTTTACCGTTTCACAGCCTTCCATTCCCACCACAGAGATAGTTCTGGATAGACATGAGTGTCAGCCTATCATTCTTACACCTGATCTTGCGAGCGAGGGCCTATTGTTGGAGATACTGCAAACACACTTAGAGGCACCTCATTCTGATCCTTCGCCTATTGACTCTGAGAGAGAGATCATTGAGCCAGATGATGATGAGTTTATTATGGATATGCTATTGAGATCTGAGGTTCCACATCTTGACGAGGGGGCTGCTTCCGATGTTGAGGAGGAGCACATTTCTATTGATCCACCACCAGCTACTTCCTTGGTCGACATCGCCCCTCTGGAGGTTTCTACTACCGTACATTGTCCTTCACCTACACTTCAGGTAGTTTGGAAACTCTTCCCCGACCACCTCAGGTTTGATTTCCTTGGCTTTGACGAGACATATTCTATTACTGATTGTGCTCATCTCGCTTATAGACCTCGTGATGTACTTTATCGATACACCTACATGATTGGATATTCTATTGATGACTTAGAGGGCGTCGACCCTATCACACATACTTGCCATGTTTTTGAGTCTATTTGCAGGGTTACGCTTGTGTACCATCGACTACGAGTGGACTCGACTCGAGTCGATATTCCTTGGGATCCTGGTGGATTTCGAGGCATGCTGTTTCATGAGGAGGGCGGACATGTGCCTTTTCCATGTCCCGTCCTTGGCCCTCCTCCCGCTACATCCAAATGAGCATTTCTTTATCTTTTTGTTTCCATACCTTTTGTTAGTTTTTTTGTTGGTTTCTCCTCTTTCCTTTTTTTTTATTTTTTATTTCAGGCCCCGTGCTAGATCTTCATCCTTATATATGCGAGAAGCCACGGGATGATTTGTCTACTTTCACTACATCATATATACCCGGTGAGCTGTTTCTTACCCCTTTAAGCACATTCTTGATTCATTGCTCAATTTAAGCTTGGGGGAGGACTTGTATGTGTATGGATGACGTTCTAACATGTTTGTATCATATGTGTGAGCATTTGAGCTTATCGTCGTGTAGTTGATGATATATGGTCATTTGTATGCTTCATATTATGCTTATGTGATGACATATGGCCTTTACTATTTGCTCTCATGTTATGCTTATTGTTTATCTTGGCCATGTGAGCTTATGCTATAATTAATCTAGAAAGGTCATGCCAAAATTTCATTGAGCTATATCGTCACTAGTTCCTTGTATGTCTTAAGTTACTTGGCATCATTTTATAGAGCTTGAGCTTTAGTTATTATCCTTGATGTGCTTAGAAACCTTGTGATCCTATAGCATTTGATTCATTGCGAGTTACGCATGTGTCTTAACCATTTGCGGATTGAATTGGTTCTAGTCATGCCACTTTAATGATCATAACTTAGTTTCATGCTTTGGCATATGTTATTTTAGATATTGATACTTTACTTGAATGGAAAATTTGTGAAAGGGGTAGTCCTATCTTGAGCCAATAACTTGGTTGATTTATCTAGGTAACCGTGTCTCGAGACACGTGTTACTTAGCATTAATGAAAACCGGTTAAAGATGCTTAATCTTAAAAAAAAAGAAAAGAGAAAAAAATTGTTTTGCAAGGAGTGAGTGAGTTGAATAAGTGACTTTGTCACATTGGTTTGCAAACGTCTGAATAAGTGGCATTTTTGCCCAATTGAAGTTTGAATGTGTGAATAAGTGGCTAGCTAGCCCAAGGGTTGGAATAAGCGGCACTTGTGCCCAATGTGTGTGTGTTTATAACTTGTTTAAAATCATCAAAAATTTAAGGTATCATGGCTCAAGTGTGGATTTTTTCATAAATATCATGCGAGTATTAGTCTCTTTGTCTCAAATAGTATATGCCTTAGCATGACTCTTTGCTATGCTCATTCTTGATGTTATACCTAGTTCCGATGCTTTACAATTTTGGTTGGATTCATGTGATCACTTGAGTGTATTTCGACACTTGTGTGTAACTTGATTTGATCAAATGTTGTAGTTATCATTTGAGATCTTTGCTTGATTCATTCTCATCTTGGATGGTTCTCAAAACTCAAGTCAGATGATCTCATTTTACATTGTGTATGTCTCTTTACTTAATACATGCATTTAACTAGTCTTTTACCTCACGATTACTTGTCGTCCGGGTTCGATAATGTCATGCCATTTACTTGAGGACAAGTAAACGTTTAAAGCTTGGGGGTATGACATGCGTCATTTTTGCATATATTTACATGCCATTTTACCCTCATATTTTTCATATTTCAAGATCATTTATCATCATTTACACGCTTTTCAAAAACTAATTGCTCAATTTGGACTATTTTACACTTTTTATATCTTTCCGCAGGCTGGCGCGATCTAGGCGCATAAGAGACAAATTTGGACTGCTCCGTACAGATGTACGCGTCGTCACGAACGCGTGGGATCAAACCGCGCTGAAAGCGGAGCTCGGAGGGCCAAAACAAAAGAAATAGAATGGGAGAGGACCTTTTGCAAACCCTAGATTCTTGAGGGCTAATCTGCAAATCACCGAAAACCTCATCTCCTCAAAACCGTGCGCGCCTGGGAACTTGAGCCCGGCATTTCTTTATTGTCTCCTTCTTGCCTTCATCTCCTCCCGGTTCTTCTCCATCTCCGGCCGCCGGCGAGACCGACCGACTTCGCAGTGCGCCATTACATCACCCCACCGCCGCCACTCCTCCTTGGCAGCCCCCTCTATTCCGCCTCCTCGCTTCCCTTCTCCACCTATCTCCGCCCGCCGCTCCTTCTTCTACACCCGTGCGCCACCATCACTCCCTCCACTGCCTCCCTTCCTTCCATCTCTCTCGCCACTACCTCCGGCCGCCTCCAACGCCACCACGCGCCGCCTCTCCTCTCCTTCGGTGCATCCCGTCTCCCCTCTTGCCACGCCTCACCACCGCCGCGAGCCCTCCTTCTTCTCCACCGGCGTTGCTGCCTCTACTCCCTTCTCCACCGCCGAATCCACCTCCGCGCCTCCTCCCGTCGCCGCCTCTCTCCCACCGCGGCGTCGCCCTGCTGCCCTCCTCCTTCTTCCCCATTTGCGCCACCAATCCACGCCCTCCATCTCTTCCACTTCCATCTCGCCGCGATCTCTCCTTCTCTCGCCATCCACCAAATCCGCCCTCACCGCTCCTCCCTCTTCTACCGATCCTCCATTTCCAGATCCACCACGCCTCTCTTCCCTTTCTTCTCTTCACCGCCGCGCATCCTCCTCTTGCCCCACTTGCCGCCGCTCACCTCTCTTCCACCGCCGGCAACGACGACTTCATCAACTCCAACCACGCCGGCGTCGCATCTACTCCACCTCCACGGCGCCGATTGCTACTCCTCTGCTACTCCCTCCGGCCACCACTTCTCCATTCACCGTCGCCCCACCGATGCCAGACGCCACGCCTTCTCCTCTACCGACACCAGCGCCTCCCTCCACCATCTACGGACACACCCGATTGCGTCTCCCTTCTTCGCCCTGCAGCACCGACACCGGCGACGTCTTCAACCCATTCACCACCGCCGCTGGCCACCACTTCGTCCCCAACATCACCGGCGACGCGACCATTGTCCTCCACATCGCCGACAGCTTCTCCTCTGCGCCCCCTGCTGCTTCTCCATCCTCGGTTCATGCTCCCATCCTTCTTCCTCTCTCTAATTGTTATTCTCAATTCACATTAATGTTTGTTAAGTTCTATTGCATTGTGAATGTAAACTGTGATTGTGATTGTGATCTGTGCAATGTGCAATGTTTTGTGTTGTTTTTGTTAGCTGTTAGTTCTGTTGGCAATTAGTTAGCAATTTCAATTTTGATCATAGTTATCTGTGTTGGTCAGTGAGTGTTGCTAATGTCTATGATTTATGTTGTGTTGTGTTAATTGTTAGTAGTGTCATTCTGTAAGTTGTCTAGTTAAGAGAATTGTGTTGTGTCGTAGTGTTGTTTGTGTGCGCGGATTAGCGACCCGACGACCGTTTTCCTTCCCGTACCTGTCTATTCCTCGTGCTTCTCAACCTCCCTCTTTTCTCTCCTTTCGTGGTCGTTAGTTAGTTAAGTCATCAAAGGCGTTAAATGCGTAGTTATGTGTTTGTCGTGTGCCGTCGTCATCTAGTTAGTCGTCGATCGTCTTTCTCCCATTTCTCTCTCGACTCCCTCCGTGCTTCTAGCCCTCCCTCAGTGCTTCTCGACTTCCTTTTTCTGTCTCGCGATCGATAGCTAGTTAGATCGTCGGTCGATGAGTTGTTTTCGCGTGTAGTCGTCGTTGTAGTTCGTGTGAGTGTTCGTTCGTTTAGTCTTTTGTCGTGTTGTTTGTTCGGTCGTACGGCGTCTATTCGTACGGTCGTTCATCCCGTCGTTGTTTAGTTCATTCGTTTGTTTAGTCGTTCGTCGTTTTGTCTATGCGAGTTAGAGTTCGTTCGTTTGGCTGCTTTAGTAGTCGTTTTAGGTTTAGTTATCCCCCGTGCTCGGGAGAACAGGTGCTCGGGAGAAAAACCTCAAATTTCATTCATTAAAGCAAAAGGAATACAGAGGAGTCCCGATACGCCTGGACATTAGAACAAGATGTATGATTACATGATGGCTCACATCTCCTACCTCTCCCTCTCCGAAGCTCTCATGCCCAAGAACTCAAGAACACACACAGGAACACAACAGAGGAAGACTGACTCGAAGGGACATGCTCTACATTCAACACCAACTCTCACCCACTAAAGAGCAAAGGAGAAACCAACCCCCAAAGCCTCTTTTGACTCAATGAAACCTAACTCTCTCCCAAAGCCATGAGGAGGCATGCAGCCCCTCACATGTATTTATAGCCCATGGCTAACGGGTCTCCACCCGTTACTCCGCTAAAACCAACGGAGCCGCTCCGCTTGTGCAGCCTTGCGAAATTTCCGTTTCACCCTTCGCACCTTCCGGAAGCTTCGCGCTCCTTGTCGTCCAAGCCTCGCAACCACTTCGAGTCTTCACCGTCTTCGACACATCCCGACCGTTCTGACCTCGACACCGCCCGTGTCTAGTCCGGTCACCTCGTGTCTCACCACGGCTCCGCCTCGACGTCCTGCAGCCACACAGACAAGAAACACGTCAAATAGCACCGCTTGATACACGAAAGCGTAAATAACATCATACTTACCAAAGATGAAGTCCAAACCTGTCGAACCAAAGAATATGCATCCTAATTCAATACGACCAAGTTTGACCAAGTCCGATCAAGTCCGATTGCGCCACGCAACGACTCGACTCTGAACCACTCAAACCAAACTCGACTTTCCTATACCGAAGTCAATTACTCATCATACACGGGATGACCTCCACATGGTCTCTCAATCTCCCCCTTGATGAGTATATTGACAAACCCAAAAAAAGCATGAAGTTGAGTTTGAGTTTGAAGAATCCAACATGGTCTAAAGAAGGAAAATGAAGCTAATGACCATGTCGACAGAAGGGAACACTAGAGCAACAAAGAAAGAGCAAATTATTTTCCAATGCTCTAGAAAGTTCCCAAAAGACTTTTTCTCCTCTATTCTCCCCCTTTTGGCAATAAAACATCAAGGATGCAAAAGAGAGAATATGACATGACATGGATGAAATGGATGAAGTTTTGTTTATTCTAAGCATTTAGAGCCATGAGAATTATCCATGATGACCATAAATGAACTACACCAAGCCATAACTCAATAAGAAGCTATTTAGACCATGACAAGATATATATAACCTAGCTAGAACACATGGATGACAATCTAAAATATAGTGCATTTTGTGAGCAAGTCAAGTCATCAATAAGCAAAGTCGTGCTAGAGATATTCAAGGATGATGCAGGCCATATCAATAAGCTAAGCAGAATCTAGAAGCTACTATTGATACCAAATAGAGTGCTATGCTCAAGAACGAAACATTGGCTCAAGTACTTGGTTATTTTTGTAGCTTAAGCAAAATGAGCACATAAAACATTGTCTTTTTAAAGTTCATGGTCGTTTCCAACCCAATTTTTTTGTTATGTGCTAGATCTCAAGCCTTATGCGACCACTCCAAGCAAGAAGCTTAAGAAGATAGTCTAGGTCATCCAAAACTCCCCCTGAGTTCATGCCTAGTGCAATGGCAAGCCGTCTCATGAGAAAGAATTGGTGAGATCAGTTTTTTCGCACAAAAGAGATCTTTTTGCATTTTAACATGTTGTACTAACTCATGCATCATCAAGAGACTAAAATAGCTCAATCTAAGGCTCAATAGAGATTCCACGCTCAACTTAGCCTATTTGACATGGCATGAATCATAAAAAGATAGCTCAAGAAAGACTAGACTCAAACGCTAACATGACAAGTTTTAGCTCAAGTTTAGCAATTTTAATTAACTTATCATGGTAGAAGCTAGTCTACACATATGAAGTCATGATAAATCTAGCAAATAAGCACAAGTCATGGCAAGATGTAAAGCATTGTGAACATGTTATAACAGGATAATAGTCAAGGCTCAATGTAGTTATATTACAATACGAAATGCTGAAATGCAAGAAAATCCAGCTCCCCCTCAACATGAGATGCAACTTTTAGTTCAAGTCGAGTTATGTCAATATTAAGCTCCAGAAACTCCCAAATGAACTCCCCCTGAACCAAAGCAATAAAATCGAGAAGCTGGCAAAGAAAATATCAAACAAGCAGTCCTTAAGCATAGATAAGATATAGAGGCAAATATGGCTCAGACTGACTCTCATCTACCCCATATGACTCTAGGACTATCAACTGGTCATCTAACAGACTAAGGAGCAAACACATACCTTGTCTACCCGAGAGTGGCCCGACCCTCACTAGAACCTAAAAGCAGTGAGTAAGCTCAACCTAGTAAGAAGAGAACAGCTAATAAGCAGCATCCTAGGATCACAAGATAAGAGCAAGAAGTCTAAACGATTAGACAAGAAGACTACTCTAACCTATGCTAGAAGGACTAACCCCAATGCACCCGTATGCAATGCAACAGTAAGGAGTAAGAGCATAATCAAAATAGTAAAGCAATAAAGCACTAACTCCTCCTCACAACAATCCATAAGGACAAACCACCCCAAGCTCTCCCCGCAGAGCTGAAAACCTCAAACTATCCAAAGGCTTGGTAAAGATATCAGCCAACTGGTGGTCACTCTCCACAAACTGGAACACTATGTCACCCTTCTCCACATGGTCTCTAAGGAAGTGATAGCGAATATCAATGTGCTTGGTCCGGAGTGCCTGCTTTGGTTCTTAGCAATGTTAATCGCATGAAGTGTTATCACAAAAGAGTGGAACATCGATAACTAACCCAAAGTCCCGCAGGTCGAGACCATCCAAAGCACTGCTCTGACAATGGTTGCAGCAACGTACTCGCCTCTGCGGTGGGTGTGCAACACCGGTGTTTCCTCGAGACCGGAGGCGAGAGAAGTGCCAATGAATTGGCGGTGCTAGAAGTGCTCTTCCTATCTATCCTATAGCCAGCAAAGTCTGCATCCGAGAAGGCTCTCAAGGAAAGACAGGAAGAAGAAAGTACCAGATACCATAGTCAATGGTAGCTCGAAGGTACCGAAGAATGCGCTTCACCGCCTGGCGGTGAGATACGTGAGGAGAAGCCTAAAACCGAGCACAAAGACACACAACGAAGTGTATGTCCGGTCTCGAGGCAGTGAGGTACAAGAGGGAGCCGATCATACTCCTATACTCCTTCTGATCGATGGCTCGCCATCCTCATCAGGTCGAGAGAAGGCTGAGGTAGCCATCGGAGTGGACACTAGCTTACCATCACTCATATCGAGCGCCGGAAGGTCTCGAGTGTACTTGCTGATGCAGAAGGTACCCTCCAGAGTCCGCTTGATTTGGAAGCCAAGGAAGAAGCTTAACTCGCCCATCATGCTCATCTCAAACTCCGAGCTCATAACATCGGAAAACTGGGAAACGAGAGCATGTGAGGAGCCGCCAAAGATGATATCATCCACATAAATCTGGACAAGCAGAAGATCAGTGCCATGTCGACGGATGAACAAGGTCTTGTCTACTTTACCCATCTCAAAACCATGACTCAACAGGTAGGACTTAAGCCTCTCATACCAAGCTCTCGGGGCCTGCTTAAGTCCGTACAAAGCTTTCGAAAGCTTGAAGACATGGTTAGGGTATTTGGGGTTTTCGAAACCAGGAGGCTGTCTGACATAGACTTCTTCCTCAATGAAACCATTAAGGAATGCACTCTTGATGTCCATCTGGTACAGCTTGAAGCCCTTAGAAGCTACAAAGGCAAGCAGGATTCTAATGGCCTCAAGTCGAGTTACAGGGGCAAAGGTCTCCTCGAAATCCAGACCCTCAACCTGGGAGAACCCTTGAGCTACCAGTCTAGCCTTGTTTCGAACAACCACCCCATCCTCACTCTGCTTGTTCTTGAACACCCACTTGGTTCCAATGACATTGTGACCTCGAGGGGGCTCAACCAGCGACCAGACCTTGTTTCTTTCGAAATTTTCTAGCTCCTCATGCATGGCATTGACCCAAGACTCATCAGAAAGTGCATGACACACATCCTTGGGCTCGAAGGAGGCAACAAAGGTAGAATGGAGACAGAAAAGTGACGTGGCAAACTTTGAGCGTGTGACACGCTCAAAGAGGTCTCCAATAATCTGCTCTGAAGGATGGTCTTTTTGAATATGTCTAGGAGGTCCAGGATGAGATGAAGAAGTGGCCTCTACCCCATGAACTGACGAGGTAGGAACAGAACCACTAGCTTTAGAAGAAGCAGAAGGCATGGGCTGATCTCCCCGAGGTGCGGTGGAAGAAGGCACCTCAGGGGGTGGAGGATGAGTGACTGGATCGGGTAGACAACCCCCATCTCCATCGACTTCATCATCCACGAAGATGGGCTCGGAGTGCTCTAAAGAACCTGAGATATCGGGCCTAGTCCCTGGACTGGCCTCATCGAAGGTCACCTCATAGGTCTCTACCAATTTACTAGACTCGCAATTCCAAACCCGATAAGCTCGCGAAGAAGTCGAGTAACCTAGAAAGATACCATCACAAGAGCGTGACTCGAACTTGTCTAGGTTCCCGGACTTCAAAATGAAGCACTTGCAACCAAACACACGAAAATGAGAGACGCTGGGCTTTTGCCCATATCTCAGCTCATAAGAAGTGCGGTGCAAGTGTGCCCGAAGAAAAACTCGATTGGAAACATGGCAAGCGGTAGCTATAGCCTCAGCCCAGAGCTTCCGCGGTGTAGAGTACTCATCAAGCATCGTTCTGGCCATCTCGACCAAGGTACGGTTCTTCCTCTCCACGACGCCATTCTGCTGTGGGACGTGCGGAGAAGAGAACTGGTGCTCTACACCAGTCTCATCACAAAACCTCTCAAAGTAGGAATTCTTGAACTCCGTGCCATTGTCACTGCGGATCACTCGTAAGGCACCCGGAAGCTTAACAGAAAGCCTACTAAAAAGACCTCTGAAATGTGTAAACGTCTCATCCTTCGAGGCTAAGAAAAACACCCAAGAGTACCTCGAGAAGTCATCGACCACGACAAGAACATACCACTTCCCTCCTGCTGACTGCACTCGAGCTGGTCCAACTGTATCCATATGGAGCAGCTGTCCTGGTGCATCGGTCATAGTCACTGTGACAGGAGGGTGAGAAGCGGCAACCATCTTGCCGTGCCGGCATGGAGCACAAACTAGATCTTTGACCATTTTGAGCTTCGGCAGACCACGAATGAGGTCGTGGCCGCTAACTCGGGTCAAATGGTCAAATCCAATATGACCAAGTCTCCTATGCCAAAAAGAAAGGTCGCGGGACTCAGAAGCAACCAAACAACAGAGAGGATCACCAGAAGACTCAGAAAAATCAGCACGAAAGATCCTCCCAAAACGAGAAATCCCGCAAACCAGACTACCCGAAGAATCAAGAATTTTGCAAGCATTTTTCTTAAAGCTCACCTTGAAACCGTCATCGGTAAGCTGAGAAACAGAAAGCAAATTATACTGTAGCTTACTAACCAAGGCAACATCCTTCAAAATGAAAGAGTCATTTACGCGCACTGTACCTTTGACGATGACGCGCCGGATGAAGCATCTCGAAGGTGATCGTCTCATCACCGGAGCACGGGCAAGGAAGAAAACCAACGGAGTCTCCGGTCATGTGTCGTGAACACCCGAGTCTGAGCCAAACCTTTCCCTTCCTCGCCGGCGAACTCGAGTCAAGCAGAGAGTAAAGTCTCATTATCAAAATCAAGAGTGATTTTGGCACCCAATCTTGAGTAACACGTCGAGCGGATGAAGTAGTCAAGCACGATCGACCTCTATCTACCCTACGCTCTGCATTACTCAACAAGCGGAAGGTGCGTGTGCGGACCGAAGGCATTTGTTGGACTTGATTGCTATAGAGAAGCGAGTCAAGACACCAGCAACATGCTATCTCGACGGGGGAAACGAGGTCTACCCTCAGGACGGCGGAAGACACAACCAAAGGGAGCATGAGGACGAAAACCAGAAAACTCGGAAAAACCAAGTCCTCGATGCTGCCCAACACCATCAGAAGCATCAGAAGCAAACCTAGACCTCGTGTTGGTCTCAGGTGCACTCAAGGTCTGGGGCTGACCCTGAATACGCCTAAGAGCTACAACACGGTCTCTCTGCGCGATCCTAGCGCGCCTGAAGCACCGATCGATCAAGTGTCCATCCTTCTGACAGAAGATGCAATGATACTTAGCGAGGCGAAGTAGCATGAGATAACCGCTTCGAGAGGCGAAGGCTGCAGTGGACTCACCTTCTTGTCAGAAATCCCTTGGACAAAGCCCACAGACTTGAATTTAACTTCATCAGATTTGGGCTCAACCTCGATCACACCTCCTACTATGGGTCTGAGAATAGCAGGTGGATACTTCCTAATGTCCTCATAGAAATCATATCCTAGACCCTGATTAAATCTGCAAATCTTGGGTGATCTAGAATAAGATTCAGCTTCTTCTTGCCTCCTACAAATTTCTCAAGAGTGTTCATAAGGTACGACACTCCCGAAAGAGAGAGGTGCAAGAAGAGCAGGGAAGAAGAGACACAGAAGGTAAGGGAGCGAAGAAGAACCAACAGAGAGAAAAAGAATGGCTTGTGCACGCACACCGCTACGAGGGCAGTCCTACTACTAGCGAGGTTGGTTCACGTCACTAGGCGTCTCTACCTTACCCTGGGGCTTCTCCCCCTTCTCATCAATCACATCACAAGCTGAAAGTGGCTTCTCTAGAAGGTCCTTAGTTAGCTTCACAAATTTTTCGTTCAAAGCAACGAGTTCAAGTTTTAGTTTATCACAGCTAATGCATGGTGAGCTAACAGGGTCCTTAGTCGCAAATTGAGCCATTTTCTTATTAGTGTCAATCATTTCTTGAAACTGTTTTGAGACAGATTCAAGTTCAGCAGTTAACTTAGGACAGTTCAAACAAGAAGCAATGTGCTCAAGTAGTGAAGCCTGGAGTTCAGCAATTTTATGATCTGCCCGTTTTAGATTCATCTTCAGATTATTGCAACTTTCACAAGACTCGGGCAGATCGAAAAGCATAGTATATAGACCTCTAAAAGCATTGTCCTTATCCTCACATGAGGTGCAAGCAATAGTCTCAACAGGAGTAGATGAAGTAGAAACAATCCTACTCATTTCTAGTTCAGCCAAAAGACTAAGATTCTCCACCTTAACAATATCAAGCTCGGAGGACAAACTATCATGCGAGGTCCCTAACTTCTCCATATCACCCAACAAAGTAGAGCATGTATCACAATCATCACTAGAGGGAGCAGATGTAAGAGCAATAATCTCTAGTAACAATCTATCTACTTTCTTCTCTAACTCAGTACACCTAGCCCTAGCTCTACCATGAAATCCACCTAGCTTAAGAAAAGCATGATTGAGCTGGTCGTAGGTGGGGCATACCTCGTCCGAGTCGGAGTACAGCTCGCTGTCGCTCAGTTCGCCCTCGAGGGCCATGAAGCACATGCCGGAGAAGTCGTCGCCGCTTTTGGGATCTTGGTCACCCGTCCCGTCGTCGTCGCTCCATCCCTCCACCTCGCTGAGGTCGAGGTCGTCAAACGCGGTGAGGACGCGATGGAACACTTCTTGGCCTTCCCGGTCGCGAACTTCTTCTTGCCTTGAGGTGCGCTGAGTCTTCTTGTTGCGATTCTTGTTGGTGTAGTCGTTCTTGTCCGAACCGCCGTGAGTCGTTCTTGCCCTTCTCCAGCTTGGGGCGGTTGCCGAATGTGGTTAGGGCCACCACACTCGAAGCAAATCACGGGTCCTCCTCTTTCATCCCTCATCCTCTTGTAAGCATGGGAAAACTTCCGAGCTAGGAGGGCGATTGCTCATCCTCGAGCTGCTCTAAGCGATCATCGATTCGTCACATAGAGCGGCAACAGGAGAAACCGCAAAGCGAATCGAAGGACCAAAAGAAGAACGGGATCGGTGACCAAGGCCATCGATCGTGACTTCGACCTCGAGAGACAACGTCAATCTCGTGAGTCTTGAGGCGTACAGTACAAGTCAAGAGTCAAGGTCGAGGTCTGTCGTGTCTTTGATGGTGGTAACTTTCATCTCCTAAACACGCAGATCAAGTGCCGTGAGTATCTGACAAGCGTTGTCCGAGTCGGGGTATGTGAGACCGACCGCTCGGAGGTTGCTCAAGATCTTGTGGAAACGCGCGAAGCACTCATCGAGGGACTCACCAGCAAGCATCTCGAATTTGTTGTATTCTCGCTTGAACTGGTCCTGTCAAACCGTCTTGATCTGGGTGGTGCCCTCATGGTATGCGTCGAGGATTACCTAGATATCGTAGGCGGACGACAGGTGGGAGATGCGATCGAACTCGCTACGACTCAGGCCCTGGATAATGATATTCCTTGCCTTAGCGTTTGCCTCAACATCATGCATATTCCCAGCATTGATGTTCTCATCGGCAGGAACAACAAACCGGACCTTGACCTTGCGCCAGATAGCGTACCCCTGAGCCTGGATGTATGTCTCCATTCGACTCTTCCAGAAAGGGTAATCGATGCCATCGAAAATGAGCGGCTTGGTCGAGTACTTGTCCGTCGCCATGGCTCTTGAGACCGGTTAAGATCCATTGATTAGAGCTAACCGGCTCTGATACCAATTGTTAGACCGAAATGGCGACAGAGGGGGGTGAATGTCGATCAATTAAAAATTTGACCCCCGAGTATCGACTCAAGTCTCTTCTTCGTTAGCTATGTAAAAGCTATGAAGACAGAAGACATTCGCTTGTCGGAAGCTGAAAAAAAATTTAAAAAATTTTTGCCGATGACCAAAGATACTCACAAAAGATGCAAGGCTTAGACCGGCAAAAAATTCCAGAAAAAGACTTCACTAACCAACCAAGGAAAAGGATTCTTCGCTGCTGAAAACTGAAGCTGAAAAAGTCCCAAAAAGATAGACTCTCTTTGCTGCAAAACTACTGCTGCAAGAGGCACTAAAATGACTATTTTTGCTGTTGAAAACAAGAGACAAAAGAAGAGAAAAGACTGAGAGGTTTTGCTGTTTTTTGCTCCCTGAAACTGCTGAAAAACTGAGCTGAAACTTGTTGAAAACTGCTGCCTGAAACTGCTGCCTGAAACTGCTGAAAACTGAGCTGAAACTTGGCTGAAAACTGCACTGCTATTTGCTGAAAACTGCACTGCACAAATGCTGAAAACAGCAGCTAACAACTGCTGAAAACAGCAATGAAGTGATGCTGAAAACAGTAGCTAACAAGTGCTGAAAATGCAGTCTGAAATCAGCAAGCAGTAAATATTCAGATCTTCGAAAAACCATGAGAAAGATGGAATTCTTCCATTCTTTTTGGCCCAAGACATCACCAATACATACTCAATAGCAAGGAGGATCTAGAGAACAAAGAAATTAACCCTAGAATTAAGAATTTCAGATTTGACCCAATAAACTGAAAAATACAGAGACTTCACAACAAATCAAATTTCTCTCAAACCCTTGATCCTTTGCACATGAAACTTTGGGAATATATTAGCAATAGCCAAGGGACTCTCCAAACCCAATTTCATGCAATCTTGCGAAGGAAATCAAGAACAGTAACCAAACCCTAGAAATGCCAAAAATCTGAACAACTTCAGAGAGGAGCACACACAAATCCAAATTACTCCATGGTCTCAAATCCTTTGCTAATGGGATTTTGCAGATATGATAGCAATAGCATAAGAGCTTCTCAGACCAAAAATTAGGCCATCATATGAAGGGAATCAAGAGCAGCATCAAAACCCTAGAAATGCAAAACATGAACAGTGGAGGCCAAGAGAGGAAATCTAAGATTAAATGAAGTTGGCTCTTGGGAAACTTAATCAAATGATCTTGAGACATCATCCCAACCTAGAGCAACTCATTTTGGACAATCCCAGCAAGCAAGAACTCAAAACTCAAAAAGCTCACAAATCCATCAAAAGAAGAACGAAGAACAGAACAGGAGCTCGGGAGAAAAACCTCAAATTTCATTCATTAAAGCAAAAGGAATACAGAGGAGTCCCGATACGCCTGGACATTAGAACAAGATGTATGATTACATGATGGCTCACATCTCCTACCTCTCCCTCTCCAAAGCTCTCATGCCCAAGAACTCAAGAACACACACAGGAACACAACAGAGGAAGACAGCTACGAAGGGGACATGCTCTACATTCAACACCAACTCTCACCCACTAAAGAGCAAAGGAGAAACCAACCTCCCAAAGCCTCTTTTGACTCAATGGAAACCCTAACTCTCTCTCAAAGCCATGAGGAGGCATGCAGCCCCTCACATGTATTTATAGCCCATGGCTAACGGGTCTCCACCCCGTTACTCCCGCTAAAACCAACGGAGCCCGCTCCCGCTTGTGCAGCCTTGCGAAATTCCCGTTTCACCCCTTCTGCACCTTCCGGGAAGCTTCCGCGCTCCTTGTCGTCCAAGCCTCGCAACCACTTCGAGTCTCCACCGTCTTCGACACATCCCGACCGTTCTGACCTCGACACCGCCCGTGTCTAGTCCGGTCACCTCGTGTCTCACCACGGCTCCGCCTCGACGTCCTGCAGCCACACAGACAAGAAACACGTCAAATAGCACCGCTTGATACATGAAAGCGTAAATAACATCATACTTACCAAAGATGAAGTCCAAACCTGTCAAACCAAAGAATATGCATCATAATCCAATACGACTAAGTTTGACCAAGTCCAATCAAGTCCGATTGCGCCACGCAACGACTCGACTCCGAACCACTCAAACCAAACTCGACTTTCCTAAACCGAAGTCAATTACTCATCATACACGGGGTGACCTCCACATGGTATCTCAGCACGGGTCTCTAACTAGTTCACGAAAAGATGCGAGAGTTATAAAAATAGGAAGTACGTGCACAACGCGTGAGGGACGTGAGCAGCGCTTTGATAATCACTTGGTAACTAGCTAGCTCACATGTTGGCCGTGGACACGAGTGGAGTTCACTGTTCAACTAAAGGTGAACCATCCGTACGGACGTGGCGTAGTTGATCCGGAAATTTTCTGACGGCAGCAATATATATGCATATAGCTTTGGAATTGTTTTCTCTTGACCACGTCAATGGATGAATGAATATATATAACATAGAAGATGAAGCTAATGCTATAGGCACAAAATTCTAAAGCAGATATACATGTGATCATTCTGTTCATACACCTACATAAGCACAGTATTCATTGGTACTAATATTTTTTCCAGTCCAATGACTGATGTTTTCTAGCTGTGTACAACACTCCGATCCCCAACTGAGCCATAAGACAAAACATGCTTTTGATGTGTTTGATAAGTACGTAGTGGTGACATAAATGATTAGCGGTGCTGGAGGTGAGCATACACCTACGACCGTTGCAAGGCTGGTGTCCAACTGCCAACCGTAGCATAGCCAAAATATGTTTTTGACGTGTTTGAATGAAGTACCTAGTAGTGACATAAATGAGTAGCGGCGCTAGAGGTGAGCATACACACTACGACAGAAAGTCTAATATTAGACGGCCAATCATAGACGGTTTGACAAAACCGTGCATGGATCGACACTAACAACAGATTTGTTTTAATTTGGACACCGTCTATGTTGGCGGCGCTGAAAAAAATGAGTATCACTGAGCGGTTCTTACCGATGAACCGTCTCGTGATACTTTAGTATCCTGACGGTGCGTATTAAAAACCGCTCGTGATAATCTGAATATCACAGATGGTTTTAATAAAAACCATTCTGTGATAATTCTGACGATTTTTTTAAAAAAACCCGCTCGTGATAATGGCACTGGCATTTATTGCGCCGCTGCACCACATCCGTCTTCATTTCGATCCAGATCGGCCGCTGCCGCGCACTCTTTCGCTCGGGAGGCAAGGTAGGCGATTTCAGCCGATTAATTTGGTGGGAGGAGGCAAGATTGAGCTTTGAAGATTCATACTTTCCTGGTTGCTCTAGATATGGTTAGTAATGGAATTTATTTTTTCTTTGCATTATAATTTAGATCTAAGTAATTGGTGAGTGTTATTGAAGATGGTTTGCAAAATTATTGGTCATATAATAGCTGTTGCGTTTATAATACGAATTGGGCTAGCAAATTAAGCCTCAATATAATACATGTGGCCGGTATATATGTACGTAACGTAGGACTGAACCTGGATGTTTGCCGCGAGCCGTGTGAGTGTAGAGTACATTAATGGCGTGTCTGCTTTTACAAGAGCTGCTGAGGAGGATATGTTGAATAAGGGGGTGGAATATATGTACTGTCCATGCACTGACTGCGAGAATTTAAAGATGTTTAAGAACCGAGGGCAAATTGAAGCGCACTTGATTCGGAGGGGTTTCAAAAAGGGTTATACGTGTTGGACCAGTCATGGCGAAGTGAATGATCATATGCCGTCGGATGATATCGCCGGTGAAGTGAATGATATGCCGCGGGATGACATCGCTGGTGAAGTGAATGACATGCCACCGGATGATGTCGATTGAAATAGGAAATTTCAATCTGCTCTTGTCCGTGAGTCCTAGAAGTTCTAGGTGATCTTAAATGAGTTATCATAAGTCATAGCATGCTAAATCATAGAACAAATTTAACCCAAAACACATACAAGAGTAAAACCACAAAATCACCTCTCTCTTGAGGAAAACCAAGCAAACTCAAGAACTTCGTCTAGATCAAGCCTAGATGGACGCGATCTTATCTCCAGGAGATATCTCCACTTCTTACACATTCTTAGCACCAGGAAAGATCAAGAGAAGAGAAACTCAAACAAGAAAGCCAAACAAATCAAAAGCACAAGAGGGGATCCATTGCACAGCACATTTGAGCAAACGTTGGATTTTTATTTCACTTAGAGATGAATGTTTTATAGCTAATCCCTTATGATAGCAGAGCTGTAAGCATAGAGTGCACAAACACAAGGCTCCAAAACAAGGAAACCCTAATCCTAATCTCTCAAGTCACAAGAGGCATACTCTCACAGCACAACACAAGGGCTTATATAGTGGAGACTCCTTATCTCCCACTTAACCCTAACAATCAGTCACTCCTTAATGGATCACACCACTTACAATTAGGAAAACCTAGTAACCCACACACAAATGAGTTTTACATTGCACATACTTGCATGCTTTTCAAAGCGTATAAGGCTCCACAAGCCCGATAACATACTTCATCCATAAAGACGTGATCTAAACTATTTAGGTGAACGCCATGGTTTTGCACATAGCTAATCTATCCAGCATCAAATAATTCCCATAATTGCCACCCACCATCTTTACGAACGATGCGATGCCCATGACTTGTCGCCAAGATCGTACATCTGTACGGAAGCTGTCACCACTTGAAACATCCAATTCCCATGGCACACCAACATCATACAATAGTCTGTGATGCCCAATGCTTCTTACCAAGATCGTACACCGGCTCCAAGGAACGTCACCACTTGAAACACACAAGTCCAATTAGTAAACCACATGCACGCATCGCCTCTTCATGATTCTTGTCTTTCTCCTATACTTTTTGGCTTGAGATGTTGCTCCACCTAGACTTACATGACACACCATGGCCTCAGGACCCCTCCTATATTCCTGGTCTTACCACTGGTTACAACAATCATCAAAGCACCAGCACAACAAAAAATAAAAGCAATTGATCTGAGCATAAATGGCATACACTTGATTGTTAATTAGCAAAATATATGCATGGACACACCATGACTCACATATGCATGGACTCCCTAAGACAACACTTAAATGGACTCCCACCATGACTAACACCACCAAAACCAACACTCAAATCCAACTCAACTGAAGGGCAAGTCTGACTGTGGCACCCATGTCGGTCATACTGCCAACTCTACAGTAGTCAGATAGCCTTGCCAAGGCCGATCAGACTGCTACACTCCAGTTGTATTGCGATTATAACATCGGTATCACCACATTAGGTCTCAACCCAAAAACTTTTAAAAGACCTTCTTTGAAAAATAGCTACTGGCAATTACAGGCTGGTAGTAGCGCTTCGATCGGTCATACCGTGATTATAATGCCGGTACTGTTAAAAACTAGGATAGTTGTGTTTCCACTATTGTTTAGTATTCCCATTAGTATTGATGTTCCCACTAGGGAGAGTGCTTAGTATTCACACATGTAAGTGTTCCCACTCATGTACTTATATAGTGTTTGCATTCATATACTTGTATATAAATAGATGATCAATAGAAGCAAATATGTGCCAGTTGCAAACCATTCTCTTAATATCTTTTGACATGGTATTAGAGTTCCGATCTAATAACAACCTCTGCAAATACTAGCCTTGGATCATCAATCTCAGAATCGCTCAGTACTCAAGCCGTTGGCCTGATGTCCACTAGTCACCCATCCTTCGGTAATCCTATCAATGTGAAGTGTATCAATGTAAACTTGCATGCATTACATTGTTGCAAACAAGCAACATAAGTGGTCTACAAAGATGTGATATAGTGTTGCCCACCATATTTTAGATAATCTATTGAAGAAGATGTCCTTAGTATTGTTTAGATGATCCGGAGGGGTACTAGAGACAGCTGTTATCTCTACCTCCATATATGGTCACAATGAAATGACATAAAGGAAGGATGATTCCATTTCAACTTATACATATAATTATGCAAGAGAGAGGGCACCGGGAGTAGATCCTCAACACAGGACAAATCCGACAATCGCCGGCAATTATGACAATGTTAAATAGAGTCTACTGCGAGAAATATAAAGAAGTCGAGCACGTTCATCGACTCTAGGACTTAATGGTAGCAAGTTGTTTTTAGAATCTTCAATGTAATAGGTGCTTGTGTACTTTACCGTTGTGTTATTCATATAAATCAGAGGGTTTTCTAAAAAAAGAAACCGTGAAGAAAGATGGATTTGCATATACTTCCTAATTATGTTGCGGCCCATGCATGGTACTCTTAGCTCTCTGTCGACCCACACTGTGGTTGACAGTTAAAAGAGCGATGCTGTGAGATGACTCGCAAACAGAGGGACCAACTGCAAAATTGTTGTCACAAAATCATGTAAACGAAGATGCCATACACATTTTTAGCAGACCAATATCCACTTTATTACAAATCAGACCCGAATGAGTTTGATGGAAAACATGAGGTAAATTAAAACCACAGAAGTAAATAGCACGAGAAACCATGGAACCGATAAGTACGGTTCCAAATACAGACTCAAACTTATTAATTTAGGAAATAAACATGAAAATAAAATGGTATTGAAGTTGACAATCTTCTGGCATGAAGAACAGTCTTCCAAGAAACCTGCACTTGTCAAGCCCCCAGCATCCAACAGTTACAATCAGGACCCTGCATGAGATATTGCAAAGTAGGAAAAGAATTAGTTGACGTGTGATCATGCTCCTTTAATTAGTGGAATTGTTATGAAATGTCGAGATTCGTATCAACAGGGCAATTCGCCCAGACGTGACAACTATAAATTGCTATTGTGGGATAGCTATCCTAGTTTAGCATATATAGTTGGAATTATGGACTGCGTAAAATATTAGAAAATTATGAAAATATTCACAAACATACAACCAAAAGTATATTACATACATAACTAGAAATTTGTAGTCGTGACTTGTGAGAAACAAAAAAAAATTGATATGTTAAAACACTACTACAGAAAGCCTAATACTAGACGCCAAATCACAGACGGTTTGACAAAACCGTCTGTGACCGAGACTAACACAGACGGTTTTAATTTGGACACCGTCTGTGTTGATGGCGTCGGAGAAAACGAGTATCACAGATGGTTCTTACCGATGAACCGTCTGTGATATTCCAGTATCACAGACTGATTTCTCATCTTATCTTACACCGGGAGAGTTTTGATACCAATTTATTTTTCACGGGTTTACTATTTTTTTGTATTTTTTCTTAGATAAATTTTTTGTGGAATCATTTCAATAGCTGTCGTGCATTCCAATTATAGTTAGCTGGTGTATATTATCACTATTCATTGGGCCATTTGTCTTTTCTGTTTCCCTCAACTCCGGCAGAGTTGCAACGTCCAATTTGCTACAGGTTTACTAACTCATGTATTCTGCCATGGATTTCGTCAGTTCATCAATAACTATTTTTTATGGTATTTTGCAACATTTGCCTATATGAGTCTATCAGGATCGAAAGAGTTTTAACACCAAATTTTTTCTATGTGTTCACTAATTTGTGTATTGTATCTGACATGATTTTTCAGTTCTTTTTTTTAATATTGTGTCATGCGGAATTAGAGCTTAATTAACTAGTACCTTTTGCAGACTAAGACCAGAGATTAGTTATAACTAGGAACCTTTTTTAATATGCACGTGCTTCGGGTGGAGCCAGGAATTTGAAAGACCCGGAGCAAACTTTTAATACAAATATGAGGGTATCACACCATTCAACATATAACGTAACTAATCATTGAGAAAGCTTTGGCTTTTAGCTTTTTTGTGAGGTTTTTTTACCGTTGCGGTTGTTAGTTTTTTCTGAATAAAAAGTAAAAAAAATAAAAAAAAATAGAAAACAATACTATACCTTTTTAGATAATACAAAAGAATAAAGAGAAAAAAACTAGAGAAGCCATAAAAAGTTAAAAATAATTTATGAAAGTTATGAATAAATTACATGTAGATCCCTAAACTTGCCTCGGTGGTTTAAGTAGGTCGTCCATCATCTTGATCATAACCACACATTTGGATATTTGATCTTGCATAAGTGGTTCTAATATAATAGGTCTAAAATTGGTTTTCTAGTTAAAGACATTCGAATTTTGGGCATAAGTGGCCCTACGTGGCACCGTAATACCAAAACTAGCGCCCCCGCAGCCGTGTATTTCCATATTTGGCCTCCTCTTTGAGTGCGGGTGCATGGGAAGCCGCCGCGTGGCACCTAATGTGCTCAGGGAGCACATTAGGTGTACTATAACACCTAATACGCCCAGAGAGTGCATTAGGGGGTACTATAGCACCTAATGCGTCCGGGGAGCGCATTAGGGGGGTATTGTAGCACCTAATGTGCCTGGGGAGTGCATTAGGTTCAGTGCAGCACCTAATGCGCTCGGGAAGTGGAGGGGTTTCAAAAAGGATTATACGTGTTGGACCAGTCATGGCGAAGTGAATGATCATATGCGCGGATGACATCGCGGTGAAGTGAATGATATGCCACGGATGACATCGCGGTGAAGTGAATGACATGCTGCTACCGATGTCGATTGTGGTTCGATTCGTATAGGTTGCACGATGATAACTGGATCAGATGCTTCGCGATGTAGAAGAGAACTATGATGAGAGAGGGTATGTTAAATTCCGCGGCTTGATGGAGGACTCGGAGAAACCTTTGTACACGGGCTGCAAGTGAAAATGTATATGTGAAAATGTGTGATGTAGTCAATTTTGAGATGTATATATGAAAATGTATGATGTAGTCAATTTTGAGATATATATGTGAAAATGTGTGACAAAATGTATATGTGAAAATGTATATGTGTATTGGCATTTATGTATATGTGATGTATATGTGTGATGTACATGTGAATTGGCATGCATTTATGTATAGAACAATGCTGCAGTGTGATGTATTTGAGAATGACAAAATGTATCAAGAAATACACTGTGTGAATGCAGCTGGTTGGTGTTGTATATGAATGCAGCTGTTGTGGTTGATATGAATGCAGCTGTGTAGTTATTGGTGTTGTCTTAATAACAACAGTCGGCAAAGGCTTATCACAGACGGTTCTAAACTTAGAACCGTCTGTGATATCATATCACAGACGGTTCTAAGTTCAGAACCGTCTGTGATATCATATCACAGACGGTTCTAAGTTCAGAACCGTCTGTGATAACCTCCTTATATATACCCTCTCGATAGGGTTTTCCGTGTGCGCTGCAGTTATTCGATCTAGATCTAAATCCCAAGCCCGTCGCCGCCGCCGCCTCCCCGAGCCTTCGCCGGCTGCCTCCCCGAGCCCTCGCCGGACGAAGAAGTCGCGCAGCCTCCTCCTCCTCCGTCGCCGCCTCCCCGAGCCCGTCGCCTCCTCCTCCTCCGTCGCCGCCGCCTCCTCCTCCGTCACCAAAACCCTAAGGTCATCAAAACCCTCCCCGAGCTTCATGCTTACTATTAGGGTTTAGGGTTGATGCTTGATGCTTCATACTTAGTGTTAGGGTTTAGGGCTTACTGTTAGTTGCTTACTGTTATGTATATGGTTAGTTGCATTCATGTATATGCTTACTGTTATGGTATATGCTTACTGTATATTCAAGTTTGTTATGCTTACTGTTAGGGTTTAGGGTTGATGCTTTATACTTAGTGTTAGGGTTTAGGGCTTACTGTTATGTATATGGTTAGTTCAACATATGGAACTACTCCTCGATTCCTCGAGGCTCACCAATCGCAAGGTTTGTCACTCTTCCCATAATTACTTCATACTTATCACGTTACATATATACGCATATTGATATTCCTGTCGACAGGCTGCGTACATCCCGTCAACTGCATTGAAATAGTCTGATCTTGGAAGGATTCGAGGAGAGTTGGCGTACTTTTTGCTGACTCAAGTCATAAAGCCAGGAGGACGGTTCCACTGCGCACCATGATTTCTTTTTGGTCTTATCACTAAGTGCAAATACAGTGTAGATCTTTTGTAACTGTGCATTTGTTAATGGATATTTCATTTCAATTCAATTAATTGATTTGCGAAATGGATGCATGCTTTATGTTTGTGAAATGAAGTGCGATGTCAATTGGATGTTTTATGTCTGTGAAATGTATCTGAAAGGAAATAAGATGTGTGAATTGTATGTTTTTTTGTCTGTGATTATCTGCTTGTTTCAGAGGGCATGACTAGCATTTCCTGAGGCTAGCCAATAAACAGAAATATATGTAGGGGGCGAAGGAATATCACGACGGTTTTGAGTAAAACCGTCGTGATGATCGATATCACGCAGACGGTTTTTAGTTAAAAATCGTCAGGATTATCAGCTATCACGCACGATTTTACTCCAAAACCGCTCGTGATAGCTGATTATCACGACGATTCGCCAAAACCGCCCGTGATGACCTTCGATTATCACTGACCCATAAATACAGACGGTTCACAAAACCGTCTGTGATGATGTTTTCGAACCGTCTGTGATGACCTTTTCTATAGTAGTGAGTCTTACCACAAACCACACATTTCTTATGCTGTCCATCACTCCAGCCCAACTTACCATCCTCACAGATAATTAAGCAAACCGGGATTGTACAACATACTAGTCATTTCCCAACAACGACTGCCCATTTCTAGAAATTCTTGTGTTGAAATGATGCTAGGGTAAATTAATGCCCTCAAATATCTAAACAATGCTAAGCAGGGCGTGTAAGTATAGAATTATCTCTAGTATATTTACCATTATATTTCATAGGGTGACAAGGACTGATGTTCAAATATTCCAAGGAAGAGATTATAGTATTAACATATTGAACAATGGCATGTATCTAAAATCTTAATTAGAGTGAATGTATTTTGCATAATAAATAATAGCATGCACTTTTTTAGTTTAAACAAAAATAATTTGCATGAATTGTAGATTCAACACGATCAAAGCATTGACCCACCTTGCTAAAATGTAGCTTGGTTTTGCGGGTCTTGGCTTAGATAAATATCAGCAAAATAAAACTAAATCCAAATTAAAATCCAAATGAACTCAAAAATTCAAGATTTTGGATCCATTTGATAGATCTTGATTTTAGATGAATTTAGAAATTTGTTTGATAAAATTTGGACTTAAAATGAAGATGTTATGCTCTTTCAAAGTTTGGATTTAAATTAATTCCAGAAAATAAAAGAAGAGAGAATTTCCCTCTTTGATAGATGGGGTCTACTGAGGTTTTATTTTTATTTATTTCTTTACTTCTTTACTGTAAAAGGTACTGAATATGATAGGTGGGGTCCATGTGGTTTTATTTTCTTTTTTATTTATTTCTTAACTAGAAATATTTATTGTGACTGACCGGTGGGGCAAAACTACTGTGCAAACCGTGAACCTGGACCCATGTGTCAGCGGCTCATGCATATTTAACTGCTTTAAGCAGGATTTTTGAATGACAGGGCCTATGTGTCAGAGACTCATTAACTTAACTAATTGCGAGGGCCCATAAGTCAGCGTTAGATTAGGTAATTTAGTGAACATCACTAGCGTTAAACTAATCACTAGTTTACCCTTAACCGCTCATGAACAGAAGTCGTCTTCCCATGATGAGAGAAGAGCTCACCGCTGATGAAGGGGTGGACAGCAGCACATGAGCATGCCCAAAATGGACACTACAGGGTCACACACACCTTCGGGCCAAGTTACGTTGGCCAATTTGGCCGGTGCAATGGCCGGTGGCGAGTCTAGGTGACAACGGAACATGACACATGGCAATAGGGAAAATGGCAGCATCTCAAGCCAATTCGAGGAGCATAGAGCATCCATGGAATACCATGGGGTTACCTGAGGTATTGGTGAAGCTCGAGGACGACTGGTGAAGCCTGTCGATGAGAGCCCGAGGTGGCAGAGGAACGGACCATGGCAACAGTGATCTACGCTGATCTTTGCTTCAATCAGGGCACAAGGAAAGCATTAGGAGTCACCAAGGATGCTCTGAGTTGAAGGAAATTGCTCTAGCTCACTGGGGAAGAAGACTCACTCCAGCAAGCTATGTGTCAGCAGGGACCAATTAAGTGGAAGGGGAGGTTCAAAGAGGTGTTGCGATCTTGTTGATGACATGCTTCAGTATTTATAGGAGATGAGGAGGCATGGCGACGTGGGTCGAATGTGGTGGGGCGATGAGTTGTCTCGACGGCCATTAATCGCCAGTGTCAGCAAAGGGATGGCCACAGGGGCAACGAAGAGACTGCGCACAAACGATAGGACAGCTAGTCATGGCTTGGCATCGCAAAGGATGAAGTTCATCTCACAGAGGGTCTTCATCCTAGTGGTTGGCATGTTTCGACGGTGGCACGGATGGGTGGTTAGAGCGGTGAGTGGCGTTGTCATGTGCTTAAATGCCCTGATGACACGGAGGTCCAGTGTTCAAACATGTGTGAGGGGTGGTGATGTGTGATCAAACGTTGCGACGCTCCTTGGTATGGTGTGGCCAGCGCGGGCGCACGTGAGGCGCGATGCACAGAAGGCTGGGGTTGGCACAGGCAAGCATAGGGGATGGTTGACGAGGGTGAGGCAATGTCCCTGCGCGCACTAACTCGACTCAGGCGTGGTCAAGGCAACGTTGTGCGATGGGCACGGCGCAGGCGGCGCGGTGTGGGCATGGCCGGTGCACGAGGCTGGCGCGTCATGTGTGGTCTGGTGCTGGCAGGCCATGCCAGGGGCAAAGAGAAGGGAGATTTGGGCCAAGCCTAATGGTTCAATAGGCCAGAAGGCAGAATGGGCAAAGCCCAGTCCATTTTCATTTTTTTCTTTTGATTTTCCACAGATTTTAGAATTGGATTTCAATTTAAATCCTAAATTCAATTAAAACCCAATTAACTTTAGGATTATTTTCATTCATTTGCTTCATCCAATCTCATTGGTTTTTCCCCTACTCAAATTTTAGAGTTTTAAAATGGCAAGCTCTTGTTTGATACTTTAATGTTTTTAAATTGAATCCCATTTCAATCAATGGTTTTGATTTGAATTTACAATCATTCCAACTTTTGGATCTATCATATCTTAATTGTAGTTCACTACTATGAAAAGGCTAATACTAAAAGCCTCATCATAAATGGTTGACCAAAACTATCTATGAAGAGGTAATATCAAAGATGGTTCATATTGAAAACCATTTGTGATAGTATGCCAGACAATTATTAACAAGAACCGTCCGTGATACTTCATAGATGGTGTTTCATACAAACTGTCTATGATAATTAACTCATCACAGACGGATTTTATTAAAAACCGTCTATGATATTTCGCTTTGGCTGCCCCCATTATTCAAACTTTCAAACTGAAGTGGCGCCACGAACTCTCAACAACTCCAGATTTGTTCCGCCATATGTACTGCCTACACGCGCCCAACTACTCTCGACCGATTTCATTATCTCCTCAGCACTGCCTCCCCCAAACTGATCAAAGCGCCCTGTCCCCCTGATGACGTTGACTACCACTGTGAGCTTCTCCGCCTCTGGTTGTGATGCCACGGTTCACTACAGAAGGCACTCTTGTCGTAAGAGTGTCTTGCCTAGTGTCATTGTCGTGACACAACGGTGATGCTATCGTCACCTCTCCTTCACTTCCGATGATATCCCCCATCCAATCCCCTCCCCTCTCTTCCTTGATACTTGGATCTGAAATTACGAAATTGATGGATGGCTAGAGTTTTGGCCATGTAAATCTTGATGCTTCTAGATTTTTTCTTCTACCAATTTCTTGAAAACTTCAATCCATAGACCAAATTGACTTTTCGACCATCTTGATGTCATGATCCATGGACTCTGTCTTTTCCACAGTGGTCAAAAGGTGGTCAAAAAGTCAATTTGTTCTGTGGAATGTATATTTTCCATGATCTTACCCATTGTGGAAGAACTCCAAGGACCGATTATTTGTTCTAAAGAAATCTACTCGGACTTGAGAGGTTTGGAGATAAGAACTCTAAAGTGAAGTAGAAGTAGGAAAGATGGAAAGTCTGTGCTTCTAATGGCTATTTATAGGCTATCGACTTGTGGCAAAGTTAAACGGAAGTCCAACAGATAAATTTTTTTAGAATCTTTTCCAAGAAATTGTTGGAAAACCAAAGCCATCGTCTCTTCGGGAATTGTTCTTCATGAAGATGGTTGACATTTCCTTTCCTATCTAGTTCTGTTTATTGGCTAACATTTCCTAAGACTAGCTAATAAACAGAAATAGATTTAGCAATACAAAAGAATATCACAGACTGTTTCTTAGGACAAACATCTGTGAGACCAGCTATCATAGATGATTTCATCTACCAACCATCTGTGATATATAGCTATCACAGACAGTTCTCAGTTAATAACCAGATATGATAGTATGCATCACAGATGGTTTTAGGAGCTGTTTCGAACCGTCTGCGATGATGTTTTTGAACCGTTTGTGATGACCTTTTATGCAGTAGTGGTTTCTCTTCAATTCATAGTTTAGAATTTTAAAGCTCTCATTTTATTTTTGGAATTTGAGCTCATGATTTGTTTTTGGTTTATTATTGCTTTGGTTTTAGTTTTAAATTTTAATGAATGGACTTTCATTTAGCAAAATTTCTTAATGCAAAACTTCTCTTGCCTCATTTTTTGGATCATCTTTTCAGATCCGTAATTTTACTTGAATTAAATTCTTATTGGTTGCCACTTTTCTACTCAAGTTTTATTATGATGAATTCCTGTTTCTTAAAATCCTTCATCATAATCAAGAAAATCCTAGTGCCAACAAGATGCAAATAATTTTTTTTAAAAAATCCACATTTTCAAATACCCTAATTTTGAGGATGTTACAATTCGGCCCGGTTCCTTTTGGCCTTCGGGCTGGCCGACCTAGCCCGGGCGTATTCCCGTCTCAATCTGGTCTCTCCGTGGTGTGATGTTAAAAATTATCATGTAACTATTTTCAGCTGATACGTTGTCGTTTCAAATATCAAAAAATACATAAGTCGGTAAAAGTAATGCTCAGATGTGAAATAAAAGGTGGTTTTGCATGTTACATATGGTTAAGCGCCTGCACCGGCTAGGACCCAAGTCCTCCACTGAACCGTTCTAGCGTTCTATAAATACAACACCTCCTTCCCTCTTCGAATACAGAACGACACGAAGCGAAGAGCTAGATCTTATATCCTTGCATCGATAATACTTCTTCCCTTACTGTGAAACACCCTAGCCATGGCCTATTATGCGATCGCTCCTCTTCTGTGTGCACTCGTGCAAAATGAGCTTTATATGCACCTATACATACATCAAGTGGCTTCAGGAGCTCCAGGAGAAAACCCCAACCAATTAGTAGTGATAAACCCAGCGATAAGCGCAAGCAATCCTTACTGGTTCGGTGCAACTGCCGTTACTGATTGGCCTATAACCGATGGACCTGGGCCAAATGCAAATATTGTCGGACGTGCGCAAGGTTTGCATTCCCATTCAAGTCTATCCAACGATAGCTGGTACACGTCCATGAACATAGTGTTCAAGGATACAAGGTAGTAAGTTTTTCCCTTAACAAAACAATTGCATGCAATATAACTCTTCGTGTGTTAAATGCTATATTCCAAACTTTCTAGTTATGCAAGATTAATTTCCTCTTTTGCACAAAATAGGTTCAATGGGTCTACACTTCAAGTGATGGGGACTATTCCAGAAGACGGTGAGTGGAGCATTACTGGAGGGACCGGAGAACTTGTTTTGGCACGCGGTATTGTCGAGCATAAAGTACTCCAAGCGATTGACTATACGAGGACCTATGAACTTTGATATTGATGCTGTTTATCTCTTTGTATACGTTAAGTTCCACTGTATTTCAATACTCCATACAAGTTCCTTTTAATGCTATGTATGGAGATTTGTTTCCAAGTCGATGGTGTTTTGGACAACATTATCAAGAAATTGTAGTATTACAATTTTGAAAAAGTAGTTTTCACGATAAACTAAATGACATCATTTTTATATGGCCAATCTAGATTAATATTTTGTATGTCTTTGTTGTTCATGTTAAAATATTTCATACCGCATGCATCGATACCACGTCGGGTTGAAATATAAATGTACAGATTGATCAGCATGAAGCTTGGCAAAATTCACAAACACTAACATTCAAAGTAATCCCAAAAAGTTATATAGTGCTATATACCTCAATACTAAAGTCTTGTTTTATGTATCATGCACATATATTCGAGTTAGTTCTTGAAATTTCGCCGGTAACCTTGTACCATCTTGTAGTACGTCCATGAGTTGTTGGAGAATTTTTGTACCCTCCTAACACCATGCAGAACAACCATAGGTGGATACCCACCAAAGCAATGTTGATGTAATATTCCGATGTTTACCCAATAGGATAGCTACCCATTTTAAGCAAACCACATGACACAACATTAAAAAAAGAGCCGAAAAAAATCATGTAAGATACAATACGTACACAAATTAGTGAACTCATAGGAAATTTGGTGTTCAAACTCTTCCGAGCCTGAGAGAAACAAATGAGAAAAATGTTTCAAAATACCAAAAAAAATAGCTATTTATGAACTTACAAAATCCACGACTGAATACATGAGTTAGTAAACCTGTAACAAATTGGACAACTCTGCAGTAGCTGAGGGAAACAGAAAAGACGAATGGCCCAATAAATAATGATAATATGTACTAGTTAACTATAATTGAAATGCATGACAGCTATTGAAATGTTCCCACGAAAAAAATTATCTAAGAAAAAATACAAAAAATAGTGAACCTGTGAAAATTAAATTGGTATTAAAACTCTCCCGGCTTAAGATAAGGTGAAAATCACTATTTAACATAACAACTCATCTTTTTTTTGTTTCTCGCAAGTCACAACTACAAATTTGTAGTTGTATGTGTAATATACTTTTGGTAGTATGTTCGTGAATATTTGCACAATTTTCTAACTTTTTACACAGACCATAATTCCAGCTATGCTTAACTAGGATAGCTATCCTACGATAGCTATCCAATGAACTCTGTAATAAGTAGAATATTAAGTGCTTGAAATCGATGCTGTTTATCTCTTTGTATACGTTAAGTTCCACTGTATTTCAATACTTCGTACAAATTCCTTTTAATGCTATGTATGGAGATTTGTTTACAGGTCGATGGTGTTTTGGACAGCGTTATCAAGAACTTGTAGTCTTACAATTTTAAAAAGTAGTTTTCATGACAAATTAAACGGCGTCATTTTTATATGGCCAATCTAGCTTATTTCGTATTTTTGCATGTCTTTCTTGTACATTTTGATCAACATGAAGCTTGGAAAATTCACAAACACTAACATTCAAAGTAATCCCAATAATTTATATAGTGCTATATACCACAATACTATGCCTTGTTTTATGTTCCACATACATTCGACTTAGTTCTTGAAATTTCGCAGGTAACCTTGTACCATCTTGTAGTACATCCATGAGTTGTTGGATGTAATATTCCAATGTTTACCCAATAGGATTAGCTACCCATGTTAAGCAAACCACATGACACAACATTAAAAAAAGAACCGGAAAAATCATGTAGAACAATACATACACAAATCAGTGTAACCATAGGAAATTTGGTGTTAAAACTCTTCCGAGCCTGAGAGAAACAAATGAGACAAATGTTTCAAAGTACCAAAAAACTAGCTATTCATCCACTTACAAAATTCATGACAGAATACATGAGTTAGTAAACCTGTAGCAAATTGTACAACTCTGCAGGAGCTGGAGGGAAACAGATCCCAATAAATAGTGATAATCTATGCCAGCTAACTATAATTGGAATGCATGACAGATATTGAAATGTTCCCACGAAAAAATTATCTAAGAAAGAATACAAAAATTAGTGAACCTGTAAAAATTAAATTGGTATTAAAACTCTCCTGGCTTAATATAAGGTGAAACATCACTATTTAACATATCAACTATCTTTTTTGTTTCTCACAAGTCACAACTACAAATTTGTAGTTATATATGTAATATACTTTTGGTAGTATGTTCGTGAATATTTTCACAATGTTCTAACTTTTTGCACATTCCATAATTCCAACAATGCTTAACTAGGGTAGCTAACCAACGATAGCAATTTAAAGACGTACGTCATGTTTGCGCGATTGGCCCGGCTCTTATGAATCTCAACATTTCATAACTGTTCCACAAATTAAAGGAGCATGAATACACACCAAACTAATTCTTTTTCCTACTTTACAATATCTTATGCAGGATCCTAATGAGATTTGTTGTAACTCTTGGAAGCTGGGGGCCGGCTTGACAAGTACAGACTAATGTGCGCTTTCTGCGAAGTTTCTTGGTAGACTGTTCTTCATGCCAGAAGATTGTCAACTTGAATACCATTTTATTTTGATGTTTATTTCCTAAATTAATTGGTTTGAGTCTGTACGTGGAACCGTACTCATAGGTTCCATGGTTTCTCGTGTTATTTATTTATGTGGTTTTAATTTGCCTCATGTTCTCCATCAAACTCATCCGGGTCTGATTAGTAATAAAGTGGAGATTGGTCTTCTAAAAATGTGTACGGCATCTTCGTTTACATGATTTTTGTGACAAAAATTCTGCAGTCGGTCCCTCTGTTTGTGAGCATCGCTCTTTAGTTGTCCACCACCGTATGGGTCGACAGAAAGCAAAGAGTACCATTCATGGATCGCAACATAATTAAGAAGTATATGCAAATCCAACTTTCTACACTGCTGCTTTGAAGTAAAAAAGGTCAGTACGCAACCTACGTATGGCAAAAATACAATGCTACCAGAGTACAAACCTGACTGTCCAGCATAGGTCTAGCCTCCATGCCACTCAAGGTATGCGTGTGCAGACCACCCCTAAGTCAGCGGCCTCCTCTGCGCTCCCTGGAGGCAGGACACGACGCGAAGCGTGATGCAGCCGGTTGACATGCTCGTCCAATGGGCCGTAAGGCTAGTCTGATCCGCGAAGGTCACGAGCTATACCTGCAAAATGAATTCAAGTTAGCATTTGTGCGGAACAAAAAACATGGAATGTAAAGCAACAATAAATAGAACATGTAAATAACCAAACGAAACAATACTAGGCTACCAGTACAATACCTACAACAATACTGAAAAGGGGGAATACCACAACAGTTGTAAAATGGTACATTGCTTGTGTAACAACTTTGGCTTATTGCACGAGCAACTAGGTTCATTTACACAATCTCCAAGGCATACCTGTGGGTAACAAGAGCACGAGCCGTCCCAAATTCAGCTCCTGATGCACGAGACCTTTGCTGGATAGTCAGGTTGTCCTGTGTTGGGGATATACTCCTGATGCGCCTCTCTTGCATAAGCATATTCTGTGGCCATGCACGGAGGTAGAGACAACGGCAGTCTCTGGTAACCCTCCACATCATCTACAGTACTCCCACAATGCGATGCGAGCGGCCGGCCCCAAGGGACCCGGGCTTGCCCGCGCTTCCGTCGCCGCCCCCATTCGCCGCTCCTCACAGAAATCGCCGGATCTGAGCGAATAAGCCGAAACGGCTGCGCCTTCACGCACGCACGGGATGCGCTCGGGGAGGAGACGAAGTCTCCGCCCCCTTATCTCTTCGCGCGGCTCACCGACAGGTGGGCCCGCCTTCATATTTTTTTCCATTCTCAATTGGGAAATTCCCAAAATGCCCTCTCAAATACAACATACAGTACCCCCACAATCTTTAATGCTTGCATAGGCTTAAGAAATATGGTGATCAACGCTATATCTCACCTTTGTAGACAACTCGTGTTGCTTGTTTGCAACAATGCAACGCATGCTAGTTTACTTTCACACGACTGTTCACATAAATGCATGAAAGCGTTCACACATATGAAGTTGAGCTCAGAGTTCAGATGCATGAAGTTGAGCTAGTTGCAGTTCGCATGAAGTTTTTCGACATGCCTCCCAATTTCGACAGAGCCGTCAGTAGGGGAAAAAATAGAACATGTATCTGCCTTCGGCCTACAACACCATTATGTTCCAAACAGTAGCAGATCTCAGCCTCGCAAGATATGCGTACCAGTTCTCTAATTCTGATAGTTCAGCGCTAAATGCAAGAAGTGTCACAACGTTTAAATAGAGCATGTATCTGCCTTCGGCCTACTTCAACAGATATAGGGGTGTAACTTTTCTCCATTGACAAAATATATGCATTAATTTTTGCCTAAGTTTGAGAGAACTTCTAAATTTTTCCTAAGGTTGGAACAGAGGAAAATTGATGGAACAGGTTGAAGCTTGAACACGGACGGCTGCAACGAGAGCCGGAGGTGGAAGGGAGCCACGTCCGCGGTGAAGACAGCACCACCAGGCAAAATGCCCTGCCTCACCACAACGAAAATATCGTGGTGAGTTTTGGCAGGCCACGACTCCATGGTCGCTGGCGAGGCAATTGAAGCACTTGCCAAACAACCGGGAAGGAAGGTGCGACGAGGCTGCCCTTGCCGACAACTGAATCCGTCGATCACGTTCGCCTTGCAAAACGGGCAAGAAGCAACACCCGATGGCCAACTCTGGTCCTGTCGTCATCCCTGGATGCCACACCATGACAACTGAAAGGGAGGCATTGCGACGAACAGTTGGTGGGCGGCAAGGGCGAGCAGCGGCTCAAGACAGGAGAGAAATAGTGGATAGATGTGATAGATTCTGTGAAGCACACGACATTGTTTTTGTTACACTAATGTGATCATATATGCTAATGTAAGCAGTAAAGAACCAAAAACACGACAGATCCCTTGCTCTTGCTATAAGGATTTCAGACTAGTTTGCCTCCTGATTCTGCCAAACTTACTTCATTTTTGTGGTTTTTCTACTACGTCAATAATAATTACTCAAAAAACTTAAGTACAAATCTCTAATGATGATTTAGATCGCAGTTTGATTCCGTAGGTTCCTAGTCAAAAATAAAGCAAACAGAATACTACATTAGTGGATGTTCTGTTTAAAAAAAAAATCTTAATATGCTTGCCAAGTTTAATAGACACGGCATAGATGTCATCTAAGTTATCGAAGCTATTGTGCATAGCATGCTTTGTGGCATTCCCCTATGTAACAGCCCAATTTTGACTTTCAAATAAACATGTATGAATTTCAGAATTTTGGTGCATTTTTAAAATTATTCCAAAAGCCTGGCTGAGGTTTGAGTTTTTTAATAAATTCCTTGACACAAAAATGGGAAATCAAAATTTCTAAAATTAAATGGGATGTTGAGAAATTTTTCATAAAATTGTTGTGTGCAAATTCCTTTGGGAATTCAAATTAGAAATTCAAACTCAATTTGAAACTGAAAATAAAGTTTAAATCCAATTCAATTTCCCTCCAAGGCCATTGGGCCAAATCTCGCCAGCTTTCCCTCCCGCCTCGTGGCCCACATGCGTGCACTACACACGCCAGCCCAACTCATCGCTCCCGTCTCTCACACCGCCAACATGTGGGCCTGATGCAAGCCGTCAGCGTGCACTGTTCTTCTTCCTTCTTTCTTCCACGCGGGCTTGTCCGACCTCATCCTCGTACTTGTTTGCACATGCCAGAGAGCAATGAAGGCTCTATGCCTTGAGCCAACAGTGCCATGACATTGTTTCATCACTGCGAGGTAGTCCCATTAGCCGCTAACCTCTCTCTTCCTCCCTCACACCCTCAGTTAACTTGGTGCCCAAGGTCACTCATAGCGCACGAGTCGTTCTCCCTTTTCCCAGCTATAAAAGCCAAGGCCAACCATGTCACCAAACATGCCTTAGCTCACTCTTCCCCTTCCTCATTCTCCCACTCTCTCTACCTCCGATGGAATCTAATAGAGCTTCGATCTTCAATTCCAGCCGCCAGCTTCCATCACCAAATTGCTTCCCTCCTGTGACTTCCCACCGACGCTATCATGCTTTCTGAGTTTGCCTCGTCCTCGGCTACCCCATGCTCACCCTCTTGTGCTAGATTGCCTCTATGTGTGCCCAATTCAAAGACATCTCCATGTGTCATCCTTTCCATTGACACTGCCGCCGTCCATCTCTCCCTCGCGCCGCCCTATAGTCCCCTTGTTATTCCAAGCAAAGTGACCATGCTGAACTATCTTAGAAGCCACCTAGCCCATCATAGCACCCCTGTGCCACCGCCCTCGCCGTTCCACCCATAGCCACTATAGAGAGCCTACTTGTCGCCTTCCCCATAGCGCCAAGGCCTACTCTAGAATTACAGCCTCACCTAGAAGCTAAATCCTACCTTTAATTGAAGCTTTAAGCTTGCTCTTGCCATTGCCTTGCTCACCATAACAACCACCGCCACCCTCACCGTCGCGCCACCACCTCACGCCATCTCTAACATCACCGTTGTGTTCCATTTTCCCCTCACGCTAGCATGCCACCGCCCTCACCATTGGCACCAAGCCCAGCAATGGCTGAGCCGAGGAAGAATATGACTAGAGCCACTGACTGGTGGGTCCCAAACCATTAACTAAACCATTGGTTAGTTACCATTAATGACACACATAACGGCCATATGACATGTGGGCCCTAGAGATTGGAATCTCTAATTAACCCAGTATTTAAACCGTGACACACTGACATGCAGGCACCACATCCCTTAACCCATTACATAGACCTCCTATAGACCACTGTCACTAACTAGTAGACCCCACCTCTTAGTACACGGCCGTGTGAACCTAGTCTATATGAGCCGCGACCCCATCTGTCCACCTCCCTTATTTCCAAATTAAAATAAATAGAAAACATAAATAAAACCCCCTAGACCCCACCTATCATCCCCTCAAAGATTTCTTTAAAAAAATTAGAAAAGAAAAGCGAGCATGGGGCATAAGCCCAAATCACCTGTTTCTTGTGCGCACTCCACACGCGCCTAAGGCCCACCAAAGCCCATATGTTGGATACCTGGATGAATTGCTTCTTCAAGATCCCTTGATGCTTTCCTTTCTTCCAAGTGAGAAGATAATCACAAGCATCACAGGCAGAAGCACAAAAAACGGAACGTATAGGCATGAATCCCATTCGTCTGTAACGCCCTATTACTAAAAGCAATTCATTTGTAACATTCTAGGAAAAAAGGAAGATCAACAAAGAAAAGCACCATGGATGTGACAGATACTGTGAAAGCACACGACCTTGTTTTTGTTATACTAATGCGATCATATATGATAATGTAAGCAGTAAAGAACCAAAAACACAACAGATCCCTTGCTCTTGCTATAAGGATTTCAGACTAGTTTGCCTGCCTGATTCTGCCAAACCTACTTCATTTTTGTGGTTTTTTTCTACTACGTCAATAATAAATACTCAAAAAACTTAAGTACAAATCTCTAATGATTACTTAGATCGAAGTTTAATTCCGTAGGTTCCTAGTCAACCTACAAGCAAAAATAAAACAAACAGAATACTACATTAGTGGATGTTTTGTTTAAAAAAATCTTAATATGCTTGCCAAGTATAAGAGAAATGGCATAGTTGTCATCTAAGTTATCGAAGCTATTGTGCATAGCATGCTTTGTGGCATTCCCCTATGTAACAGCCCAATTTTGACTTTCAAATAAACATTTATTAATTTCAGAATTTTGGTGCATTTTTAAAATTATTCCCAAAGCCTGGTTGAGGTTTGAGTTTTTTTAATAAATTCCTTGACACAAAAATGGGAATCAAAATTTCTAAAATTAAATGGGACGCTGAGAAAATTTTCATAAAATTTTTGTGTGCAAATTCCTTTGGGAATTCAAATTAGAAATTCAAACTCAATTTGAAATTAAAAATAAAGTTTAATCCAATTCAATTTCCCTCCAAGGCCATTGGGCCAAATCTCGCCAGCTTTCCCTCCCACCTCGTGGCCCAAGCGCGTGCACCACGCACGCCAGCCCAGCTCATCACTCTCCTCTCTCGCACCGCCAACATGTGGGCCCAATCCAACCTGTCAGCGTGCACTGTTCTTCCTCCTTCTCTCTTCCACGCGCGCTTGTCTAACCTCATCCTCTTGTTTTCACATGCCAGAGAGCAATGAAGGCACTATGCCTCGAGCCAAGAGTGCCGTGACATTGTCTCTTCGCTGCGAGGTAGTCGCATCAGCCGCTAACCTCTGTCTTCCTCCCTCACACCCTCACTCAACTCGATGCCCAAGGTCACTCATAGCGCATGAGCCATTCTCCCTTTTCCCAGCTATAAAAGCCAAGGCCAACCATGTCACCAAACATGATTGACCTCACTCTTCCCCTTCCTTCATTCTCCCACTCTCTCTGCCTCCAATGGAAGCTAATCAAGCTTCGATCTTCAATTCTAGCTGCTAGCTTTCATCACCAAATTGCTTCTCTCCTGTGACTCCCCGCCGATGCTATCATGCTTTATGAGTTTGCCTCGTCCTCACCTACCCCATGTTCACCCTCTTGTGCCAGATTGCCCCTAAGTGTGTCCAATCCAAAGACCTCACCATGCGTCATCCTCGCTTGTTGACACTACCGCCGTCGATCTCCCCCTCCGCGCTGCCCTATAGTCCCCTTGTCATTCCAAGCAAAGTGACCATGTTGAACTATCTTAGAAGCCACCTAGCCCTCGGGCCATGGGACACCATATGGCCCTCCAATCTTCAGTCCGCATGAAGACTCCGGAGTCTGCCCGATCAAACCCACGCAGCAACGCCAGAAGCCACCGCAAAATCGAAGTCTACGCAATGGCCCCGCAGCCTCAACTGGCGGGGGTTTAGCCGCCGCCGCTCCCCACAATCGGGGAGTGCAGCCTCGGATTTGCAACAAGTTCGGACTTGTTCCCATAAATAGGCCTCCTTCAGTGCATCAACATTCTCTGATCTTAGCGCCAATCGGTGCGATCAAAGAACGCAGATGCACCAAAGTAGGCCTACTTGTGAGAAGAAGATCGTAACATGCAGGAACGCGGTGCGCCGCGCAGAGAGCAGTAAGGCGAATAGCCAGATATTTGGAATGATGATGCTGCGGTAGCATCATATATATATACACCTAGGCACCAATATCAATACCCGTTGATTTGCTTCGAGATTCGCAACGTTTGATGTGGGTATCTTCATATACCCATATTAAAGTATATTTGAGATGTCAAACTCCGAAAAAATTTAAATTCAACTTCAGTTTAATTAGTTTGAACTATTTTTATGGTATATACTCACTGTAGTTGCATTGAACTCAAAAGTAGTTCAAACTAATTTGAACTGAGTTCAAAACTTACTTACCATAAATATATCAAGGGTATAAAACATTTTTATACCCAAACTCAAAAAAATTATCAATCATACACGTGTATCGGATGTTGGTGCCTAGGCACCATGGTGCCTTATGTAATTTTCCTATATATATGTACATATATATATATATATATATATACCCGAGCCAACAGAAGTTCAACCGAGCGGAGGTTAAGGCTGATTTACGGCAGGTTCTGACTTGTTCTCATAAACAGATAAGCTTCAGTACATCAACATTCCCTGATGGTAACGTCGATTGGTGCAATCAGAGAAGGCGGACGAACTCAAGCATATCTGTCTACGAGAGCAGGTCAAACCTTGCCATTTCCGTACGGAAGCATGGCGCGCGGGCAGGAGGCCAGCTATCCGATTGTATAATGCAGGTACAACGCAGCGCCATCAGAATATATATACCCGGCCAGCTGGGGAGCCCAACCGGCAGGAACCCAACCGGAGGAACCTCAACCGGCGGCCGCACACGCGGAAGCGTGACCGGCAGGAGCCTAGCGGTTCAGCTACCTACGATCGGGAAGCGCAACTGCTAGCAACTGGGGGCGCGCGCTGGTAGGTGGGCAGACGGCGCACGGCGCGCCCATGGCACCCCGCCACGTGTCCTGCCCTTCTAAGGAAGGGGCGAACGGCCGCGGCTGTGCGACCGCTGATAGCCCACGACGCGCCAATCATGGCCCGCCGTGTGCACACCCTGATGGAAAAGCACGTACGGCTGAAGTAGCCCGCTCCTGCCATCCCAGGGGTCGGCGCGATTCCAGGAGCCATTAAGGCGCACTACTAGACTTGAAGCCGCACCCACCTCGTGCCCAGGAAAAGCCATTGGCACGAGGTCTGCCTCCACTCCGACTTTGACTCTGACTCCTACGCCCACTCCGGCTCCGATCTCGATGTCGAATTCGACTTCGACCTTCGGCCTGGAGGGCAACCTCGACCCCACTACTGCAGCGCCCTGTGGACAATGAAGACTTCGCCAACCCGATTAGCGCCATACCCGTGCGGCAGGGCGAACACTACACCAAGCAATAAGGCTCCGCTGAACGTTGGGAAAGCTCATAGGCCGCAGGGACGGAGGGGGCCAAAGGGCTCGGCAGCATGGCTTCGGCCCATGAAGCCCTTCACCATGAGAGGCTCCTATTGTAGGGGTGGCCCCCACCTAAGCCCAGCAGGCCTGTTAGAGGAATGTAAGGCCCAAAATGGGACATGTGTAATGACATAAGTGCCCCTGAGGGGAATACTCGGATGTAAGGGTATGATTGTAAAAAGCACTCCCCATGTGGATATATATACAACACAGGCCACGGGGAGAAACCCTAACCCATTGCTTACCTAACTCTCCACTACCATACTCTCTCTCTCTGTTTGGTCTGTAACCACAACATCCATAATTGCCACCCGCCATCTTTACGAACGATGCGATGCCCATGACTTGTCGCCAAGATCGTACATCTGTACGGAAGCTGTCACCACTTGAAACATCCAATTACCATGGCACACCAACATCACACAATAGTCTGTGATGCCTAATGCTTCTTACCAAGATCGTACACCTGCTCCAAGGAACGTTACCACTTGAAACACACAAGTCCAATTAGTAAACCACATCCACGCATCGCCTCTTCATGATTCTTGTCTTTCTCCTATACTTTTTGGCTTGAGATGTTGCTCCATCTAGACTTACATGACACACCATGGCCTCAGGACCCCTCCTATATTCTTGGTCTTACCACTGGTTACAACAATCATCAAAGCACCAGCACAACAAAGAATAAAAGCAATTGATCTGAGCATAAATGGCATACACTTGACTGTTAATTAGCAAAATATATGCATGGACACACCATGACTCACATATGCATGGACTCCCTATGACAACACTTAAATGGACTCCCACCATGACTAACACCACCAAAACCAACACTCAAATCCAACTCAACAGAAGGGCAAGTCTGACTGTGGCACCCATGTCAGTCATACTGCCAACTCCACACTAGTCAGATAGCCTTGCCAAGGCCGATCAGACTGCTACACTCCAGTTGTATTGCGATTATAACATCGGTATCACCACATTAGGTCTCAACCCAAAAACTTTTAAAAGACCTTCTTTGAAAAATAGCTACTGGCAATTACAGGCTGGTAGTAGCGCTTCGATCGGTCATACCGTGATTATAACGCCGGTACTGTTAAACAATTAGGATAGTTGTGTTTCCACTATTGTTTAGTATTCCCATTAGTATTGATGTTCCCACTAGGGAGAGTGCTTAGTATTCACACATGTAAGTGTTCCCACTCATGTACTTATATAGTGTTCGCATTCATATACTTGTATAAATAGATGATCAATAGAAGCAAATATGTGCCAGTTGCAAACCATTATCTTGCTATCTTCTGACATGATATTAGAGTTCCCATCTAATAACAACCTCTGCAAATACATCTACTAGCCTTGGATCATCAATCTCAGAATCGCTCAGTACTCAAGCCGTTGGCCTGATGTCCACTGGTCACCCATCCTTTGGTAATCCTATCAATGTGAAGTGTATCAATGTAAACTTGCATGCATTACATTGTTGCAAACAAGCAACATAAGTGGTCTACAAAGATGTGATATAGTGTTGCCCACCATATTTTAGATAATCTATTGAAAAAATGTCCTTAGTATTGTTTAGATGATCCGGAGGGGTACTAGAGACAGCTGTTATCTCTACCTCCATATATGGTCACAATTAAATGACATAAAGGAAGGATGATTCCATTTCAACTTATAGATATAATTATGCAAGAGAGAGGGCACCGGGAGTAGATCCTCAACAGAGGACAAATCCGACAATCACCGGCAATTATGACAATGTTAAATAGAGTCTACTGCGAGAAATATAAAGAAGTCGAGCACGTTCGTCGACTCTAGGACTTAATGGTAGCAAGTTGTTTTTAGAATCTTCAATGTAATAGGTGCTTGTGTACTTTACCGTTGTGTTATTCATATAAATCAGAGGGTTTTCTAAAAAACGAAACCGTGAAGAAAGATGGATTTGCATATACTTCCTAATTATGTTGCGGCCCATGCATGGTACTCTTAGCTCTCTGTCGACCCACACTGTGGTTGACAGTTAAAAGAGCGATGCTGTGAGATGACTCGCAAATAGAGGGACCAACTGCAAAATTTTTGTCACAAAATCATGTAAACGAAGATGCCATACACATTTTTAGCAGACCAATATCCACTTTATTACAAATCAGACCCGGATGAGTTTGATGGAAAACATGAGGTAAATTAAAACCACAGAAGTAAATAGCACGAGAAACCATGGAACCGATAAGTACGGTTCCAAATACAGACTCAAACTTATTAATTTAGAAAATAAACATCAAAATAAAATGGTATTGAAGTTGACAATCTTCTGGCATGAAGAACAGTCTTCCAAGAAACCTGCACTTATCAAGCCCCCAGCTTCCAACAGTTACAACCAGGACCCTGCATGAGATATTGCAAAGTAGGAAAAGAATTAGTTGACGTGTGATCATGCTCCTTTAATTAGTGGAATTGTTATGAAATGTCGAGATTCGTATCAACAGGGCAATTCGCCCAGACGTGACAACTATAAATTGCTATCGTGGGATAGCTATCCTAGTTTAGCATATATAGTTGGAATTATGGACTGCGTAAAATATTAGAAAATTATGAAAATATTCACAAACATACAACCAAAAGTATATTACATACATAACTAGAAATTTGTAGTCGTGACTTGTGAGAAACAAAAAAAAATTGATATGTTAAATCACTACTACAGAAAGCCTAATACTAGACGCCAAATCACAGACGGTTTGACAAAACCGTCTGTGACCGACTCTAACACAGACGGTTTTAATTTGGACACCATCTATGTTGATGGTTCTTACCGATGAACCGTCTGTGATATTCCAGTATCACAGACGGTTTTTATTTAAAACCGTCTATGATAATCTGGAATTATCATAGACGGTTTTTTAGTAAAAACCGTCTGTGATTATGAAGTTATCACAGACGGTTCGTATTAAAAACCATCTATGATATGTTTGCCGCCTTGTAATTCCCCAAAATTTCATAATTTCCCGCTTGAGTCTGAGTAAGATTCAGTTTTGAGACACATTCAGTAAAACGGGCATAACTTTTGCATACGGTGTCTGTTTTCGACGTTCTTGTACTCGTTGGAAAGCTAATGACGAGCCCGATCCAAAAAAAATCCGCTTGTGCCATTCACCCTCCAAGGCTTCGAAAATCGGCCATCATTGGACCTAAACCTGTGTTGTAAGTTTTTGGTTTGTGTTTTTGCCCTTTTTCTTGGTCTTCCATTCGGAATTTGGATTTTGTTTCAACTGAAAAGTTGTAGATCTCATCGAAACCTTTCAAATGAGTGTATATAAGCCATATAAAACTTTTCTATTTTATCTTTTCGGACTAGTTGTTTATATTGCATCAGTATATAAAATTTTTTGCTCTAACTCACAGACGGTTGGCATATAGAACCGTATGTGATATTCATTCATCACAGACGGTTCTACCTACCAACCGTCTGTGATAATCTGACCGCTCGGCCCGTCGATCCTCCTCAACCCAATCATAGCTAATAGAAATCCACCAATCCTCACCCCACGGATCGTAGCTCCGCCTCTCTATTCCCGCACCGAAAATTTCGCATTCCCGCCTCTCCCTCCCCTATAAATATAACCAAAACCCAGCCTCCTTGTTGTTCTCCTCCTCCTCCTCCTCACTGTCCTCCTCCTTGCTGTCCTCCTCCTTGCAGACAACGCACAAGTATATGGAAGGCAAGACACCGCAGAAGCAACTCTAGCTCGTGCCAACCGTGCAAACGCTCAGTCAACGCCGACGATGGTGGGCGTCAAAGACATCCAGCTCATGCGTTGCATCCGGGGCGATAAGGCATAGATGATCTTTGCTTTCTCTGTTCTTGTTGTGTAACCTGCTCGTTGTTTTGGGATATTTAATGGTAGGCTCTAATCTTAATAAAAATGGATGTTTTATGTTTGTGAAATGAATTGAGATATGAATTGGATGTATACATGTACATGTTGATCTGCTTGTTTTAGAGGGCATGGCTAGCATTTCCTGAGACTAGCCAATAAACCGAAATAGGTTTAGGAGTAGAAGGGAATATCAGAGACGGTTTTAACTAAAAACCATCTGTGATAGTTATAATCATAGACGGTTTTTAGTCATAGACGGTTTTTAGTTAAAAACCGTCTGTGATATATAGTTATCACAGACGGTTCTAGTTTAGAACTGTCTGTGATATGAAAATATCACAGACGGTTCTTAACTAAAAACTATCTGTGATTATAACTATCACAGACGGTTTTTAGTTAAAAATTGTCTGTGATGACCTTGTATCATTACTGACCCATAAATTCAGACGGCTCACAAAACCATCTGTGATGATGTTTTTGAACCGTCTGTGATGACCTTTTCTGTAGTAGTGAATACTGATTTCTCATCTTATCTTACACCGGGAGAGTTTTAATACCAATTTATTTTTCACGGGTTTACTATTTTTCTGTATTTTTACTTAGATAAATTTTTTGTGGAATCATTTCAATAGCTATCGTGCATTCCAATTATAGTTAGCTGGTGTATATTATCACTATTCATGGGCCATTTGTCTTTTCTGTTTCCCTCAACTCCGGCAGAGTTGCAACGTCCAATTTGCTACAGGTTTACTAACTCATGTGTTCTGCCATGGATTTCGTCAGTTCATCAATAACTATTTTTTTTGGTATTTTGCAACATTTGCCTATATGAGTCTATCAGGATCGAAAGAGTTTTAACACCAAATTTTTTCTATGTGTTCACTAATTTGTGTATTGTATCTTACATGATTTTTCAGTTCTTTTTTTTTTAATATTGTGTCATGCGGTAATTTGCTTAACTTGCTTAGCTATCCTATTTGGTAGGAACATGACATCAAAATTGCTTAGGTGGATATATCCACCCATGCATGGTTGTTTCGCATGGTGTTAGGAGGGTACAAGAATTCTCCAACAACTCATTGATGTACTACAAGATATTACTAGGTTACCTGTGAAATTTCAAGTACAAACACGAATGCTTGTGGTACATAAAATAAGACATATTACTGAGGTATATAGCACTATATAAAATTTTGGTATTACATCGAATGCTATTTTTGAGAATTTTACCAAGCTTCGTGTTGATGAATCTAATTTATATTTCAACACGACGTCAACATGCATGGTACCAATGCGTGCCGTCAAAAATATTTCAACATGAACAAACAAGATAAATAAAATAATCTAGATTTATCATATGAAAATGACACCATTTAACTACTTTTAAAATTATAATAATACAATTTCTTGATAACGTTGTCCAAAACACCATCACCTGTAAACAAATATCCATGCATAGCATTAAAAGGATCAACTTGTATGGAGTATTGAAATACAGTGGAATTTAACGTATACAAAGAGATAAACAGCATCTATTTCAAGCACTTAAAATTCTACTTACCGAGTTCATTGTAGTGTAGAATGCATGAATTTTAAGTTCATGAGTCCACGCAATGCTACTCTTCTGGAGTACTTTATGCTCGACAATACCGCGTGCCAAAACAAGTTCTCCTGTCCCTCCAGTAATGCTCCACTCACCGTCTAGTGGAGTAGTCCCCATCACTTGAAGCGTGGACCCATTGAACCTATTTTGTGCATGAAAAGGAAATTAATCCTGAATAACTAGAAAGTTTAGAAGGAATATACCATTTAATACTTGAACAATTACATGAGGTCCCATTTCCTTTTTTTTTTGCAAATATAACGAAGGACACACACATGCATCACACGTACATACTTAAGTATCCCCCGTAATTAGCACACATTTAGAATAACAGAGGTCAGGGATAAATCCAAGATCTCACAAAGTTCCTTGTGAGCTGCATGAGCGTGTGCGTAAAAGGTAAGCATCTGGATTTGAACCCCGATGGATGAAGTCATACACTCACAACTCCACCACACCACAAAAAGGTGGTTCCATTACACACAAGGTGACATGGATGAACTAAATTATCCATTAGACCACAAAAATGTATAGCTACGAAGAAATTTTCAGAGAAGTTGCATGCAATTATTTTCTTATGGAAAAAACTTATTACCTTGTATCCTCGAACACTATGTTCATGGACGTGTACCAGCTAAAGCTGGTTAGACTTGAATGGGAATGCAAACCTTGCGCACGTCCGACAATATTTGCAGTTGGCCCAGGTCCATCGGTTATAGACCAATCATTAATGGCAGTTACACCGAACCCTTGAGGATTGCTTGGGCTTATCACTACTAATTGGTTGGGGTTTTCTCCAGAAAACACTTGATTCAGGTATAGGTGCATATAAAGCTCATTATGCACGAGTGCACATAGAAGAGGAGCGATTGCGTAATAGGCCATGGCTAGGGCGTAAGGGAAGAAGTATAAAGGAGGTGAGGATATGAGATCTAGCTCTTCCCTTCGTGTCGTTGTGTATTCGAAGAGGGAAGGAGGGGTTGTATTTATAGAACACTAGAACCGGTCTACATCAGTGGAGCCTTGGAGGACAGGACTTGGGTCCTAGCCGGTGCAGGCAGGGGCGGAGCCAGGAATTGAATATAGGGGGGACAACATAGACAACAAGTAGAGTAGAACCAATAAACCATACCAGATTTACCGATCCAATAGTCACATATCAGAGTAATATGTTTCGCAAATTACAATGCAAAGAAAATTACATCTCTATTAACTTAAACTTAGCTCTACGACTACCAGCAAGATCATAGGCCTTAATAATATCATCATTACTAATCTTTGCGGCCAATTCCTTTTCAATATAAATTACCAAACAAAACATATGGAACACAAAGCTTACTCTATTCGAGTTGTCCTGCATCGCAAGGCACTGAAAATTTCAGAACCATATACTGACATAGTAATGAGTGACTCAATTGTTCTTGTTGTAAAATAAACTGCGGATAACTTCATCTGGACTTCCATTCAGAAAGCATATTCTTCTATTTGTCGCTGGAAATATAAGAAGGGCATCTTAGTATGACCACATGAAGCAGAACTGCAGACGTACACCACAAGAAGACAAACATACCTCTAGTAAAAGCAGCACACACTTCTGACTGTGATAAAGCAAAAACTATATCATGCGCTGCAACTATCTCAATAATTTTTGACATTTTCCTCAAGTAAGGGAGCAGCATGGATCATGAGTGTCAAACTCTTCCTAAATTCATGATTAAAAAGGTAGAGAGAAAGTCAAGTGATGTTACAAAATCAGAAGGGAGATAAAATCATTACTACACAAACAATGGGAGAGGATCAAAACTGCAAGGCTGACAGTTCTAATATGGTGACTTGTGCCCACGAAGTGTCATATGGAGCATTCCAAGTGCTGATGATAAAACAAGTCAATTTTGCTCCTACTCTCTTTCTGCAGTGCAGGATAAACACCACTAAATTGGTTGTCTGAGCAGTGCAAAGTCATGCATAACCAGGACAAAGAGTTTAAACATACTTTACATTTGGGCTAAATTGGGAGGGGTTAAACCACTAATTAAACACATGTAATTAACTACATAATGGAGGATTAGTAGAAGGTTGGGGGGTGCCAGGCCCCCTCCAACCCCCCTTGTCTCCGCCACTGGGTGCAGGGCGCTTACCGGCTAGTACTAATATGACCGGCGCTTATAGCTGGTCTATTCGATGTCCATTCTCATCGTACAATTAAGTATTCAGAATCGACGAAGATGCGATTTGCTGAAAACATCCTCTTAATACGAACCGTCTGTGATGTCTCAATTATCACAGACGGTTCTTGATAATAACCGTCTGTGAAAACATCACAGACGGTTGCCAGTATAAACCGTCTGTGACAGTTTAATCACAGACGGTTCCGTATGAACCGTCTGTGATGTAGCCGTTTAGTATAGCCTCTTTTGTAGCAGTGATACTTTCTCTGTTACTTTTTATTTATCGTCCTGTATATAAATATGGCCTTTAATATACACCTTTGACTGTTACTTTTCTAATTATATGTTGGTGAAAAATTTTAAATGCATAATGTTATAAAAGTATTTTTAACGTAAAATCTAGTAATATCATTTCCGCGTAACGAATCCAAATATCTTTACGTATATTAGTGATCAAAGTTTTACATGATTACTGACACCTTCATATAAAAGAACTGAGAGAGAGTATATGTACACTAATTGTGTGCAAAAATTTGGTACCATAGTGCTACGACCAGCTAGCTAGTCAAGTTAATTAGAGCTGAGGATCATGCAATGCCTGAAGCCGATCTGATTAGTTACTTGAAATCTCAGTCTTGCTACGTACAAGCTAGGTACCTACTGCCCTTTGCGTTCGACGTCAAACTGACACGTAACCTCCAGGTGCCTCGAGACCTGCGCTGATTAACGCGCCTGCAACGGAATTAGAGCTTAATTAACTAGTGCCTTTTGCAGACTAAGACCAGAGATTAGTTATAACTAGGAACCTTCTCCTCAAATGACCTACGCACCGACACCATACTACCTACGTACCTAGTACACACGAATACACAAAAGTATTCCAGGGAGCGGGGGTAGATCCCCAGTACTGGCCAATCGAAGCTTCTCTCGCCTCACTGCAGTCCACACCTGCCATGCATGCGTGCACGTGAGGGGCGGCGCCTTTCCAGACCCGCCATTGCCGGCGCAAACACGTGCACGGACGTTACATGACAATCTACCAATCTACCATGTTTACTGTCCTTCCATCAATCGCTCCATTCTTGCCGTTGCATGACTTCTTTGATGGTTGAGACTTGAGAGAGGCTGCCTAGCTAGGACGTTCATGATATTTCTCAGGGGGAAAAAATGAACACGTTCCACCGTGAGATTCTTCTGGTACCACTACTACCTTCCCGCTTTCACCGCTACCGTTTCGGCCCATTCCACCATTTACAAATTGCAACGGCTAACACTTGCTTGACACAATATGATATGCACGTGCTTCGGGTGGAGCCAGGAATTTGAAAGACCCGGAGCAAACTTTTAATACAAATATGAGGGTATCACACCATTCAACATTTAACGTAACTAATCATTGAGAAAGCTTTGGCTTTTAGCTTTTTTGTGAGGTTTTTTACCGTCACTACTACAGAAAAAGGTCATCACAGACGGTTCGAAAACGTCATCACAGACGGTTTTGTGAGCCGTCTGTATTTATGGGTCAGTGATAATCGAAGGTCATCGCATGACGGTTTTGAACCGCTCGTGATTATGAGCTATCACAGAGCGGTTTTGAGTAAAACCGTCTGCGTGATTATCAGCTATCACGCATGCTTTTGAGTAAAAACCGTCTGTGATATTCCCTTCGACCCATACATATATTTCTCTTATTGGCTAGCCTCAGGAATGCTAGCCATGCCCTCTGAAACAAGCAGAAAATCACAGACAAAAAACATACAATTCACACATCTCGCTTGCTTTGGATACATTTCACAGACATAAAACATCCAATTGACATCGCACTTCATTTCACAAACATAAAGCATGTATCCATTTCGCAAATCGATTAATTGAATTGAAATGAAATATCCATTAACAAATGCACAGTTACAAAAGATCTACACTGCATTTACACTTAGTGATAAGACCAATAAGAAATCATGGTGCGCAGTGGAACCGTCCTCCTGGCTTTATGACTTGAGTCAGCAAAAAGTACGCCAACTCTCCTTGAATCCCTCCAAAATCAGACTGTTTCAATGCAGTTGACGGGATGGACACAGCCTGTCGATAGGAATATCAATGTGCATATATATGTAACGTGATAAGTATGAAGTAATTATGGGAAGAGTGACAAACCTTGTGATTGGTGAGCCTAGAGGAATCCGAGGAGTAGTTCCATATGTTGGCAAACATAGTATCCACATGTGTTGCCTGGCTGCTGCTGGTGGCACTGCAAAAAATGGAATGTGTTAGTTCAAGAGGCATTAGTACCAACTGTTGCATAGGATTAATTAATGTGAAATAGCGAATACCTTAAAATCTCGAACATGTGTCAGCAGGCCTTTGGCCCCGCGCTTCGAGTCACCTCCCATTTCAATGTAGGAGGCGAACGCCCTACGTAATTCGAAAAAGTTAACCTTAAATCATTCGGAAGGAAAGAAAGAGTATAATGTAGATATGTATGGGGAATATGTGCTTACCTATCGATTACTTGGCTGATAACTGTGAAGTCCATTTTATTCTTACTTAGGGAATCAAGGTAATATACCTTGTTCCATTTTGGTACAATTACTATTAAAATCCAATGAAAGTTCTGATTGAAGGGCATAAGTACATAGTCCTTATTGCGGCAACCCAGCAGTCCTGATGCAATGTACCTCTCGACGAGGGGTGTCTCCTGGTCGATGGTATCCTTGGCGACCAATTGTGGGTCCAAGAAACCAGCTGATGAGTTGGCACTACAAGGAATCAGGTGTTTCGCAACGACGCGAAAACGTTGCAATAGGCCCAGTTTGGTTGCAATAGGTACCAATGCCAACCAAATCACTTTCGTTGCCAAGCGTTGCTAGTGCTAGCGTGCTCTAAAGTTTGCGCATCGGTTTTGTGTTTCGTTGCAATAGATATGCTTATTGCCACGAAGTGGAGCATGGCGATACATAGGAGATGCAACAAAATTATTTGTGGCAACAGAGGCTTTTGCCACGACTGTCATGGTGGCGATAACCTCTAGTGCCACGAACCTATTGCATTGTGTTTGGCGCCACGAACATGCTCCGTTGCAATAAACGTTATTGCCACGACAAAACTGTCGTTGCAATAGAACCTTTTGCCACGTGCATCATGTTGTTGCAAGTGTTTTTCGTGCCACGTGACACATTTCGTTGCAATGGAAATTATTACCACGATTATAATTTGGATGCAATAGGTTTTATTGCAACAAGAAATGTTTGGTGGCTAGAGATGTTAACGCAACGAAATGAGTTAGGTTGTAAATAAGACTTATACCATCGATGAATGTACGTGGGAATAAGAGCTGCATCGCAACGAAGGAGCAACGTGGCAATAAGCAATGTATCGCAACGAAATAATAATTCAGGGCAGCATATTGCATTTTATATATATTCAATGAACCGCTATTGCAATACAGTAGTAGCGACATATAAAATGTAGCATGACATGAAATCCAAACATCTTTATTTTCATCCACCATATTATGAAACTAAAAGGAGTATCATGTCCAGTGAAGCAAATAATACAAGATTATAATGTCAATCTCCAAAATGAGACTAAAAAGATCCTAAATAATCTTGCGATAAGAAAAGAAATCTCCAAGGTCGATCTTTGTTCATATGCGAGTTGCTCTGAGAATTCTTGAACCTTAGCGCCCCGCTCAATTACTTTCCTGTGCAACACAAGCACAAAATTGGCACATTAATAAAATAGGCAAACTCATGCATGCAAGAAACCTATACAACTTGGGCTACAACATGGTTCTAAGCGAAAATACAAAAATTTGGTTAGCGACGATGATGGTGCCCAGGTAACTTAACAGTTCCAAGTTTTTTGATAATAGGGTGTGAATTTAGATGGCTCCTTAAACTGCAAGAATTCTGGGCTTAGAAGTATGCCTAGTAAACATGCAATCTTCCATTTACTGTTTCTCAGAAAAAACATGATGTATCTATTAGTAAGCTGGTTTAGTTACCTATTGAATATTGTTTATCAAAATGGATTATCACACTGCACAGACACATGGTTTATCTATTAATAAGCTGATTTAGTTAGTTGGTAAGTGATTACAGGTTTTAACTAGTAACCTGTAAGTGTTTACAGAAATTTGGGCTTACTAAACTGGTTTATCAAAATGGATCATCACACTACACAGACACATGTTGTCTCAGGTAACATATTTGTTATTTCCATTTGTAAAGATTCATAAATTCATGAGAAGGGAAAAATAATATGTTCTTCTACATCGGTTGTTACCACAGCATTCTACATTTTCATTAAGACAATTGCAGTATATTTGCATGTACCGACGATTAAGGATGAAGTACAAGAAACAAGATTATACAGGGTTTTCATTACCGGATTTTTAGCTTAGTATCTACTGAAACAAGAATCAATATCTGCAGGAATTGATCATAAACAATGATTATCAAGTCCTATGCAACCATATGTTTTTTACATGATTTTATGGAGCCTTAAAACATTGGGGAAGCTGAGAAAATATAGGACTGCACAATCTGAAAATTAGTTGGCAAAAATCTGTACTGACATTTGCATTTCTTACCTTGTTCTTTTTTTGCGCACGGGTTTTAGCAGTATTCTGCAGCTGTTGTAATGAAATAATAGTTGGTGCCGCATTGGCATTGTTGTTATTGAATAGACTTTTGTTAATGTGAGAAGCTCTATTGGTGCGAGGAGGTGGTCTAGCTTCTTTTGTGTGGTCAAAACACTTTCCGGTGAGTCTGAAAATATTTAGATGTCGGATCAATATTACGTTACATTAATGCAAGGTAGAAATCCAGGATGGTTGGATCCATTGTTCAATTAACTTACCTGTTGTAATATATCTTCTCCATGTACTGGCGTTTGGACATTGTTCTTATCACTTATCCTCGCTGCAACCTCTGTAATGCGTAAGGTTTGAACTGTTCATCTGCGGTTGGTAGACTGCTAAAAGCAAAAGATAAATGGAATGTCACTTAGATGCTCTATGCACGAATAGAAGTATAAAAAGCTGTCCAAAAGGAGAACATGAGCAGCAACCACAATTGTGGAGGGCAAGGAGAAAGAGAAACATATACATTCTAAACTTGTAAAGTTCAATACCTGAAAATGTACAACCCGACACAAGGTATACTAGTTAATAGTTATTACTGATATGTATTCCTAAGTGGAACAAAGCAAATCCTAGTATACTAGATATTACTTCATTCTTGGTCAAGTAGATAAAATTGCATTGCATTGCTCACGGTGGGATGTGCATGATATGTTCCAATGTATCAAGTCCTTTTTCCTGCAAAATTCAAGGCAATTTTATTACAAAAGTGCAAAAAAAAAGACATTCCAGATTCTTCGGTGAGCAGCCGACATAGCCGACTTCTTCGGTGAGTGACTATCCATCTGCTTCTTCCCACTCCTTCTCTTCATCTCTGGTCTCTGGATCACGTCGCGCGATGCGATGATTCGATTAGATGAATCATCGCTCGCGTGCGTGATCCGAGACCGAGAGATGAAGAAAAGGAGTGGGAAGAAGTAGATGGATAGTCGCTCACCAAAGAAGTCGGCTATGTCGGCTGCTCACTGAAGAATCTGGGAATTTCTTTTTTTTGAACTTTTGTACTAAAATTGCCTTGAATTTTGTAATACTATTACCACAAGGTCTCTAAACAAAGTTCTATGAAGAATGTGCGGGTGACATGTTGCTCATTTTGTGGGTCTATTAGGATAAGATGAGAAAGTTATCACATAGAGAGGGGGTGATGTGCCTATCCTAGCACCTACTTTAGTTGCTAATACTATAAACCAAATAGCAAAGTCCCTAAACAAAGGTCTATGAAGCAAATGACACAAACTAGTGTATCCGGTTCATTGAACGGGAACACAAACTAGAATGTGTTACTTGCTTCATGCCCTTTGATCATATACTCTTCCTTGATTGGTTAATTTGTGCTCTCAAATTGTAGGGTTGCACATGATAAGATGAGGAAGCAAGAAAAATGAAACATGATGCTCAATGTTAGGAAGAGAGGAGAGGAGTAGAGGGAAGGGGGAGAAGGGAGGGGGTGATGTGGACAGAGAGGGGTTATGTGCCTATACTATATACTATATACTATATACTAACACAACAAGCAATGTAATATGTACCAATGTAAACTAAGCAACTGCAGTAAACAATGTACCAATGTAGTATGTACCAAATAGCAAATTAAACTAAGCTACTGCAGTAAACAATGTACCAATGGAATATGTACCAAATAGCAAACTAATTAAGCTACTGCAGTAAACAATGTACCAATGTAATATGTACCAAGCATCAAGCATCAACCCTAAACACTAACAGTAAGCATGAAGCATCAACCCTAAATATGTACTAAGCAACTAACCATAACAGTATGAAGCATCAAGCATCAACCCTAAACACTAATAGTAAGCATGAAGCATCAACCCTAAATATGTACTAAGCAACTAACCATAACAGTATGAAGCATCAAGCATCAACCCTAAACACTAACAGAAGCATGAAGCATCAACCTAAATATGTACTAAGCAACTAACCATAACAAGATGAAGCATCAAGCATCAACCTAAACACTAACGATGAAGCATGAAGCTCGGGGAGGGATTTGATGACCTTAGGGTTTTGGTGACCTTAGGGACGGCGGACGAGGAGGAGGCGGCGACGCAGGAGGAGGAGGCGGCGGCGACGGAGGAGGAGGAGGCGGCGACGCAGGAGGAGGAGGCGACGGGCTCGGGGAGGCGGCGACGGAGGAGGAGGAGGCTGCGGCGACATCTTCGTCCGGGGAGGCGGCCGGCTAGGGCTGGGGGAGGCAGCCGGCGAGGGCTCGGGAAGGCGGCGGCGACGACGGGCTCGGGATTTAGATCTAATCGAATAACTGCAGCGCACACGGAAAACCCTAGCGAGAGGGTATATGTAGGGAGATTATCACAGACGGTTCTAAACTTAGAACCGTCTGTGATAACATATCACAGACGGTTCTAAGTTTAGAACCGTCTGTGATAAGCCTTTGCCGGCTGTTGCAATTAAGACAACACCAATAACTACACAGCTGCATTCATATCAACCACCAAACAGCTGCATTCATATACAACACCAACCAGCTGCATTCACACAGTGTATTTCTTGATACATTTTGTCATTCTCAAATACATCACACATATACATAAATGCCAATACATTTTGTCATTCTCAAATACATCACACATATACATTTTCACATATACATCTCAAAATTGACTACATCACACATTTTCACATATACATCTCAAAATTGACTACATCACACATTTTCACATATACATCTCAAAATTGACTACATCACATATTTTCACATATACATCTCAAAATTGTCACACATTTTCACATATACATTCTTATTGTACTTGCTTATTTCCTTTAAAAATTAGCCCTTCATCATGATCAATGCGTGCGTAACTAGTTTCACACGTTGTTCATCGTCGACCTTATGCCATTTCCAAAAGGAGGTAACTCGTCAAATTGATTGTATTCCTCCTCATCCACTACATTCTCCACTCCGACAATTCTCCTTTTTCCATGAAGAACTACATGGCGTTTCTTATTTGCCGGGTCGGTTACATAGAAAACATGAACAACTTGATTGGCGAGTACGAATGGTTCGTCTTTGTACCCGACATGTTGGAGGTCCTCGGTCGTGACACCGTACTTGTCAACCTTCACCTGTGGGAGATACACCCAACGGCAGCGAAATAAGGGGATCTTGAAAACCACATAGTCGAGCTCCCAAATCTCTTCTATGAAGCCATAGTACGAGTTTCTCGACCCATCGGTACTGAATGCATCTATGCGGACACCACTATTCTGGTTAGTGCTCTTGACATCCTGAGACTCCGTATAGAATGTGTACCCATTTATGTCATATCCTTGCCATGTCACAACTGTAAATGTCGGCCCTTTTGCCAACCATGTCAGCGTCTCACTCGGCGAGCTCCTAGCGATTTGCTCCTTCAACCATTGGTTGAACCAACGGTTGTGTTGCCTCATGATCCAAACATCCGGCCGCTCCGGATTCTGTTGCCGAAGCACATCCTTGTGCTGGTCCACATAAGGGGCCACTTCAGTCATGTGTTGCAACACCGTGAAATGGGCTTGAGTATACGTGTCCATATCTGGAGTGATTGCTTTCCTTCCGATAGTTCCGAGACCCTTCACCTCCCCTCATGACGAGATTGAGGACACCTATCGGTTGAATCTGAGCCATATAATCGACACAAAACTCAATGACCTCTTCGCTTGCATAACCTTCGACGATGCTGCCCTCCGCCGAGAACGATTCCGTACGTAGGACTTGAGAATTCCCATGAACCTCTCAAATGGGTACATGCTACGTAGGAATACGGGCCCGCACATTTTTATCTCCCACACAACATGAACAATGAGATGGACCATGATATCGAAAAACGAAGGAGGGAAATACATTTCAAGGTGACATAGAGTCATCACCACCTCGTTCTGCAGAGCATCTAGTCCTTCGGGATCGATGACCTTCTAAGCAATTGTGTTAAAGAAATAACATAGCCTCATGATTGTCTCTCGGACTTTGATCGGCAAAATATTTCTAATTGCAATAGGGAGCATCTGTGTCATCAGCACATGACAATCATGAGACTTCATGCCATTTAACTTCAAATCTTGCATCGAAACAAGTTTCTTCACGTTGCCGGAGTAACCAGACGGAACTTTGACACCATGCAAGCACTGGCACAGTTCTGTTTTCTCAGCCTTGGACAGAGTGTAGCACGCAGGGGGAAGGTACGTTCGTCCATTATTAGTGCATGTCGGTGCTAACTCAGGCCTGATGTCCATATCAGCCAAGTCAAGCCGTGCGTTGACGCCGTCCTTTGTTTTATCACGGATGTTCAGTAAGAGACCAATCAAGCTGTCGCACACATTCTTTTCGGTACTCCCAATAAGGTAAGTCCCAAAATATTGATCTCTTCTTCCAGGTGTTCTTCTCATGAGCCCTCAATTTACGTCCCTTTCTGAGGACAACATCTAAATCCTTAACCATATCATAAACCTCGTGTCCCCTTAAATTCCTTGGAGTTAAACCGTCTTCCTTCTCTCCGTCAAGTTGTTTCTTCATCTTGCGGTATGGGTGAGCCCTCCGAAGGAACCGGCGGTGACGCATGTAGACGGTTTTGCGTGAGTGTCTCAGCCACACACTCTCGGTACCATCTAAACAGTGAGTACAAGCTTTGGCACCTTTTGTACTATGGCCCGATAGGTTACCAAGGGCAGGATAATCATTTATGGTGCAGAACAATAAGGAGCACAGAGTGAAGTTCTCTCGTTTGTATGCATCCCATACCTGTACCTCTTCGTTCCACAGTACTTTTAGATCTTCCACCAACGGTGCTAGGAACACATCGATATCATTCCCAGGTTGTTTTGGCCCTTGGATAAGTATCGACAGCAAAATGTACTTTCGCTTCATACACAACCAAGGAGGAAGGTTATAGATGTAGAGAGTCACGGGCCATGTGCTATGTCACGCTCATGCTATGAAAGGATTCATTCCATCTGCACTCGATTGCAAACCTTATATTCATTGGTTCTGCACCGAACTCTGCAAAACTCCTATCGATGTTTCTCCACTGCGCGGAATCAGCAAGGTGTCTTATCATTCCATCCTTCTTACCCTCCTCCGAGTGCCAACGCAGCAGTTTTGCCTCCTTTGGATTTGCAAAAAACCTTTTCAAACGGGGAATTATAGGAAAATACCATGTCACCTTAGCAGGAGGTCCTTTCTTCGCCTCTGTTCCCTCCATCATCTGATTGATTGTTACGTTTGTATCGGGATGCGTTGCACACCGGACATACATGCATGTTTGCATACTCTTTACGGTAGAGGATACAGTCATTCGGGCATGCATGTATTCTTTCTACTTCCATTCCCAACGGACAAAGAACCTTCTTGGCTTTATACGTGGTTTTAGGCAACTCATTTCCCTCCGGAAGCATGTCCGCTAAAAGTCCTAGCAGCGCCGTGAAACTCTTGTCGGACCAACCGTTGCTTGCCTTCAATTTCAACAGTTCAAGCACGGCCGACAACCTCGTGTACTTGCAGCCCGTGTACAAAGGTTTCTCTGAGTCCTCCATCAAGCCATGGAATTTAACATACTCTCTCATCATAGTTCTCTTCTACATCGCAAGCATCCGATCCAGATTATCATCGTGCAACCTATCCGAATCCGAGCCACAATCGACATCACCGGCGGCATGTCATTCGATTCACCGCGATGTCATCCGGGGCATATCATTCACTTCACCGGCGATGTCATCCGGCGCATATGATCATTCACTTCGCCATGACTGGTCCAACACGTATAATCCTTTTTGAAACCCTTCCGAATCAAGTGCGATTCAATATGCCCTCGGTTCTTAAACATCTTCAAATTCTCGCGATCGATGCATGGACAGCACATATATTCCACCCCTTATTCAACATATCCTCCTCGCAGCTCTTATAAAAGCGAAACGCCATTAATGTACTCTTCACTCACACGGCTCATGCATACATCCAGCTTCGGTCCTACGTTACGTACATATATAACAACTTAGTATTAAAATCTAGATTAACTAATTATAACTACATATATACTGCCACATTTATTATATTGAGACTTAATTTGCTAGCTCAATTCATATTACAAACACAACAGCTATTATATAACCAACAATTTTGCAAATTAACCATCTTCAATAACCACTCATGGATTACTTAGACCTAAATTGTAATGCAATTAAAGAAAAATAAATTTCATTACTAACCATATCTAGAGCAACCAGAAAGTCCGAATCTTTCAAAGCTCAATTTCTACCTCTTCCCACCAAATTAATCGGCACGAAATCGCCTAGCTTCCTCCCGAGTGAAAAAGTGCGCAGCGATGGCTAGATCGGATCGAAATGAAGACAGATGCGGTCGAACAGCGCAATAAATGCCTTAGCCATTATCACGAGCGGTTTTAACTAAAACCTTCGCGAATTATCACGACGGTTTTCATACGGACGATGCAGCGATACAAAAGTATCACGACGGTTCGCCGGTAATAACCGCCTGTGATAATCCATTTTCCGTCACAAATACCACAGACGGCCTCCAAATTACAACCGTCTGTAATAGTGCTCATCAGAGACGGTTTCACAAAACCGTCTGTGATGAGGCGTCTACTATTAGGCTTTCTGTAGTAGTGCGTTGCGGTTGTTAGGTTTTTCTGAATAAAAAGTAAGAAAAAATAGAAAACAATACTATACCTTTTTAGATAATACAAAAGAATAAAGAGAAAAAACTAGAGAAGCCATAAAAAGTTAAAAATAATTTATGAAAGTTATGAATAAATTACATGTAGATCCCTAAACTTGCCTCGGTGGTTTAAGTAGGTCGTCCATCATCTTGATCATAACCACACATCTGGATATTTGATCTTGCATAAGTGGTTCTAATATAATAGGTCTAAAATTGGTTTTCTAGTTAAAGACATTCAAATTTTGGGCATAAGTGGCCCTACGTGGCACCGTAATACCAAAACTAGCGCCCCCGCAGCCGTGTATTTCCATATTTGGCCTCCTCTTTGAGTGCGGGTGCATGGGAAGCCGCCGCGTGGCACCTAATGCGCTCAGGGAGCACATTAGGTGTACTATAACACCTAATGCGCCCAGAGAGTGCATTAGGGGGTACTATAGCACCTAATGCGTCCGGGGAGCGCATTAGGGGGGTATTGTAGCCCCTAATACGCCTGGGGAGTGCATTTGGTTCACTATAGCACCTAATGTGCCTGGGGAGTGCATTAGGTTCAGTGTAGCACCTAATGCGCTCGGGAAGCGCATTAGGTGTACTGTAGTAGGCAAACCCCCGAGCGCATTAGGTGTACTGTAGTAGGCAAACCTCATTAAATATGCATATTGTAAGAATTTCTAGATATAGCAAATGTGCTCGAAAAATTATAATTTTTTGTAGAGCCTCCTGACATAGTGTACTTGCTTGTGTAATTTTTTTGTACTTTTTACCATTCTAATTTTTTTCTCCAAAATTTATTTTAATATATTGTTTGTATGAATTTTTTAATATAGAAAATGAGGTCCAAACATTATGAAATTTGTATGTTCTGGAATTGTCTCGGAAATTAAGGGTTTAGGTCTAAAAAAAATACAATATTAGGTTTAAAAGTTAGGATTTTATGATTCATGTGACTTGGAATATGGGAAGTTTAGTTACGATATTAGGTTACAAAAATACTGCAATTTAGTTGATGCATATTCATGTCCGCATATTCCAAGTCATATGATATCATCAAACCCTAAGTTTTGTAACCTAATATCATAATTTTTGAGATCTAAACCCTTAATTTATGAGAAAATTCTAGAATATACAAATTTCATAATGTTTGGATCTTTCTATATTAAAAAATTCATACAAATAGTATATTAAAATAAATTTTGGAGAAAAAATTAGAATGCTTAAAAGTACAAAAAAAATTACACAAGCAAGTACACTGTGTTGGAAGGCTCCATAAAAAAATTATAATTTTTTGAGCTCGTTGCTATATCTAGAAATTCTTACGAAATGCATATTTAATGAGGTTTGCCTGCTACGGTACACCTAATGTGCTTCCCAGGCGCATTAGGTGCTATAGTGAACCTCATGCACTCCCCGGACGGATTAGGTGCTATAGTACCCCTCTAATGTGCTCTCCGGACGCATTAGGTGCCATGCGGCGGCTTCCCGTGCATCCGCGCTCGAAGAGGTGGTCAAACATGGAAATACACGGCTGAGGAGGGGGCTAGTTTTGGTATTATTGCGCCATGTGAGGCCACTTATGCCCATTCAAAATATTCAATTTACTAAGATGCTGACATGGCATCAAGGTGGCAACTCGTCTCGTATCCTCCTTTCCCTTGGGCCCCACTCTCTCTCTCTCTCTCTGATTTGGCTACAACGGCAGTTGATGACTAATGAGCGGCAGCTTCTGCCGCCACATCCTTCTTGGACATGGTAGTTGCCGCATTGCCATTGACACTAGCCGTGAAAAGTGGGAACATATCAAGAAATCAAATCACATAGGATTGACCACATCAAAATCCAATCTTGATGGGTAAAACTGGCAAGAAAAGACACATGAAGATCAAGAACTCACATCAAAATGCATTGTTTTAGAAATTGAATGGCATATGAGAAACATACCATGAACTCGAATACAACAGGTTGTACTATCTCAAAACTTGATCTTCCCCATAAACAAAACAAAACAAAACAACAATTAGGTTAGAAGACCGTAAAGGCTTGAACCCTAGCAATACTGACCAATAATACATTAGGAAACCTGAAAGAAATAAAATGCGCAAGAAAAGACACATTAGGGAACCGGAGAAATCCCCACAATAACGCTTGAGTGCAGTCGTAACCCTAACACAAAAACTTGAAACAACATTTCTTATCTGTTTTAGTGAAAATAAGAAACATTGAATACACTAGGTACTTACCAAATCCCTATAGCATATTATATTTATAGGGCTATTATCTATATGCAAGGATAAACCAAAGGATGGCATTATGTTTCTTTTGTGTGAAGCCAATTTGTCAATATCATATCATAGCTAGTTTTCAAACCTATGACCTAGCCATTTCTAACTGAAATGAATATGTCCGATATCAAATGACTTTATGGAGGGTAACTCCCCACACAATTACTTACCATGACCAGGCCATGAACCTCAGTCCAAATCCTTTACCATACCACCATATTAGGTGTCCATGCCCACATTAACAAGAACCATTTTATGAAAACTATACACTGTGGTGTTTTCACACTTTGCCAATGACCGGGGCTATGGCTATTCGAATAGATTATAACAGTTTGCAGAAGTGCAGAACTTTACTCACAAAATATGATTATCTCATAATGTCGGCCAGTACACATTTCCGTGGGTGTGCGACTGAGAAAACATAACAAGGCCTTTACAACGCTTAGTTTCGATGTTTTCCCCTGCTTCGGAGGTACAATCCTTTAGCTCTAAGGTACCTCTGCAGATAGAGTAACCCCCTATCGGCGAGTGTGCACTCCATGTAAGGGCAGGGACCTTTTGAGTCCCTCCCGGGCAGTGACCTCTATATGTTCACCCCATCATACTTTACTGGACAATGACCATGTGGGTCACCCCCAAACTTGTTACACTAGCGCAGGAGTCCACACCGAAAGCAAGCAAATTAGTTGGTCCGGTCTGTCCCATACTAGATTATGGTTGCACGATTGGGTGTTGAAAAACAACATATGGTTTCGGTCTTTAATTGACTCAGACGAGACAGACCAACAATCCAGACCTCAGGCAATTCCTGCACTGGTCTCAAACCAACCACTCGCCCGAGTCTCCACCATTTAATAAATCATTCCCTATCTCTACTGGCAAGCATCGTTACCACTACCATTACCATGTTTCAGGTTTTAGTTCGCAATATTTGTGTCATATTTAAGTCTACTACTAGATCATATCTAAGAACAACCATAATATGGCAGCATTACCATTATGAGTATCCTATGGTGATAGGAGAAAAGTTTTATAAAAAAGGGGAATTAAAAGGTATCACTGTGTGGTGTAGCTAGGCATTCTATATACACAATAATGGCAAACATGCGTTTGTATTTGAAAGCAAAATATTTTATTTGAAAACTAGGTTCAACATGATCAATTATAAGGACTTGCCTTCTTTCCCAATGTATTCGGTCTTTTCTCTATATGCTTCAGGCATGTTCTTGATTACTTCAATTGCTGAATGCAAGCTAGGAACAAAATGCAAAAAAATAAACGAAAAGATAAAGAAAATGGGTTTGGGTGTTTGGAGTTTAAGCAGTGCTTGATTTAGTTGAACAGAGTTGAAATTGGGTGAGATGGGCTCAAAATATTATTTGGGTTGGTTAGGGTTTTATCGGAGTTTATTTAAGCTAAACGAAGTCAATAATGGGCTTCGTGAGGTTCAAAACGGTCAAAATGGATATAAATATGCATATTGGGTTTCTTGTGAACAGTATTGGGTTCTACACTATTCACTACGGGTCAGATCCAGAATAGTAATGGGTCCAAATAGTAACGAGTTGGGTCTAGAACCATGACGGATTGGGCTAGAATAGTAGCAGGTGTTGTTGTTTTGGATTCGTGTCAGACCCATATTTTACAATCTGGAATCCCCTGTGACTCAACTACACTATTCCTTAAATCAGTAGATAGTGCTCCTACATACATTGCTAAATCATTTCATACATCGCATAAACTATAGCATATGATAATATTGCATACCAGAGTTTAAATACACCACGTCAGGTGACTATTTACATAAGGGCCGGACAGGCCAAATAAATACATTACACCAACGTAAGCAAAGTAGTAAACCAAAAGGTAGGACCATACTATCCACAGGCAAACGACTGGGGGTAAATGTGAGCAATAGACATTATCTAAGGATACATAATATATGTACACAAAATCTCCATCAAAGTTTGATTGTCTAGGACATGAAACTATGGGTGAAACATCCTACTTTCCATTGCTTCTCCACTGTCAGGCCCAAGGGCGTCGTCATAACCATAATAATCTTGTTCTGCTATTTCTGATGTTTTGAGCAAGTGCGAGCACAATCCATCGTGCTCAGCGAGCCAACACACCGAATGTAAATATATAGATGCATGGTTAACAAAGGAAGTCTTAGGTCTCTTTTTAGTTGCCAAATGCCTTAAAAACTTACAATAATTAGAAAATCCTTTGTCTTAGCAATTTTTAACCAAATCATGTTTTTCATCATGTGTGAAAGACTGCAATAGTTATGGTAGTACAGATTCCATCCACCGTTACATGGTTTCCATACCATATGCTAACTTTTCCACTGTTACATCCACTTTACAATATCTGATCCAGTTGCACAGGACAACACAAATCAAGGCTTCTACTACATGACATTTTTTCATTTCACCCACAAGTATTTTTGAAATAGAACTGTATCGAGGTAAGTTCCCATGTCCACCCTTGACTGTAGGCATAACTATTCGAATAGTTTATACTCTGTATAGGTTGTACACTTTACCTATATGAGACAATTAACTCGATAGCTCTACATAATTCCTTTGTCATGTAGATCGAGAGATCATCACATAGCTTTTCATAATACTTCACCCTTTTTGTCATCTCACCCATATGGGCTTGTCCCACACGCAGTGGGTCCTATAAGTTGTGCGGGATATTTGCCACAATGATTACCATGGCTAGACTATAACTTTCTATAATGACTAACACAATTGGCAAATTTCAACCTCCACTTGGTGTCCCATTCATGCCTACCACAACCACCCATGCACTACTCCACTCCCTCACTAGCAAGATGACTCTCGAGGTCTAGTAGATCTTACTAAGCCTACTTGTACTTTACAGACTTGTGGTTGTACTGTTGTACATTGGGAGGTCAAAACATGATTCAGTCCTTAGGGTTACCTAAGTAGTCTTACCACAAACCACACATTTCTTATGCTGTCCATCACACCAACCCAATTTACCATCCTCCCAGATAATTAAGTAAACCGGGATTGTACAACATACTAGTCATTTCCCAACAACGACTGCCCATTTCTAGAAATTCTTGTGTTGAAATGATGCTAGGGTAAATTAATGCCCTCAACTATCTAAACAATGCTAAGCAGGGTGTGTAAGTATAGAATTATCTCTAGTATATTTACCATTATATTTCATAGGGTGACAAGGACTGATGTTCAAATATTCCAAGGAAGAGATTATAGTATTAACATATTGAACAATGGCATGTATCTAAAATCTTAATTAGAGTGAATGTATTTTGCATAATAAATAATAGCATGCACTTTTTTAGTTTAAACAAAAATAATTTGCATGAATTGTAGATTCAACACGATCAAAGCATTGACCCACCTTGCTAAAATGTAGCTTGGTTTTGCGGGTCTTGGCTTAGATAAATATCAGCAAAATAAAACTAAATCCAAATTAAAATCCAAATGAACTCAAAAATTCAAGATTTTGGATCCATTAGATAGATCTTGATTTTAGATGAATTTAGAAATTTGTTTGATCAAATTTGGACTTAAAATGAATATGTTATGCTCTTTCAAAGTTTGGATTTAAATTAATTCCAGAAAATAAAAGAAGAGAGAATTTCCCTCTCTGATAGATGGGGTCTATTGAGGTTTTATTTTTATTTATTTCTTTACTTCTTTACTGTAAAAGGTACTGAATATGATAGGTGGGGTCCATGTGGTTTTATTTTCTTTTTTTATTTATTTCTTAACTAGAAATATTTATTGTGACTGACCGGTGGGGCAAACTATTGTGCAAACCGTGAACCTGGACCCATGTGTCAGCGGCTCATGCATATTTAACTGCTTTAAGCAGGATTTTTGAATGACGGGGCCTATGTGTCAGAGACTCATTAACTTAACTAATTGCGAGGGCCCATAAGTCAGCGTTAGATTAGGTAATTTAGTGAACATCACTAGCGTTAAACTAATCACTAGTTTACCCTTAACCGCTCATGAACAGAAGTCGTCTTCCCATGATGAAAGAAGAGCTCACCGCCGATGAGGGGGTGGACAGTAGCACATGAGCATGCCCGAAATGGACACTACAGGGTCACACACACCTTCGGGCCAAGTTACGTTGGCCAATTTGGCCGGTGCAATGGCCGGTGGCGAGTCTAGGTGACAGCGGAACATGACACATGGCAATAGGGAAAATGGCAACATCTTAAGCCAATTCGAGGAGCATAGAGCATCTATGGAATACCATGGGGTTACCTGAGGTATGGGTGAAGCTCGAGGACGACTGGTGAAGCCTGTCGATGAGAGCCCGAGGTGGTAGAGGAACGGACCATGGCAACAGTGATCTACGCTGATCTTCGCTTCAATCAGGGCACAAGGAAAGTATTAGGAGTCACTAAGGATGCTCTGAGTTGAAGGAAATAGCTCTAGCTCACTGGGGAAGAAGACTCACTCTAGCAAGCATGTGTCAGCAGGGAGCAATTAAGTGGAAGGGGAGGTTCAAAGAGGTGTTGCGATCTTGTTGATGGCATGCTTCAGTATTTATACACTACTACAGAAGAGGCTATACGGGACGGCTACATCACAGACGGTTCATACGGAACCATCTGTGATTAAACTGTCACAGACGGTTTATACTGGCAACCGTCGGTGATATTTTCACAGACGGTTATTAACACGAACGGTCTGTGATAAATGAGACATCACAGACGGTTCGTTTTACTAACCGTCTGTGAAAGTTCACAGACGGTTATTAACACGAACCGTCTGTGATTTCTAAAATATCACAGACGGTTATTAACTGGAACCGTCTGTGATAATTTTAGACATCACAGACGGTTTGTATTACTAACCGTCGGTGAAAGTTCACAGAGTCGGTTAGTAATACGAACCGTCTGTGGTATCGTTTAAACTACATCTATAGAGACGAGAGTCAAATTCAAGGTAATTTTATTACAAAAGTGCAAAAAAAAAGACATTCCCAGATTTGAATCTTCTGGGCTTCATATGCTTCTTCGTCAACTTCTGGAGTTGGAGGATCAGCCGCTGTGTTCTCGAATGCCGTCAAGATTGCCCTTGCCTTCTCGACTTCCTTCTCAAGCATGGGCAAATGATCATTAGCATGTTCCATAATCTGAAACAGGATGTCAAGATGCACTTCTGCATCATCGGCCCAATCTGCTTGATCGGAAAGTTTATCCAAGTGTGTTTGCAATGCCGCAAGATCTTCCTCCACCTTGCGCACATTGTAGAGAAGAACGTGGCTGAGGGCGGTTTCCCTATCCTGAGTGGCAATGAGACACCTCCGTCGACGGCGGATGATGAGGTCCAGCTGACGGATGGAAGCGAGTCGAGGAAGGAGAGCAGGGCGTGAGCGGAGGAGCTGCTCCAGACGTAAATTTTTGGCCGCCTGTGTAAGGTTGCGTCCGAACAACTCATGATGGATAGATGAGAGGAAGGAGATCAAAAGAATTTTAGAAGTCATTATTGAGAAATCTGGTGATGAAGAAGATGATTAGGGAGAGCATAGTGTGTAGAAGGATTAGGGCGCGCATATATAAGCATGAACGCATGCAGACGCTTCATATTTCAAACCATCTCTGCTATTATGATCAAGGAGAGCATAGTGTGTAGAAGAGCAGGATTAGGGCGCGCATATTTAAGCATTAACGCAGACGCTTCGTATTTCAAACCATCTCTGCTATTAATATCACAAACCGTTCAACCGTTCGTCTGATATTAATATCACAGACCGTTATTAATACGAACCGTCTGTGATAACTGAAACATCACAGATGGCTCGTATTAAGAATCGTTTGTGATAACTGAAACATCACAGACGGCTCGTATTAAGAACCGTCTGTGATAACTGAAACATCACAGACGGCTCGTATTAAGAACCGTCTGTGATATTTATTATCACACACGGTTCGCCTTAATAACCGTCTGTGATAATCACATATCACCAATAATTGGCGTGTAATAATCACGTGTCACCAATAATTGGCGTATACCCAGGATTTCGATCTCAACCGTCCATTCTCTCCAAATCGAATGGCAGGCAGCAGTTCCTCCCTCTGCTCGGCCCTTATAAATAACGCCCCATCTACCTTTCCACCGGTACTAGTCACGCGTGAGTTCATCCACTGTGAGCATATATAGCTGTAAGTGTGGTAAGTGTGTCTTGTTCACCCGCACCGTCGTTCCATGAAGGGTTCACTAGCTTGTTATCCTGTAATAGATCTAAATGTGTTGTCGTGCTTGCCTCTGTATTTGCATGTTCCTTGACGATGCCGACTACTGCCGAGATGTGATGTCCACTACGACAATCCTTCTTTTTCCTGCAAAATTCAAGGCAATTTTATTACAAAAGTTCAAAAAAAAAGACATTTCAGATCCTTGGTGAGCAGCGACATAGTCGACTTCTTGGTGGCGACTATCCATCGCTTCTTCCACTTCTTTTCTTCATCTCGGCCTCTGGATCACGTGCGCGGTGGCGATGATTCAGCTAATGAATCATCGCTCGCGCGTGCGTGATCCAAAGACCGAGATGAAGAAAAGAAGTGGAAGAAGCGAAAGATAGTCGCCACCAAGAAGCTCGCTATGTCACCGCCACCAAGAATCTGGGAATGTCTTTTTTGCACTTTTGTCAAGTATCACGACGGTTTGTGGTATAAAGCGTGCGTGAAGGTCTATCACGAGCGGTTCTATTAACGAACCGTCAGTGATAGCACAATCACAGACGGTTATTAATACGAACCGTCTGTGATAGTATGCATCACAGACGGTTCGTGTAAATAACCGTCTGTGATAAGCAAATGTTACCAATAATTGGCGTATACCCAGGATTTCGATCTCACCCGTCCATTCTCTCCACATCGAATGTCCGGCACTAGTTCCTCCCACGGCTCGGCCCTTATTAATAACTTCTCATCAACCTTTCCACCGGTACTAGTCACGCGTGAGTTCATCCACTAGCTAGGTTGATAGGGACGGGGTCCCGATCTTCCAACAGGTCTGGATATGTTCGATTTGGTGGAGGCGCGACACAAATCGATCCGGCTTCCGAACGACACGTTCCGAACCCCGCAATCGCAGCACCACGTCTCCTCAGGTTATCAACCGTGCGCGGCCCAGTTGACCTCGCCAAGAAGGCTAATCCTTGCCTGCGAATCGAAGAATACAAGCAAGAACAAGGAAGAACACAACTGAATTGCGGATTTATTGATGTAGCACTCGAAAGTTGGGGTCTCACAAACCGATGAACGGCGAAACTGTTCAAAGACAGAATTAATCTAAGCAAAATCCAACCCTAATGGTGGGGGTGGCGGCTGGATATAAAGGAGTGAGGGGCATGCAAAACCCCTGGACGCGCCCCTAATGGGCTCCAACACGATACAAAGCCGATCGGCCCAAAAGACGGTGACGCAGCACCCTGACAGATTCTGAATGCCCACTTGTTTCGATGATTCCCATTGACTCAAAAGGAATTTTGACATGGGACCAATACCATTGGAAAGTTCGTCTTCTCGGCTTTCCATACGTATGTAGAACGTCCAAAACGAAGTCCGGATGCGATCTGGGCGTCCATTTTAGTGCGGCCTGGTCCTGGACTCCGAGTTGGATTCGAAGTCGGTTTGAGTTGGACCTCCAACATGATTCGGCCGCCCTTGCTGGACTTGTGCGCCTCGTAGCCCTCCTCCAAGTACTTCCAGGTCCTCTCCATGGTTCCTAATCATAATTAAATCATTAGGTAGCAATCGATTCTCGAATAGACTAAAAGAAGTACTTAGGAACGAGCTCACCTGTAAATTCAATTGTCGGGCGCGAGCTCTAGTGATTGATCCTTGAATGTCAAGTGGAGGAGTGTTGTGTGTATCCGAGTAAGTGATGTCCTCATCATCCTCCCCCTCTTGAAGCGGAGTTGTCCTCAACTCAGCCTCATCTTCCTCTCCCAAGTATGGCTTCAAATCTGAAATGTTGAAGGTGGGACTAACCCCAAACTCGGGAGGCAACTCAAGTTTATATGCATTATCATTGATCTTCTCAACTATCTTAAAAGGACCAGCAGCTCTAGGCATCAATTTTGACTTTCGTAACTCAGGAAATCTATCCTTTCTCAAGTGCAACCAAACAAAATCACCCGGTTCAAGCTTAACTTCCTTTCTACCTTTACTACCAGTAACCCTATATTTTTCATTCATCTTTTCAATGTTTGCCTTAGTAGTCTCATGCATTTTGACAATAAAATCAGCACACTTTTTAGCATCATTATGAACTCTCTCACTAGTAGGCAAAGGTAAAATATCAATAGGGGCACGGGGATTGAATCCATACACTACCTGAAAAGGACTTACCTTGGTGGTGGAGTGTTCCGCTCGATTATATGCGAACTCAACATGCGGCAAGCACTCTTCCCACAGCTTCAAATTATTCTTCAAAACAGCTCTCAACATGGTAGACAATGTGCGGTTGACCACCTCAGTTTGGCCATCAGTTTGTGGGTGACATGTTGTAGAGAACAACAACTTTGTACCCAACTTGTTCCATAGAGTACGCCAAAAGTGACTCAAGAACTTGGCATCACGATCTGAAACAATAGTAGAAAGCATACCATGCAAACGAACTATCTCTTGGAAAAAGAGGTCAGCAATATGAATGGCATCATCGGTTTTATGGCATGGTATAAAGTGAGCCATCTTAGAAAAGCGATCCACAACAACAAAAATGCTATCTCTCCCCCTCTTAGTCCTGGGCAATCCTAAAACAAAGTCCATAGAAATATCTGCCCACGGAATAGAAGGAATAGGAAGAGGCATATATAAACCATGTGGATTTAAGCGAGACTTAGCTTTTTGACATGTAGTGCAGCGAGCCACAAACCGCTCAACATCTCGCCTCATCTTTGGCCAAAAGAAGTGTGTGGCCAGAACGTCCTCCGTCTTTTTAGCACCAAAATGTCCCATCAAACCGCCTCCATGCGCCTCCTGCAACAACAAAAGACGAACGGAACCAACTGGAATGCATAGGAGGTTAGCTCTAAACAAAAACTCATCATTGATCATGAATTTATTCCATGCTTGTCCCTCTTTACAATGCAACAACACATCCTTAAAATCAGCTTCAAAAGCATATTGTGCTTTAATAGGTTCAAGACCAAAAATGCGACAATCAAGTTGAGACAACATGGTATAGCGTCGGGACAAAGCATCAGCAATCACATTATCCTTCCCTTTCTTGTGTTTAATGACATAAGGAAAGATTCAATAAATTCAACCCACTTAGCATGTCTACGATTCAAATTGGTTTGACTACGAATATGCTTAAGTGATTCATGATCAGAATGAATGACAAATTCTTTAGGCCATAAATAGTGTTGCCACGTCTCTAAAGAACGAACAAGAGCATACAATTCTTTATCATACGTGGAATAATTAAGAGCAGGACCATTCAATTTTTCACTAAAGTAGGCAATGGTTTGCCTTCTTGCATCAAACACCACCAATACCAATTCTACTAGCATCACATTCCAGCTCAAAAGTCTTACCAAAATCCGGAAGTTGGAGCAATGGTGCGTGTGTAAGCTTGTCCTTCAAAAGATTAAAGGACTCCTCTTGTGATGGCCCCAATGGAACACGACGCCCTTCTTTGTCAACTCAATCAATGGTGTCGCAATGGTGCTGAATTCCTTGACAAGCGGCGATAAAATCCTGCAAGGCCAAGAAAACTCCGCACTTGGGAGACCGTCGTGGGCGTGGGCCAACTCCATATCGACTCCACCTTGGCTCTATCAACCTCAATTCCCTGTGGAGTCACAACATAGCCAAGAAAAGAGACTCGATCCGTGCAAAAGGTGCACTTGTCAAGGTTACCAAACAAACGCGCATCTTTCAGAGCATTAAAAACAACACGTAAATGAGTCAAATGTTCATCCATGGACTTGCTATAAATCAAGGTATCATCAAAGTAAACAATAACAAATTTGCCAATGAAAGGACGTAAAACCTCGTGCATTAATCTCATGAAAGTGCTAGGGGCATTAGTTAAACCAAAAGGCATGACTAACCACTCATACAAGCCGAACTTAGTTTTAAAAGCAGTTTTCCATTCATCGTCAAGTTTCATTCTTATATGGTGGTATCCACTACGCAAGTAAATCTTTGTGAAAATTATAGCACCACACAGCTCATCAAGCATGTCGTCTAGCCGGGGAATAGGATGACGATATCTTATAGTAATGTTGTTAATGGCTCTACAATCTACACACATACGCCAAGAACCATCTTTTTTTGGAACCAAAAGAACAGGAACAGCACAAGGACTAAGGCTCTCACGTACATACCCACGGTCTAAAAGGTCTTGGACTTGTCGCTGAATCTCCTTAGTCTCTTCGGGATTGGTCCTGTACGCCGTATGGTTTGGCAAACTCGCTCCAGGAATCAAGTCAATCTGGTGCTCAATCCCTCGAATGGGTGGAAGTCCTGGAGGTATCTCATCAGGGAAAACATCTCTAAACTCCTGCAAAAGGTTAGTGACAGGAGCAGGCAAAGTGCAAGGCATATTATCAAGAGAAAATAAAACATCCTTGCACACAAAAGCATAACATGTCTCATTAACATCATCAATTTCAGCAAGGTCTAATTTTGTGGCAAGCATAACAGAATTTTTCAAATGGATTACTTGCTGTTTTTCAGATTTATCATGTTCCTTTGGATCATTAGCAGCAGCAGCTCTCTCCCTATCGGCCTCTATAATCTCAGCTGGGGTCAAAGGCAGTAAAGTAACTTTCTTTCCCTTATGCATAAAAGTGTATTTGTTACTACTACCATGGTGTAAAGCATCATTATCAAATTCCCAAGGTCGACCCAATAAAAGAGAGCGCTTGCATGGGAACCACATCACAATCAACATGATCAGCATAACCACCAATGGAAAAATGGACTCGACATGTTTGTGTTACCTTAGCTTTTCCAGAGTCATTTAACCACTGAATATGGTATGGATGTGGATGCGGTCGCGTGGTCAAGCCAAGCTTCTTGACCAAATCAGAACTCACCAAGTTGTTGCAGCTCCCTCCATCAATGATGACACGTGCGCGCCGGTTCTTCATTGCGAAGAAAGTCTGAAACAAATTATGGCGTTGAAGCTTATCGGGTTGTTGTACCTGTGTGCTGAGGACGCGCTGCACAATGATGCTGTGTAGCGTCGCTGTGAACGCCCCACCAAGGACCAGGTCGTCATCACCACCGCCATTGTCATCTGAGGCAGCAGCAACATCATCATCCTCCTCGACATCCGAAGTGCTGATGTAGCCTCCATCATCTGTGGTGATGTATGCCCGTTGACTAGGGCAATTCTTCTGCACATGACCAAGCCCATGGCAGCGGTGGCACTGAATGTTGGAGGAGCGGCTCGTTGAAGCCATGGAAGAAGAACTCTTGGCTGGAACCTGCAAAGAATTTTTTGCAGAATCTGCAAAGCGTGTCGTGGAGGGTGGCTTTGGTGGCGTTGCTGCAGGTGGTGGAGGAGAACGAAAACTCGAAGAAGACTTGGGCAGTCCCGTCGATGGAGTCGTTCGCGGCGTGTAGAATGGTCGTCCGGTGCTTGCCTTCGCTGATTCCTTGCGTCCCTGCAATTCTTTTTCTGCAAGCATAGCAAGCTGGAACAACTGGTTGACATTAGTAAACTCTTTATAATCAACAATGTCCTGAATTTCACGCCGTAACCCCCCGTAGAAATGACAAATCTTATCCTCTGTTTCCTCAACAACCCCACAACGCACCATACCCTTTTGAAGCTCAGCATAATAGTCCTGAACAAAACTATCACCTTGTTCTAAGCGCTGCAATTTTTTTCTCAAATCACGTTTATATGAGGGAGGAACAAAATGATTACGCATAGCTTCTTTTAACCGCTCCCATGTATCAGGTTGTACACGCATGGTACCAGTTCATTCCACGGATAATAGCAAAGTCCTTAAACTCACTAGTAGCTTGTCTAACTCTATGTTGTTCAGAACCAAGTGAGAATTAAATTTCTGCTCTACCGTCATCTCCCAATCATGATAAATTTCAGCATCATAAAGACCAGAAAAAGATGGAATGGTAAACTTGACTTTAGCAAAAGGGTCATCGTTACCATGATGGTTCTGGTTATTACCTCCCATACCTTGTCGGTTTTGCTGAAGACGTCGACGTAGTCGTGCATCTTGTGTTGCCCGCCGATCAATATTGCCATCTGCATCATACACTGTGTCATCATCATGGCGATGGCCATCATTGATAGGTGGCGGCGTGCCTCAATGTGTCCATCCGACCGGTGAGGTCACCATCCGCCGCTCCACCCGCTCAATGCCTTCGTGGTGTTCAATCGAGCAATGGCGGCGACGATGGTGTCCATTCTCGCGCGAGATCGTGATTGAAGCGATTTGTTTGTCGGCGCAGCTTGTAGCTGGCGCGACTAACACACTCGTTGAAATCGCTCGGTGTTCCGTCCCTTCGTCTCCTGCCATGGTTAGTGGAAAACACGGGAAAACAAAAAGGATTATCCCTATCAACTACAAATGAAGGGCGGTGGGAACTCACAAAGGAAGTGGCTTACCAAGCTCTTACAAGTGTTCTTACCAAAGCAAAGCGAGTGGTACAACCGGTGGTGGTTCGTGATACCATGTCGAGTGTGGGTGCGATTGTAAGGGTCAAAGCTGTGCTATCCGAGTAGATATATGGAGCTTGGAAGGCCAAATATGTCGATGGAACACAAATCAATAACAGATAGTAATGCTGAATAAATGTCCAAAGCATCGGTCCTAGTTCTTTGGCCTAAATGTGTCCTATATCGGTGTTAGGATATGATGAACAAGGAATCACGGCGAGAAAGTAAGCGAAGACAGCAACAAAGATGGCAGGGAATGAGAAACTTAATTCAGCATAAGCACAAAACAAATGAAGCTCTGTCACCTAAAACGTGCTCATCCGATTTTCTCTTTTTTCCTTTTTTTGGCCACGGATAGCACTCTCTCTTGTCTACTAAGCCAAATTTTTCTTTTTGTGTCTTTTTATTTTAGTTTTTCACAGAGCAGAGCACAGAAATAGGAACCACACAAAGTTTCAACTCAATCTGATGTAAGGTGTGGCCTACAGAAAATAATGAATGTGCTGTAAATTCGGTGATTCAATTTCGGAGCTCGAGTACCGCACTTTCCAGGCCGAATTTGGGGAAAATAAAATTGCTGAACCTGACAAAGTTGGGGAGCATCGGATGCAAAATTTAATTTCACCCAATTTCAAAAAAAAATCGCCTGATTTCGAGCCCGTATGCGAAAGTTATGGCCGTTTGAAGAAGGGGCTCCGAGTTATGGTTTCTGTGGAGGCCGAAACGAAATCGGGTGGAGGAAATTGGTGGAAATTGGTGGCGAAAGCTCGGGAAAAGGTGGGGGATGGTGCTGTGTGATCACGAGATGTGAAGGAAGACTCAAACAGAGGGCAGGATATGGGTGGGAAAACAAAAACAGAGGGTGGAATACGCGATGGATGACGGCTAGGGTTTGTATGAGAGGTAGCGGAAGCAAGACAAACCGAAACAAAACACAATCTAAACCAGCAACACAACTCGACTATGGACACAAACTCAACACTACGGACTCTGAAATTAAATTGTGCAAAAGGCTAAACATGATCTGGGACAGGAAATAACCTATGACTACAAATTTTTTGTAGGGCTTTTCTTGGACTCTAGGATGAAACGAAAACAACAAAGGTAGGGTAAACTCGAACCTGAAGGAACACCTGAAGCTCTGATTACCACTTGATAGGGACGGGGTCCCGATCTTCCAACAGGTTCTGGATATGTTCGATTTGGTGGAGGCGCGACACAAATCGATTCGGCTTTCGAACGACACGTTCCGAACCCCGCAATCGCAGCACCACGTCTCTCGGGTTATCAACCGTGCGCGCCCGTTGACCTCGCCAAGAAGGCTAATCCTTGCCTGCGAATCAAAGAACACAAGCAAGAACAAGGAAGAACACAACTGAATTGCGGATTTATTGATGTAGCACTCGAAAGTTGGGGTCTCACAAACCGATGAACGGCGAAACTGTTCAAAGACAGAATTAATCTAAGCAAAACCCAACCCTAATGGTGGGGGTGGCGGCTGGATATAAAGGAGTGAGGGGCGTGCAAAACCCCTGGACGTGCCCCTAAAGGGCTCCAACACGATACAAAGCCGATCGGCCCAAAAGACGGTGACGCAGCACCCTGACAGATTCTGAACGACCAATTGTTTCGACGATTACCATTGACTCAGAAAGAATTTTGACATGGGACCAAAGCCATTGGAAATCTCGTCTTCTCAGCTTTCCATACATATGTAGAACGTCCAAAACGAAGTCCGGATGCGATCTGGGCGTCCGTTTTAGTGCGGCCTGGTCCTGGACTCCGAGTTGGATTCGAAGTCGGTTTGAGTTGGACCTCCAACATGATTCGGCCGCCCTTGCTGGACTTGTGCGCCTCGTAGCCCTCCTCCAAGTACTTCCAGGTCCTCTCCATGGTTCCTAATCATAATTAAATCATTAGGTAGCAATCGATTCTCAAATAGACTAAAAGAAGTACTTAGGAACGAGCTCACCTGTAAATTCAATTGTCGGGCGCGAGCTCTAGTGATTGGTCCTTGAATGTTAAGTGGATGAGTGTTGTGTGTATCCGAGTAAGTAATGTCCTCACCATAGGTTCTCCTCCGCTGTGAGCTAGCGCCTCCGTCGCTGCACGGCGGGCGGCTGGACAACACACTCTTGCCGTAAGTGTCGTAAGTTGTCTTGTTCAGCCGCACCGTCGTGCCATGATGGGTTCATTCTTAGCTGTAATAGATCTGAATGTGTTGTTTTGCTTGCCTTTGTATTAGCTGTGATTGTTGCAAAAGATACATGGACCATTTGGGTGGAAAGATGAACTGTTTCGTCAGGCGCATGACTGCCAATTCGAAGCATAGTATAGCATCCGATCGAGGCACATCCGAGGCCTGCTGCTGTGTCTTGAGGAATGCCACATCTGAAGAGACCAGCTCTTGGCATTCCTCAAGACACAGCAGTAGGCCTCGGATGTGCCTCGGTAGCTATGCTATGCTTCGAATTGGCAGTCATGCGTACAGAGTGAACTATCAAAGACGGTTTGTAATGTAAACCGTCTGTGAAGGACTATCACAGATGGTTCTATATACGAATCGTCTGTGATATGCATAAATCACAGACGGTTGGTATTTCAAACCGACTGTGATAATGTTAGACTATCACAGACGGTTATATATGCGAACCGTCTATGATAGTCAACAATCACAGACGGTTATTAATTTGAACCGTCTGTGATATTGTTTGTATCACAGACGGTTAATATTAATAACCGTCGGTGATAATTCACAGATGGTTATTAATACGAACCGTCTGTGATATATCATTTTTACAGACCGTTTGTGGTTGGAACCGTCTGTGATATTCTGCGTAGTATTAATGCGTACTTGCTTGAAGGATGTCGACACCGATCTGTCTTCATTGCAATGCATCGGTGGAGCAAGGCGGCCGGCTTTAGGGAGTTGGGGGTGAAAAAATATCACCGTCTTCTTAGTGATCTGATCAGAGGTTAGTATACTCAATTACTTAACATTCTTAGTGATCTGATCAGAGATTAGTACTCAATTACTTAACATTCTTAGTGATTTGATCAGAGGTTAGTAGTAGGGGTAATAATCATTTTTGACACCCATTTGTCATTTGTGTAGCGTAGATGGACCGAAGCTGGATGTATATTGAGAACCGTGTGAGTGAAGAGTACATTACTGGCGTGTTTGCTTTTAGAAGGGCGGCCGAGCTGGATATGTTGAAGAAGGGGATGAAATATATGTATTGCCCATGTATTGATTGTGATAATCTCAAGATGTTTAGCAACTCAGCGCAGATTGAAGCTCACTTGATTCGAAGGGGTTTCAGAAAAGGGTACAAATGTTGGACCAGTCACGATGAAGAGAAGAGTACACAAGAAGGTAGTTATGACATAGTCGAGGGAGACAACGATATGCCAGTTGTGGACTGTTCTTTCGATCATGAGGAAAGGTCGCATGATGACAATCTGGATCAGATGTTATGTGATGCAGAAGGGAACTATAGTGAGAGAGAGTTTGGAATATTCGAGAGCTTGATGGAGGACTCGGAGAAACCTTTGTTCCCAGGCTGCAAGCCGTAATACACGAGGTTGTCATCAGTTCTAGAACTGCTAAAATTGAAGGCAAGCAATGGTTGGTCCAACAAGAGTTTTACGGCATTATTAGGTCTCCTAGTGGACATGCTTCCAACGAGAAATGTGTTGCCAAGAACCACCTACCAAGCTAAGAAGATTCTTTGTCCATTAGGAATGGAAGTAGAAAGAATACATGGATGTCGGAATGATTGTATCCTGTACCGTAAAGAGTATGCTAGCTTACATGTTTGTCCGGTGTGCAAAGCATCCCGATACAAGCGTAAAAATGACTCTGATGATGGGAAGGGCATCGAGGTGAAGCAAGGACCTCCTGCTAATGTGATGTGGTATCTTCCTGTAACCCCCCGTTTGAGGCGTTTATTTGCAAACCGCAAGGATGCAAGATTGATGCGTTGGCACTGCGAGCAGCGTAAGAAAGACGGAATGATAAGACATGTTGCTGATTCTGCCTAGTGGAGGAACATCGATAAGATGTTTGTAGATTTCGGTGTGGAACCAAGAAATATAAGGTTTGGGTTGAGTACAGATGGAATGAACACATGACTGAAGTGACCCCATATATTGAAGAGCACAAGGACATGCTACGTCAGGAGAATGCAGGCCAGTCAGAAGTTTGTATCACGAGACAACACAACCGTCAGTTCAACGAATGGTTCAAGGCGCAATTGACTAGGAGGTCGTCAAGTGAAACACTACAATGGTTGGCAAAGGGCCAAAATTTACAATTGTGACATGGCAAGGATACGACATTAATGGCTACACATTTTATACAATGATCAAGATAGAAAGAGCACGGTCAGAACTCGGTGTCCGCATAGATGCCTATGATGCGCACGGACGTGCCGCTGGCCCAAGCTCGTACTACGGGCTTGTAGAGGAGATTTGGGAGCTTGACTACGTAATTTTCAAAATTCCTCTATTTCGTGCCGTTGGGTCCAACTCCCACGGGTGTAAAGGTTGACAAATGCGGCGTCACTACCGTGGACCTCGAATGTGTAGGATACAAAGACGAACCATTCGTACTCGCGAGGCAAGTTGTTCAAGTATTTTATGTAACCGACCCGGCAAATAAGAAGTGCCATGTAGTTCTTCAGGAAAAAAGAAGGATTGTCGGGGTTGAGAATGTTGTGGATGAGGAAGAGTACAATCAATTTGATGATTTGCCTCCATTCGGAGATGGCATCAGGCTCGAGGAAGAACAAGGCGATGAAGCAAGCTATATGCGTGTCAATCATCGTGAAGGGCTTTATTTAAAATGATATAGCCAAGTGTAATAAATTATGTAACTATGAAATAGTTATATTGGTTATATGCTTGTGTTTTTCATAAATGTATGTTTGTTCCATTGTAATTGTAAAATGACTCAGGAACTAAGAAATAGTTATATTTATGGTTATGCTTGCATTTTTCATAAATGTATATATGTTCCATTGTAATTGTAAAATGACATAGGAACCTAGCTAGCTGCGGGTATCTATAGTGAACTATCACAGGCGGTTTATCAAAAGAAACCATCTATGATAACACATCACAGACGGTTCCATTTATAGAACCGTCTGTGATAATTGAATATCACAGACGGTTCTATAGATGGAACCGTCTGTGATAATTAGACTATCACAGACGGTTCCATTGATAGAACCGTCTGTGATAATGGAATATCACAAATGGTTATATCTATAGAACCGTCTGTGATAGCTTCCCTACAAATACCACAGCTAGGTCTACGGAGTCCGCACTCGCGCACTCTGTTGTCTCCACTCTCCAGCGCCCCTGCTAACTAGGTTTTGGTCCCTCCCGACGCCGCTCCCTCCCGACGCCGCTCCCTCCGACGCCGCTCTGACAGCGGTCCCTCCCGACGCCCCTCCCTCCCGACGCCACTCCCTCCAATATGTTAGCTTTACGATATACTTGATATAGTTGATATGCTTGATATTGTTGATATGCTTGATATACTTGATATAGTTGATATGCTTGATATTGTTGATATGTTTGATATACTTGATATAGTTGATATGCTTGATATTGTTGATATGCTTGATATACTTGATATAGTTGATATGCTTGATATTGTTGATATGCTTGATATAGTTGATATGCTTGATATAGTTGATATGCTTGATATACTTAATATGTTAGTTTTACGATATATACTTGATATCCAGAAGGTCCATAGAACTTTGTTTAGTCTATTTGGAAGGTCCATAGCTCGCTGCAGTTAGTTTTTTCTTAGAAGAGAGATGGCATCCACACAGTCTTCGTCGTCGTCATCTGGGTCTCACGCTCCCAAGATTGCGAAAACTAAACGTGGCCGAGGAGTATCGAAAAGGCCAGAGGGCCGAATGACCATCACGGTGGTCTCTCCGAATGGGATCCCTCTGGAATCGAAGAAAGCAGCGTCATCATTTCGGAGTACCTGCGGGATAATTGGAAGGCAACGGGTCCCCATCACCATAGCAAGCTGAAAAGATTTGACAAAGGATCACAAAAATCAGCTATGGGAGGAAATTACAAATTCGTTCGAGATCCCAGCAATGCGGGGACTCGTGCAACGGCAGGCGCTCCTCGCGATGGGAAAAGCATGGAAGAATTTTAAGAGCACTCTTGTGACGAAGTACGTGTCCGAGGATGTCACGCCCTTCACGAAGTATCCTTTCGTGTCGCCAGAAACATGGGAGGCCTTTGTGCAGATGAAGACGACGACCGAATTTGAACAACAAAGTGCGACGCACAAGGCTCTCCAGGCACAAAACACGCACCCTCACAGACTTGGCACTTCTAGGTATGCGGGTAAAATCCTGCAATGGAGGATGCAGGATGAGATCGCAATCCGATCGGAGGCCTCTCCGCCATTTGCTGGGATCGCAAACGAGAGCGCTCGAAACTGTTTAAGAGCGAGGTCATCAACCACATCTTCGGGTGTCTCTTTCAAAAACCCCGCAGATGAGGAAGTGTCCCAACGCCTAGTAAAATATGTTAAACAACATAGTTGTTGACACCTCTTGAACTTCATGGGTTCAAAAATAACATGATTAATTGCCTCTTGCAGCAATCATTGACTACCGAATCTTCTCGTGGCTCCTTTGAAGAATATAGGAGATAGATTTACTATCACAGCCTTGGGAAACAAGGAGCACCTGTGTCGCACACGAGGCATGGGGTTTATGTACCTTGGAGGCACGGATTTCCAGATTACTCGAGACATATAGGAGTAGGAAGAGATCCAAGGCGTACGCAGCGAACAAATAAAGCAGGCTTCGTGCTCAACTTGAGGAACAACTATCGCCTCACTTCAAGAGCAGATGCCTCACTTCGAGGAGAGATAGATTCGTTGCGGGAAGAAGCGAGACAAGTCCGCAACCAATCGCAACCCACTCCTACTACTGCGGTACCAGTCCCCTCAACGTCGCAAAGAGCTGCGCGTCCACACCAATTTCTGAACAAAGCGACGCCACTTACCTATTGATGACATTCGGGTAATGTACCTCTTTAGAATGGTACATAGATCTCTCTGTGGGCGCCTTAACTCATCTTGTATCGTTATGTAGGAGCCCATGCCTTGCACCTCAAAGTCGCTTGTTGGCTCTATTCCCGTTGATCTTTGGGTGTGGCATGGTGTATCCATTGCTGCCGGGGACGCGGTGCACGGTGTACAAGTAGACACCGGTTTCATAAAGGTCAGTGGACATGATTAATGATATTTTTAAGCCCGTCCCTCTTGAGAAGCCCCCAAGCGAAGAGATTAAGACATTAGGGATGCCGTCCACACATTCATTCGGTGGCCCAAGAGGACATCATCCTCGACATGTCCGTGCCACAATCTTCACATCCGATGGCCCAAGAGGACGTCACCACGAACACGGCATATCAGCTCGGTGGCTTCACCTCCACCTCCAAATCCATAAAATCATTGCATCGGCTCCCGCCGAGACGCCACCGAGAACATATCGTAAGCGAGGCTCCAAGGCCTCCAAGGCTCATGCGACGAAAATTAAGCCGCGTCCCGTGCCATGGAAGTTTATTCTAGGAGTGTCGTTATTGCCCGATTCACAATTACGCCAGATTGGTATAATTTGCAATAGATTGCATGCAGTACATGGAGAAGTCAACATGAAGCCAAACCGGCAGAGTGCATTAACTCTGAAATATAACGACACGCATTTCCTCCACGACTTGGGCTACATCGTCGTGACATTCAAGATTTATTCTTACTATTCAATCTCGACGAACTCGCGCCTCACTTCTACGATCTTTGGACATTTGTAAGTGTCTTGTACAATGAAGTTCTACATTCACGTTATACGGATAAATGTCATTACTCTTTCTTTATGTATAGATACATGATCCAAGAAGTCCGCGATTACGGACGACCGGTGGGTTTCTCGACCCTCACTTGGTCTCGAGCAATCTATCAATGAAGATGCATCCTTCGTGCAAGGTTACATAACGGGGATTGATTGCTCACACCGACAAGGAGTGCGTCATGGTACCCTTCAACCAAGGGTAAGTGCTTCACTAGTTGCCACACATATGTTTCATTTGTACTTTACATGCAGCATGAACTTAGGATTAATCACTAGGCGACACACATGACTAGGCATCACTGGATTTTGCTTGTGATTGTACCAAAGTGGAGCAAGGTAATATACCTTGATTCCTCCTTAGGAGCAACCACGACTTCATCGTGTGCAAGAAAATATAACAGTAAACTCATTTCCTCCATACATAACTCTATTGTAATATTTCTTTTGTTTGCCACGGCCGAGGCTAAGTTTTTTGAATCACGTAGGGCGTTTGCCGATTATGTTGCCCAAGGAGGAACACACGACAAAAAATCCAGTGACACGCTACGACACTACACACGATTTTCGGTACCCGCTACAACACAACAATCCTATATCATACTTTGTTATAATGTCTCTAGAATTGACAATACCGATGTATGTAATTCTATTTTTGCAGTGCCACCAGCAGCTACAGGGCAACGTATGTGGATTCTACGTTTGCCGCCATATGAAGGAAATCATTGGTACTAAGATCAATGATCCAGAGGTTTGTCAGGTCCTTCCAATAATTATTACTTTCTGATTATATATATGTATTTATATTACACACACATACTAATTAATGACTTAACATTGCTCCTAGCGACAGCGGGTGCACTTCGACGAAAGTGCATATGATCTTGACAATCTCGTCGAGATTCGTGGAATCATCTCCGAATTCTTGCTAGGAGAGGTCATAAGTAGGACGGGAGAGTTCCACACCGGCAATGGTGATAATTAGATGTTGAAACATTGGATTCAACTGTACAAATCAAACAATTCGTTCAATTGAATTCATTTGTCATATTGTGTAACGATTTTCATTCTATATATGTATGTGATCTGCTGGCCGTTTGTTACATTCATCTGTGTACGAATTTTGTTGTAATTTACTATGAGTTGCAATTAACTTATATCTGTCATTTATCTGTAATCTGCTTACTTGCTTGCTTTCAGAGGGCATGGCTAGCATATCCTGATGCTAGCCAAAAAACAAAAACAAAATGGATGATGCACTTGGTATCACAGACGGTTCGTTGTTAAAATCCGTCTGTGATACAATATCACAGACGATTTCAAAGAGTGCCGTCTGTGGTGTGAATGATATCACAGACGGCCTTTACTACTAACCGTCTGTGATATACACAATATCACAGACGGTTAATAATAAAAACCGTCTGTGACATACACAATATCACAGACGGTTAGTAATAAAGGCCGTCTGTGATATTGTGCATATCACATACGGTCTTTATTACTAACCGTGCAGCGATGATAGGCGATATCACGAGCGGTTGTGTATAAAAAACCGTTTGTGATAGTCTCGTATCACAGACGGTTTTTATACACAACCGTATGTGATACTCGCCTATCACAGACGGTTTTTTATACACAACCGTCTGTGATACTCGCCTATCACAGACGGTTTTTTATACACAACTGTCTGTGATACTCGCCTATCACAGACGGTTAGTAATAAAGACCGTCTGTAATGTGAGTTATCACAGACGGCTCGGGAACCGTCTGTGATAACCACCAACTATCACTGACACCTAGACACTGACGGTTCAGGAAGCATCTGTGATGACGGTTCCGAACCGTCTGTGATAGGGCTGTCTGTAGCAGCGATAGGAGATGAGGAGGCATGGCGACGTGGGTTGAATGTGGTGGGGCGATGAGTTGTCTCGACGGCCATTAATCGCCAGTGTCAGCAAAGGGATGGCCACAGGGAACGAAGAGACTGCGCACAAACGATAGGACAAATAGTCATGGCTTGGCATCACAAAGGATGAAGTTCGTCTCACAGAGGGTCTTCATCCTAGTGGTTGGCATGTTTCGACGGTGGCACAGATGGGTGGTCAGAGCGGTGAGTGGCGTTGTCATGTGCTTAAATGCCCTGATGACACGGAGGTCCAGTGTTCAAACATGTGTGAGGGGTGGTGATGTGTGATCAAACGTTGCGACGCTCCTTGGTATTGTGTGGCCAGCGTGGGCGCACGTGAAGCACGATGCACAGAAGGCTGGGGTTGGCACAGGCAAGCATAGGGGATGGTTGACGAGGGTGAGGCAATGTCCCTGCGCGCACTAACTTGACTCAGGCGTGGTCAAGGCAACGTTGTGCGAGGGACGCGGCGCAGGCGGCGCTGTGTGGGCATGGCCGATGCATGACGCTGGTGCGTCATGTGTGGTCTGGTGCTGGCAGGCCATGCCAGGGGCAAGGAGAAGGGAGATTTGGGCCAAGCCTAATGGCTCAATAGGCCAGAAGGCAGAATGGGCAAAGCCCAATCCATTTTCATTTTTTCTTTTGATTTTCCACAGATTTTAGAATTGGATTTCAATTTAAATCCTAAATTCAATTAAAATCCCAATTAACTTTAGGATTATTTTCATTCATTTGCTTCATCCAATCTCATTGGTTTTTCCCCTACTCAAATTTTAGAGTTTTAAAATGGCAAGCTCTTGTTGGATACTTTAATGTTTTTAAATTGAATCCCATTTCAAACAATGGTTTTGATTTGAATTTACAATCATTCCAACTTTTGGATCTATCATATCTTAATTGTAGTTCACTACTATGAAAAGGCTAATACTAAAAGCCTCATCATAAATGGTTGACCAAAACTATCTATGAAGAGGTAATATCAAAGATGGTTCATATTGAAAACCATTTGTGATAGTATGCCAGACAATTATTAACAAGAACCGTCCGTGATACTTCATAGATGGTGTTTCATACAAACTGTCTATGATAATTAACTCATCACAGACGGATTGTATTAAAAACCGTCTATGATATTTCGCTTTGGCTGCCCCCATTATTCAAACTTTCAAACTGAAATGGTGCCACGAACTCTCAACAACTCCAGATTTGTTCCGCCATATGTACTGCCTACACGCGCCCAACTACTCTCGTTCGATTTCATTATCTCCTCAGCACTGCCTCCCCCAAACTGATCAAAGCGCCCTATCCCCCTGATGACGTTGACTACCACTGTGAGCTTCTCCGCCTCTGGTTGTGATGTCACGGTTCACTACAGAAGGCACTCTTGTCGTAAGAGTGTCTTGCCTAGTGTCATTGTCGTGACACAACGGTGACGCTATCGTCACCTCTCCTTCATTTCCGATGATATCCCCCATCCAATCCTCTCCCCTCTCTTCCTTGATACTTGGATCTGAAATTACGAAATTGATGGATGCCTAGAGTTTTAGCCATGTAAATCTTGATGCTTCTAGATTTTTTCTTCTACCAATTTCTTGAAAACTTCAATCCATAGACCAAATTGACTTTTCGACCATCTTGATGTCATGATCCATGGACTATGTCTTTTCCACAGTGGTCAAAAGGTGGTCAAAAAGTCAATTTGTTCTGTGGAATGTATATTTTCCATGATCTTACCCATTGTGGAAGAACTCCAAGGACCGATTATTTGTTCTAAAGAAATCTACTCGGACTTGAGAGGTTTGGAGATAAGAACTCTAAAGTGAAGTAGAAGTAGGAAAGATGGAAAGTCTGTGCTTCTAATGGCTATTTATAGGCTATCGACTTGTGGCAAAGTTAAACGGAAGTCCAACAGATAATTTTTTTTAGAATCTTTTCCAAGAAATTGTTGGAAAACCAAAGCGCATCGTCTCTTCAGGAATTGTTCTTCATGAAGACAGTTGACATTTCTTTTCCTATCTATTTCTGTTTATTGGCTAACATTTCCTAAGTCTAGCCAATAGACAGAAATAGATTTAGCAATACAAAAGAATATCACAGACTGTTTCTTAGGACAAACCGTCTGTGAGACCAGCTATCATAGATGATTTCATCTACCAACCATCTGTGATATATAGCTATCATAGACAATTCTCAGTTAATAACCATATATGATAGTATGCATCACGAGATGGTTTTAGGAGCTGTTTCGAACTATGCGTGATGATGTTTTTGAACCGTTTGTGATGACCTTTTATGCAGTAGTGGTTTCTCTTCAATTCATAGTTTAGAATTTTAAAGCTCTCATTTTATTTTTGGAATTTGAGCTCATGATTTGTTTTTGGTTTATTATTGCTTTGGTTTTAGTTTTAAATTTTAATGAATGGACTTTCATTTAGCAAAATTTCTTAATGCAAAAGTTCTCTTGCCTCATTTTTTGGATCATCTTTTCAGATCCGTAATTTTACTTGAATTAAATTAATTCTTATTGGTTGCCACTTTTCTACTCAAGTTTTATTATGATGAATTCCTGTTTCTTAAAATCCTTCATCATAATCAAGAAAATCCTAGTGCCAACAAGATGCAAATAATTTTTTTAAAAAAATCCACATTTTCAAATACCCTAATTTTGAGGATGTTACAATTCGGCCCGGTTCCTTTCGGCCTTCGGGCTGGCCGACCTAGCCCGGGCGTATTCCCGTCTCAATCTGGTCTCTCCGTGGTGTGTTGTTAAAAATTATCATGTAACTATTTTCAGCTGATACGTTGTCGTTTCAAATATCAAAAAATACAGAAGTCGGTAAAAATAATGCTCAGATGTGAAATAAAAGATGGTTTTGCATGTTACATATGGTGATGCTGCAACAAATTGTACTACCCAGTTGCTTGCACACATCCTGTTCTCCATGTGAAACCATGTTATATATGCCCAATATTGAAGTGTGATCACATGATATATCTAGATAGGAGTATCAAGCATCATTTTGTTTTAAAATAGACTGTGCCTCCTCCCTGCCAACTCACGCCGTCGCCTGATCTCGTTGGCCATGCTGCTTCCGGAGCTCGTGGGCCGTTCGTCGTTGGTTAAGCGCCTGCACCGGCTAGGACCCAAGTCCTCCACTGAACCGTTCTAGCGTTCTATAAATACAACACCTCCTTCCCTCTTCGAATACAGAACGACACGAAGCGAAGAGCTAGATCTTATATCCTTGCATCGATAATACTTCTTCCCTTACTGTGAAACACCCTAGCCATGGCCTATTATGCGATCGCTCCTCTTCTGTGTGTGCACTCGTGCAAAATGAGCTTTATATGCACCTATACATACATCAAGTGGCTTCAGGAGCTCCAGGAGGAAACCCTAACCAATTAGTAGTGATAAACCCAGCGATAAGCGCAAGCAATCCTTACTGGTTCGGTGCAACTGCCGTTACTGATTGGCCTATAACTGATGGACCTGGGCCAAATGCAAATATTGTCGGACGTGCGCAAGGTTTGCATTCCCATTCAAGTCTATCCAGCGATAGCTGGTACACGTCCATGAACATAGTGTTCGAGGATACAAGGTAGTAAGTTTTTCCCTTAACAAAACAATTACATGCAATATAACTCTTCGTGTGTTAAATGCTATATTCCAAACTTTCTAGTTATGCAAGATTAATTTCCTCTTTTGCACAAAATAGGTTCAATGGGTCTACACTTCAAGTGATGGGGACTATTCCAGAAGACGGTGAGTGGAGCATTACTGGAGGGACCGGAGAACTTGTTTTGGCACGCGGTATTGTCGAGCATAAAGTACTCCAAGCGATTGACTATACGAGGACCTATGAACTTAAAATTCATGCATTCTACACTCCAATGAAATCGGTAAGTTACGTGCTTGATATTGATGCTGTTTATCTCTTTGTATACGTTAAGTTCCACTGTATTTCAATACTCCATACAAGTTCCTTTTAATGCTATGTATGGAGATTTGTTTCCAAGTCGATGGTGTTTTGGACAACATTATCAAGAAATTGTAGTATTACAATTTTGAAAAAGTAGTTTTCACGATAAATTAAATGACATCATTTTTATATGGCCAATCTAGATTAATATTTTGTATGTCTTTGTTGTTCATGTTAAAATATTTCATACTGCATGCATCGATACCACGTCGGGTTGAAATATAAATGTACAGATTGATCAGCATGAAGCTTGGCAAAATTCACAAACACTAACATTCAAAGTAATCCCAAAAATTTATATAGTGCTATATACCTCAATACTAATGTCTTGTTTTATGTACCATGCACATATATTCGAGTTAGTTCTTGAAATTTCGCAGGTAACCTTGTACCATCTTGTAGTACGTCCATGAGTTGTTGGAGAATTTCTGTACCCTGCTAACACCATGCAGAACAACCATAGGTGGATACCCACCTAAGCAATGTTGATGTAATATTCCGATGTTTACCCAATAGGATAGCTACCCATTTTAAGCAAACCACATGACACAACATTAAAAAAAGAGCTGAAAAAAAATCATGTAAGATACAATACGTACACAAAAACTCATAGGAAATTTGGTGTTCAAACTCTTCCGAGCCTGAGAGAAACAAATGAGAAAAATGTTTCAAAATACCAAAAAAAAAATAGCTACTTATGAACTTACAAAATCCACGACAGAATACATGAGTTAGTAAACCTGTAACAAATTGGACAACTCTGCAGTAGCTGAGGGAAACAGAAAAGACGAATGGCCCAATAAATAATGATAATATGTACTAGTTAACTATAATTGAAATGCATGACAGCTATTGAAATGTTCCCACGAAAAAAATTATCTAAGAAAAAATACAAAAAATAGTGAACCTGTGAAAATTAAATTGGTATTAAAACTCTCCCGGCTTAAGATAAGGTGAAAATCACTATTTAACATAACAACTCATCTTTTTTTTGTTTCTCGCAAGTCACAACTACAAATTTGTAGTTGTATGTGTAATATACTTTTGGTAGTATGTTCGTGAATATTTGCACAATTTTCTAACTTTTTACACAGACCATAATTCCAGCTATGCTTAACTAGGATAGCTATCCTACGATAGCTATCCAATGAACTCTGTAATAAGTAGAATATTAAGTGCTTGAAATCGATGCTGTTTATCTCTTTGTATACGTTAAGTTCCACTGTATTTCAATACTTCGTACAAATTCCTTTTAATGCTATGTATGGAGATTTGTTTACAGGTCGATGGTGTTTTGGACAGCGTTATCAAGAACTTGTAGTCTTACAATTTTAAAAAGTGGTTTTCATGACAAATTAAACGGCGTCATTTTTATATGGCCAATCTAGCTTATTTCGTATTTTTGTATGTCTTTCTTGTACATTTTGATCAACATGAAGCTTGGAAAATTCACAAACACTAACATTCAAAGTAATCCCAATAATTTATATAGTGCTATATACCACAATACTATGTCTTGTTTTATGTACCACATACATTCGACTTAGTTCTTGAAATTTCGCAGGTAACCTTGTACCATCTTGTAGTACATCCATGAGTTGTTGGATGTAATATTCCAATGTTTACCCAATAGGATTAGCTACCCATGTTAAGCAAACCACATGACACAACATTTAAAAAAAGAACCGGAAAAATCATGTAAGATACAATACATACACAAATTAGTGAAACCATAGGAAATTTGGTGTTAAAACTCTTCCGAGCCTGAGAGCAACAAATGAGACAAATGTTTCAAAGTACCAAAAAACTAGCTATTCATCCACTTACAAAATTCATGACAGAATACATGAGTTAGTAAACCTGTAGCAAATTGGACAACTCTGCAGGAGCTGGAGGGAAACAGAAAACACGAATGGCCCAATAAATAGTGATAATCTATGCCAGCTAACTATAATTGGAATGCATGACAGATATTGAAATGTTCCCACGAAAAAATTATCTAAGAAAGAATACAAAAATTAGCGAACCTGTAAAAATTAAATTGGTATTAAAACTCTCCTGGCTTAATATAAGGTGAAACATCACTATTTAACATATCAACTTATCTTTTTTGTTTCTCGCAAGTCACAACTACAAATTTGTAGTTACATATGTAATATACTTTTGGTAGTATGTTCGTGAATATTTTCACAATGTTCTAACTTTTTACACATTCCATAATTCCAACAATGCTTAACTAGGATTGCTAACCTACGATAGCAATTTAAAGACGTACGTCATGTTTGGGCGATTGGCCCGGCTCTTATGAATCTCAACATTTCATAACTGTTCCACAAATTAAAGGAGCATGAATACACACCAAACTAATTCTTTTTCCTACTTTACAATATCTTATGCAGGATCCTAATGAGATTTGTTGTAACTCTTGGAAGCTGGGGGCTTGACAAGTACAGACTAATGTGCGCTTTCTGCGAAGTTTCTTGGTAGACTGTTCTTCATGCCAGAAGATTGTCAACTTGAATACCATTTTATTTTGATGTTTATTTCCTAAATTAATTGGTTTGAGTCTGTACGTGGAACCGTACTCATAGGTTCCATATATGGTTTCTCGTGTTATTTATTTATGTGGTTTTAATTTGCCTCATTTCTCCATCAAACTCATCCGGGTCTGATTAGTAATAAAGTGGAGATTGGTCTGCTAAAAATGTGTACGGCATCTTCGTTTACATGATTTTTGTGACAAAAATTCTGCAGTCGGTCCCTCTGTTTGTGAGCATCGCTCTTTAGTAGTCCACCACCGTATGGGTCGAAGAAAGCAAAGAGTACCATTCATGGATCGCAACATAATTAAGAAGTATATGCAAATCCAGCTTTCTACACTGCTGCTTTGAAGTAAAAAAGGTCAGTACGCAATCTACGTATGGCAAAAATACAATGCTACCAGAGTGCAAACCTGACTGTCCAGCATAGGTCTAGCCTCCATGCCACTCAAGGTATGCGTGTGCAGACCACCCCTAAGTCAGCGGCCTCCTCTGCGCTCCCTGGAGGCAGGACACGACGCGAAGCGTGATGCAGCCGGTTGACATGCTTGTCCAACAGGCCGTAATTAAGGCTAGTCTGATCCGCGAAGTTCACGAGCCATACCTGCAAAATGAATTCAAGTTAGCATTTGTGCGGAACAAAAAATATGGAATGTAAAGCAACAATAAATAGAACATGTAAATAACCAAACGAAACAATACTAGGCTACCAGTACAATACCTACAACAATACTGAAAAGGGGGAATACCACAACAGTTGTACAAATGGTACATTGCTTATGTAACAACTTTGGCTTATTGCACGAGCAGCTAGGTTCATTTACATAATCTCCAAGGCATACCTGTGGGTAATAAGAGCACGAGCCATCCCAAATTCAACTCCTGATGCACGAGACCTTTGCTGGACAGTCAGGTTGTCCTGCGTTGGGGATATACTCCTGATGCGCCTCTCTTGCATAAGCATATTCTGTGGCCATGCACGGAGGTAGAGACAACAGCAGTCTCTAGTAACCCTCCACATCATCTACAGTACTCCCACAATGCGATGCGGCAACCCAGCAGTCCTAATGCAATGTACCTCTCGACGAGGGGTGTATCCCGGTCGATGGTATCCTTGGCGACCAAGTGTGGGTCCAAGAAACCAGCTGATGAGTTGGATGATCTAGCTTTAATCAGCATGTGTCTATATATATACACACGAAAGCAACAAATTAGATATGGCATTTATCGGTATGACATTAACGGAGACTGTGATTGTACACACTTACAGCGTCCAGCATCGAATGATTCGTCAAGAGCGTTGAGCGTGAACAGATCGAATAAATCCTCAAAGGCGACCATGAACATACACAATTGAAGACTGTGGTGTAAATCATCCGACGTGAATTTGACAGTGATACTTGAAGTCCGTTCTCCCTCTAGCTTATTGGACTGCTGCATATACCACGTGTGCAATTGCATGCAACTATATGGTAGCTTTTGGAGGTCTTTTTGCTCGAGCAACGGCTCGCCAAGCACGAATTTGCGGGCCAAAGGTAGGTACGGCATATCATCATTGGTCTTCTTTGCTTTGCCCTTGTTGCCTCGGCTATAGAGCGACTTCACGGCAGTCAACTTTGAAGGTAGCAGCGGTGCAAGTTGCTCTGGCGAGAGTAGGACCCATGGAGATAGCACCGGTGCAGTATCCGGTGGTGGAACCGACTGGTCTTGTAATGGAGATGGCACCAGTGCATGTTGCTCTAGCGAGAGTAGGACCCGTGGAGATGCTGCCCTTCGGCCGAGAACGATTCCGTACGTAGGACTTGAGAATTCCCATGAACCTCTCAAATGGGTACATGCTACGTAGGAATACGGGCCCGCACATTTTTATCTCCCACACAACGTGAACAATGAGATGTACCATGATATCGAAAAACGAAGGAGGGAAATACATTTCAAGGTGACATAGAGTCATCACCACCTCGTCCTGCAGAGCATCTAGTCCTTCGGGATCGATGACCTTCTGAGCAATTGTGTTAAAGAAATAACATAGCCTCATGATTGTCTCTCGGACTTTGATCGGCAAAATATTTCTAATTGCAATAGGGAGCATCTGTGTTATCAGCACATGACAATCATGAGACTTCATGCCATTTAACTTCAAATCTTGCATCGAAACAAGTTTCTTCATGTTGCCGGAGTAACCAGATGGAACTTTGACACCATGCAAGCACTGGCATAGTTCTGTTTTCTCAACCTTGGACAATGTGTAACACGCAGGGGGAAGGTACGTTCGTCCATTACCAGTGCATGTCGGTGCTAACTCAGGCCTGATGTCCATGTCAGCCAAGTCAAGCCGTGCGTTGACGTCGTCCTTTGTTTTATCACGGATGTTCAGTAAGAGACCAATCAAGCTGTCGCATACATTCTTTTCTATGTGCATGATGTCGATGCAGTGTCGAACATCTAGGTACTCCCAATAAGGTAAGTCCCAAAATATTGATCTCTTCTTCCAGGTGTTCTTCTCATGAGCCCTCAATTTACGTCCCTTTCCGAGGACAACATCTAAATCCTTAACCATATCATAAACCTCGTGTCCCCTTAAATGCCTTGGAGCTGAACCATCTTCCTTCTTTCCGTCAAATTGTTTCTTCATCTTGCGGTATGGGTGAGCCCTTCGAAGGAACCGGCGGTGGCGCATGTAGACGGTTTTGCGTGAGTGGTTCAGCCACACACTCTCGGTACCATCTAAACAGTGAGTACAAGCTTTGGCACCTTTTGTACTATGGCCCGATAGGTTACCAAGGGCAGGATAATTATTTATGGTGCGAGAACAATAAGGAGCGCAGAGTGAAGTTCTCTCATTTGTATGCATCCCATACCTGTACCCTTCGTTCCACAAGATACTTTTAGATCTTCCACCAACGGTGCTAGGAACACATCGATATCATTCCTGTGTTGTTTTGACCCTTGGATAAGTATCGACAACAAAATGTACTTTCGCTTCATACACAACCAAGGAGGAAGGTTATAGATGCAGAGAGTCACGGGCCATGTGCTATGTCGGCGCTCATGCTCTTGAAAGGATTCATTCCATCTGACTCAGTCCAAATCTTATATTCCTTGGTTCTGCACCGAACTCGCAAAAACTCCTATCGATGTTTCTCCACCGCGGAATCAGCAAGGTGTCTTATCATTCCATCCTTCTTGCGCTCCTCCGAGTGCCAACGCAGCAGCTTTGCCTCCTTTGGATTTGCAAAAACCTTTTCAAGCGGGAATTATAGGAAAATACCATGCCACCTTAGCAGGAGGTCCTTTCTTCGCCTCTGTTCCCTCGCCATCATCTGATTGATTGTTACGTTTGTATCGGTATGCGTTGCACACCGGACATACATGCATGTTTGCATACTCTTTACGGTAGAGGATACAGTTGTTCGGGCATGCATGTATTCTTTCTACTTCCATTCCCAATGGACAAAGAAACTTCTTGGCTTTATACGTGGTTTTAGACAACTCATTTCCCTCCGGAAGCATGTCCGCTAAAAGACCTAGCAGCGCCGTGAAACTCTTGTCGGACCAACCGTTACTTGCCTTCAATTTCAACAGTTCAAGCACGGCTGACAACCTCGTGTACTTGCAGCCCGTGTACAAAGGTTTCTCTGAGTCCTCCATCAAGCCGTGGAATTTAACATACTCTCTCTCATCATAGTTCTCTTGTACATCGCGAAGCATCTGATCCAGATTATCATCGTGCAGCCTATCCGAATCCGAACCACAATCGACATCAGCCGGCGGCATGTCATTCAGTTCACCGGCGATGTCATCCGGCGGCATATCATTCACTTCACCGGCGATGTCATCCAGCGGCATATGATCATTCACTTCGCCATGACTGGTCCAACACGTATAATCCTTTTTGAAACCCCTCCGAATAAAGTGCGCTTCAATTTGCCCTCGGTTCTTAAACATCTTCAAAATCTCGCAGTCAGTGCATGGACAGCACATATATTCCACCCCCTTATTCAACATATCCTCCTCGCGGCTCTTATAAGCGGACACACCATTAATGTACTCTTCACTCACACGGCTCATGGCATACATCCAACTTTCGGTCCTACGTTACGTACATATATAACAACTTAGTATTAAAATCTAGATTAACTAATTATAATTACTACATATATACCGGCCACATTTATTATATTGAGACTTAATTTGCTAGCTCAATTCATATTATAAACACAATAGCTATTATATAACCAACAATTTTGCAAATTAACCATCTTCAATAACACTCAAGGATTACTTAGACCTAAATTGTAATGCAATTAAAGAAAAAATAAATTTCACTACTAACCATATCTACAGCAACCAGGAAAGTCTGAATCTTCAAAGCTCAATCTCTGCCTCTTCCCACCAAATTAACTGGCCTGAAATCGCCTAGCTTCCTCCAGAGTGAAAAAGTGCGCAGCAGTGGCTAGATCTGGATCGAAATGAAGACAGATGCGGTCTGAGCAGCGCAATAAATGCCTTAGAGCCATTATCACGCAGCGGTTTTAATTAAAACCGTCGCGATAATTACTTATCACGAGCGGTTTTTATCAAAACCGTGCGGATAATCTGGGATTATCATAGACGGTTTTAATATAGACCGACCGTGCTGTGATAATCTTTTTTCCCGCCACAAATACCACAGACGGCCTCCAAATTACAACCGTATGTAATAGTGTTAATTAGAGACGGTTTCACAAAACCGTCTGTGATGAGGTGTCTACTATTAGGCTTTCTGTAGTAGTGCTGATTAGTAATAAAGTGGAGATTGGTCTGCTAAAAATGTGTACGGCATCTTCGTTTGATTTTTGTGACAAAAATTCTGCAGTCGGTCCCTCTGTTTGTGAGCATCGCTCTTTAGTTGTCCACCATCGTATGGGTCGACAGAAAGCAAAGAGTACCATTCATGCATGGATCGCAACATAATTAAGAAGTATATGCAAATCCAACATTCTACACTGCTGCTTTGAAGTAAAAAAGGTCAATACGCAACCTACGTATAGCAAAAATACAATACTACCAGAGTGCAAACCTGACTATCCAGCATAGGTCTAGCCTCCATGCCACTCAAGGTATGCGTGTGCAGACCACCCCTAAGTCAGCGGCCTCCTCTGCGCTCCCTGGAGGCAGGACACGACGTGAAGCGTGATGCAGCCGGTTGACATGCTTGTCCAATAGGCCGTAAGGCTAGTCTGATCCGCGAAGTTCACGAGCCATACCAGCAAAATGAATTCAAGTTAGCAGTTTGTGCGGAACAAAAAACATGGAATGTAAAGCAACAATAAATAGAACATGTAAATAATCAAACGAAACAATACTAGGCTACCAGTACAATACCTACAACAATACTGAAAAGGGGGAATACCACAACAATTGTACAAATGGTACATTGCTTGTGTAACAACTTTGTTTATCGCACGAGCAGCTAGGTTCATTTACATAATCTCCAAGGCATACCTGTGGGTAATAAGAGCACGAGCCGTCCCAAATTCAGCTCCTGATGCACGAGACCTTTGCTGGACAGTCAGGTTGTCCTACGTTGGGGATATACTCCTGATGCGCCTCTCTTGCATAAGCATATTCCGTGGCCATGCACGGAGGTACAGACAACAGCAGTCTCTAGTAACCCTCCACATCATCTACAGTACTCCCACAATGCGATGCGAGCGGCCGGCCCCAAGGGACTCGGGCTTGCCCGCGCTTCCGTTGCCGCCCCCATTCGCCGCTCCTCACAGAAATCGCCAGATCTGAGCGAATAAGCCGAAACGGCTGCGCCTTCATGCACACACGGGATGCGCTCGGGGAGGAGACGAAGTCTCCGCCCCCTTATCTCTTCGCGTGGCTCACTGACAGGTGGGCCCGCTTTCATATTTTTTCCATTCTTAATTGGGAAATTCCCAAAATGCCCTCTCAAATACAACATACAGTACCCCCACAATCTTTAATGCTTCCATAGGCTTAAGAAATATGGTGATCAACGCTATATCTCACCTTTGTAGACAACTTGTGTTGCTTGTTTGCAACAATGTAACGCATGCAAGTTTACTTTCACACGACTGTTCACATAAATGCAAGAAAGCGTTCACAGGTATGAAGTTGAGCTCAGAGTTCAGATGCATGAAGTTGAGCTAGTTGCAGTTCGCATGAAGTTTTTCGACATGCCTCCCAATTTCGACAGAGCCGTCAGTAGGGGAAAAAATAGAACATGTATCTGCCTTCGGCCTACAACACCATTATGTTCCAAACAGTAGCAGATCTCAGCCTCGCAAGATATGCGTACCAGTTCTCTAATTCTGATAGTTCAGCGCTAAATGCAAGAAGTATCACAACGTTTAAATAGAACATGTATCTGCCTTCGGCCTACTTCAACAGATATAAGGGTGTAACTTTTCTCCATTGACAAAATATATGCATTAATTTTGCCTAAGTTTGAGAGAACTTCTAAATTTTTCCTAAGGTTGGAACAGAGGAAAATTGATGGAACAGGTTGAAGCTTGAACACGGACGGCTGCAACGAGAGCCGGAGGTGGAAGGGAGCCACGTCCGCGGTGAAGACAGCACCACCAGGCAAAATGCCCTGCCTCACCACAACGAAAATATCGTGGTGAGTTTTGGCAGGCCACGACTCCATGGTCGCTGGCGAGGCAATTGAAGCACTTGCCAAACAACCGGGAAGGAAGGTGCGACGAGGCTGCCCTTGCCGACAACTGAATCCGTCGATCACGTTCGCCTTGCAAAAATGGGCAAGAAGCAACACCCGATGGCCAACTCTGGTCCTGTCGTCATCCCTGGATGCCACACCATGACAATTGAAAGGGAGGCATTGCGACGAACAGTTGGTGGGCGGCAAGGGCGAGCAGCGGCTCAAGACAGGAGGAGAGAAATAGTGGATAGATGTGATAGATACTGTGAAGCACACGACATTGTTTTTGTTACACTAATGCGATCATATATGCTAATGTAAGCAGTAAAGAACCAAAAACACGACAGATCCCTTGCTCTTGCTATAAGGATTTCAGACTAGTTTGCCTCCCTGATTCTGCCAAACTTACTTCATTTTTGTGGTTTTTTTCTACTACGTCAATAATAATTACTCAAAAAACTTAAGTACAAATCTCTAATGATGATTTAGATCGAAGTTTGATTCCGTAGGTTCCTAGTCAAAAATAAAGCAAACAGAATACTACATTAGTGGATGTTCTGTTTAAAAAAAATCTTAATATGCTTGCCAAGTTTAATAGACACGGCATAGATGTCATCTAAGTTATCGAAGCTATTGTGCATAGCATGCTTTGTGGCATTCCCCTATGTAACAGCCCAATTTTGACTTTCAAATAAACATGTATGAATTTCAGAATTTTGGTGCATTTTTAAAATTATTCCAAAAGCCTGGCTGAGGTTTGAGTTTTTTTTAATAAATTCCTTGACACAAAAATGGGAAATCAAAATTTCTAAAATTAAATGGGATGTTGAGAAATTTTTCATAAAATTGTTGTGTGAGAATTCAAATTAGAAATTCAAACTCAATTTGAAACTGAAAATAAAGTTTAAATCCAATTCAATTTCCCCCCGAGGCCATTGGGCCAAATCTCGCCAGCTTTCCCTCCCGCCTCGTGGCCCACATGCGTGCACTACACACGCCAGCCCAACTCATCGCTCCCGTCTCTCACACCGCCAACATGTGGGCCTGATGCAAGCCGTCAGCGTGCACTGTTCTTCTTCCTTCTTTCTTCCACACGCGCTCGTCCGACCTCATCCTCCTACTTGTTTGCACATGCCAGAGAGCAATGAAGGCTCTATGCCTTGAGCCAACAGTGCCGTGACATTGTTTCATCACTGCGAGGTAGTCCCATTAGCCACTAACCTCTCTCTTCCTCCCTCACGCCCTCAGTTAACTCGGTGCCCAAGATCACTCATAGCGCACGAGTCGTTCTCCCTTTTCCCAGCTATAAAAGCCAAGGCCAACCATGTCACCAAACATGCCTCAGCTCACTCTTCCCCTTCCTCATTCTCCCACTCTCTCTACCTCCGATGGAATCTAATAGAGCTTCGATCTTCAATTCCAGCCGCCAGCTTCCATCACCAAATTGCTTCCCTCCTGTGACTTCCCGCCGACGCTATCATGCTTTCTGAGTTTGCCTCGTCCTCGGCTACCCCATGCTCACCCTCTTGTGCTAGATTGCCTCTATGTGTGCCCAATCCAAAGACCTCTCCATGCGTCATCCTTGCCATTGACACTGCCGCCGTCGATCTCTCCCTCGCGCCGCCCTATAGTCCCCTTGTTATTCCAAGCAAAGTGACCATGCTGAACTTGTTAGTGATATGCCCTAGAGGCAACATGGAGATGTTATATATATCACATACTATGTTTATGATGCATTGCTTTGTTCCTTGAAATAGACATTATTATTATTGATCAATGAGTATGTGACTTATTCATGAGACTCTTAATGCTAAAATGTTGCTATTTCTAAATGATCCCTGATCATATATCATATGAGGAACAAATATGATTCAAAGATCAGCATATGTATTGATTGATGATCATGTCTCATGGATCATGGTATGGTGATACCAAATCAATAATATGGACATGTGTTAGTGAACATATGTTGGATAGACCCGCCATGAGACACTGCAGAGATTCCATGTGTCATCAGTTGGTCTCAAGTAGTGTTTATGTAGAATCCTTAGACTTGAGATCATCATGGTTCCCAACATGCGTAGTAGCTTATTTTGGGACTACTAAACACTACTCCATAACTGGGTAGTCATAAAAGTAGTCTTCGGGTTTGCCATGAAACATGTAGTGGGATGTGAATGATCAAGATAGAATTTGTCCCTCCTTATGGGAGAGATATCTCTGGGCCCCTCGATGTAATGGATTATGAAAGTGCATGGCCATGCCAAGGTGATTGAGGAGTCAATCACAAGTTTATAATCCATCACGGAATCGAGAGAGTGATTGAGCTATTAAGAGGATGACACAGGTCTCGCCTTGAGCTCAATCTATATCGTGAGGCAAAGGGATTCGTACATGAGAACATTACAGGTTCAGCCGATATGATCTTTACATATACTTTGGGGTTAATATGTCTTACTAGAGGCCGCTATTAACAGGGTGACCAGAAAGGCGTTTCCGGGTCGCGACCAAGTATACGTGAACCTACAGGGTCGCACACTTAACGGGTTGGAACACTAATTCGAATATGATTCGGATGTGGGCTCAATTCGGATAGAGATCCGAATAGACTCCTATTGGGCCTCGGTCTACAAGGCCCAAGTGAGGAGGTCTATATATATATGGTGGCGAGGGGCTGAGGTGGACACGCGCTCGTAATCGAGCAAAAACCCTAGCCGCCACCTCCCGAGCCAAACCCTAGCCGCTCACGAGTGCTAGTACACTCGCGATCGGCGTTCCAGCCCCGGACGTGTGGATACCAGTGGAGGCACTGCTCGTTGCGGTGTTAATCGGCATCAACAACCTACAGATTGGATCTGTTTGTGGTGTGGTTAATCGCGTGGAGGAGACGACCTGTTCGAGACGATCGGCTAATTCCACTACTACCTCGACGCACGTGGTTGGATCGGCTTCTCCAACTCTTCTTCGCGCGCTGCGCCTAGTGGTAACGATCCATGATCCCTCCTTAAGCATGATGTCCTTGTGTGCGCGGTAGAAAAGTTTTGTTTTCTGCTTTCGTAGCCTACGCGCATTCCTTTAGAACTATCTTAGAAGCCACCTAGCCCATCGTAGCACCCCCGTGCCACCGCCCTCGCCGTTCCACCCATAGCCACTATGGAGAGCCTACTTGTCGCCGTCCCCATAGCGCCAAGGCCTACTCTCGAATTACAGCGTCACCTAGAAGCTAAATCCTACCTTTAATTGAAGCTTTAAGCTTGCTCTTGCCATTGCCTTGCTCACCATAACAACCACCGCCACCCTCACCATCGCATCACCACCTCACGCCATCTCTGACATCACTGTCGTGTTCCATTTTCCTCTCACGCTAGCATGCCACCGCCCTCACCATTGGCACCAAGCCCAGCAATGGCTGAGCCGAGGAAGAATATGACTAGAGCCACTGACTGGTGGGTCCCAAACCATTAACTAAACCATTGGTTAGTTACCATTAATGACACACATAACGACCGTATGACATATGGGCCCTAGAGATTAGAATCTCTAATTAACCCAGTATTTAAACCGTGACACACTGACATGCAGGCCCCACATCCTTAACCCATCACATAGACCCATCCTATTGACCACTGTCACTAACTAGTAGACCCCACCTCTTAGTAAACGGCCGTGTGAACCTAGTCTATATGAGCCGCGACCCCATCTGTCCGCCTCCCTTATTTCCAAATTAAAATAAATAGGAAACATAAATAAAACCCCCCCTAGACCCCCACCTATCATCCCCTCAAAGATTTCTTTAAAAAAATTAGAAAAGAAAAGCGAGCATGGGGCATGAGCCCAAATCACCTGTTTCTTGTGCGCACTCCACACGCGCCTAAGGCCCACCAAAGCCCATATGTTGGATACTGGATGAATTGCTTCTTCAAGATCCCTTGATGCTTTCCTTTCTTCCAAGTGAGAAGATAATCACAAGCATCACAGGCAGAAGCACAAAAACGGAAGGTATAGGCATGAATCCCATTCGTCTGTAACCCCCTATTACTGAAAGCAATTCATTTGTAACATTCTAGGAAAAAAAAGGAAGATCAACAAAGAAAAGCACCATGGATGTGACATATACTGTGAAAGCACACGACCTTGTTTTTGTTATACCAATGCGATCATATATGATAATGTAAGCAGTAAAGAACCAAAAACACAACAGATCCCTTGCTCTTGCTATAAGGATTTCAGACTAGTTTTCCTCCCTGATTCTGCCAAACTTACTTCATTTTTCTGGTTTTTTTCCTACTACGTCAATAATAATTACTCAAAAAACTTAAGTACAAATCTCTAATGGTGAGTTAGATCGAAGTTTGATTCCGTACGTTCCTAGTCAACCTGCAAGCAAAAATAAAGCAAACAGAATAATACATTAGTGGATGTTCTGTTTAAAAAAATCTTAATATGCTTGCCAAGTTTAATAGACATGGCATAGTTGTCATCTAAGTTATCGAAGCTATTGTGCATAGCATGCTTTGTGGCATTCCCCTATGTAACAACCCAATTTTGACTTTCAAATAAACATGTATGAATTTCAGAATTTTGGTGCATTTTTAAAATTATTCCTAAAGCCTGGTTGAGGTTTGAGTTTTTTTTATAAATTCCCTAACGAGTCGCTCCTTCAACCATTGGTTGAATGACTGTTATGCTGTCTCATGATCCAAATATTCGATCACTCTAGATTATGTTGTTGAAGCACATCCTTGTATTGATCGATATACAAGGACACTTCAGTCATATGCTGTAAGACCGTGACATGGGCTTCAGCATAAACATCCATATCTAGAGTGATTGCTTTCCTTTCGATGGTCTTGATACCCTCGATTGTCTCCTTATGGCGAGATTGAGGCACACCTATTGGTTCAACCTAAGCCATATAATCAACGTAGAACTCAATAATCTCTTCAGTTGCATAACCTCCGATGATGCTGCCCTTCAGCCGAGATCAATTCTGTACATATGACTTGAGAATTCCCATGAACCTCAAATGGGTACGAGCTACAAAGGAACACAGGCTTGCACATCTTTATCTCCCACACAATGGGAACAATGAGATAGAACATGGTATCAAAAAATGATAGAGAAAATACATCTCAACATGACATAGGGTCGTTACCACCTCGTCCTACGGAGCAACTAGTCCTTCAGGATCAATGACCTTATAAACAATTGTGTTAAATAATAACATAGCCTGATGATTGTCTCTCGGTCCTTGATCAGCAAAATAATTGTAATTGCAATAGGATCATCTGTATTATCAGCACATGACAATCATGAGGCTTCATGCCAATTAACTTCAAATTTTTCATCAAAGCAAGTTTCTTTATGTTGGCATAGTAACTGGATGGAACTTTCACACCATACAAGCACTAGTACAGTTCAATTCTCTCAGCTTTGAATAGAGTGTAACAAGCAGGGGAAATGTATGTTTGTCCTTTATTGGTCTTTATCGTTTGTCCTTTATTGGTCTTTGTCAGTGCAAACTTGGGTCTGATGTCCATATCAACCAAGTCAAGCCGTCCATTGAAACCATCTTTCGTTTTATCATGAATATTTAGTAAGAGACCAATCAAGCTGTCATATATATTTTCTCTACGTGCATGATGTTGATGCAGTGGCAAACTTCTAGGTGCTCCTAACAAGGTAAGTCCCAAATATTGATTTCTTATTTCAGATGTTCTTCTCACAGGTCCTTGATTTACATCCATTTTCAAGCACCACATCTAAATCCTTGACCATATCATAGATCTCTTTTCTACTTAAATGCCTTGGAGTTGAACTATCCTCGTTCTCTCTGTCAAATTGTTTAATTTCTTAATCCTCCGATGTGGGTGAGCCCTCCGAAGGAACCTACGGTGACGTATGTATATGATTTTGCATGAGTGCTTCAGCCACACACTCTCAGTATTATCTAAGCAATGAGTATAGGCTTGGCCCCTTTTATACTCTAGTCTGATAGGTTAGTAAGGGCACGATAATCATTTATAATGTAAAACAACAAAGAGAGTAAAGTGAAGTTATCTCATTTGTACGTATCCCATACCTGTACCACTTCGCTTGTCTTAGGATGCATTTCACAATGGATATACATTCATGTTTGCATACTTTTTATGATAGAGGATACAATCATTCGAATATGCATGTATTTTTTCTATTTCCACTCCCAATGGACAAAGAACATTCTTGGTTTTGTAGGTGGTTTTGGGCAACTCCTTTCCCTTCGGAAGCATATCAACTAAAAGACCTAATAGTGTTGTGAAACTCTTATTGGATCAACCGTTGCTTGCCTTTAATTTTAACAGTTCAAGCACGACTAACAACCTTGTGTACATCGACTTGCAGCATGTGAACAAAGGTTTCTCCGAGTCCTCCATCAAACCCTGGAATTTAACATACTCTCTCACATCACAGTTTCCTTCTGCATTATGAAACATTTGATCCAGACTGTCATTATGTAGCCTATCTGAATTGGAACCACAATCGACATCATCCGGCGGCATATCGTTGACTTCATTGGCGATGTCGTTATTACTACCTTCCCGTGTAATATAGTGACTGGTCCAACATGTATACCCCTTTTTAAAACCCTTTCAAATCAAGTGTGTTTCGATCTACGCTTGATTCTTAAAAACATCTTCAAATTCTCACAGTTAATGCATGGATAGTACATATATTCCTCTCCCGTATTCAACGTATCCTCCTCAGCAGCTCTTATAATAGCAGACACGTCATTAATGTACTATTCACTCACATAGTGTAAGACCGTGTGGGTAGGTCTAAGATTTTTATGATGATGAATAATTGACAACATGGCTTAGTATTTTTTATTCGAGGCATGTGCGTGTGTGCGTGGACTAATATTGGTCAAGTTGGTGAGAACTTGTGCCGGGAAAACGTTCTTTGGTCTTTGCATGTGCAGGTTGGGCGTGGAGACGGTCATGGTCGGTGACGAGGAAGACCGGGACTAGGAGGGGAAATCGAGGTCCGGGCGGTTGAGGATGTCACGAGGTGGTCGGGCTCACGCTGGGTACATGAAGATCAAAGGTGGATGATGCGTGGAGAAGATACAGGAGGTGCGGTCCTGGAGGCTTTGACACGCGATGTGTTGAAAAGTCGGAAGTGTGAAAAAACCTGTGTTAGGAAGGGTTTCGGGTCCCTTGAAAATTAGTGGACCAAAAGTCTAGTTGAGGTAAAAAGGTCTAGATCTAATTGGAGTTGGATTAGGGTTTTAATTAGAGATTGAATAGAAGAGAATCAACTGTATAAAAGAACAGACGCTGCGCGCGGGTTGTATCAGCGAAAGGAAAAGTTTTGGCCGCGTGCTGCTTTTGGAGAGCGGCCGAGGTTTTTGGGAAAAAAAATTCTGCAGGCGACACGTCTGGTTTCCTATGCTTTCCCGAGGCATCGTCGACTCCATCGCGCGGAAAGAAATCACGAGCGTCGTAGGCGTCCTCGGCTAACGTAAGTGTGATTTCTAATGCTACATCTGCACGCATGAATACGTGAGCTGCCTAATCGGCGGCTCGTTTTGATCGAAAAAAAAGGCGAGCGGCGACCGGGAGTTTCGCTGGAAACTTTTTTGGTGCGGTAGCGGTGTTGATTACTTGCATAAATCGAAGAGAGGATCGAGCGCTGGATTAAAAAAAAATTGTGAGCGTCAGCTTGTGATTTCTAATGCTGCTTGCATGTAGTGGTGTTTAATCAGATGATTGGTATACATACATGCATACGTGACCGTGATTGAGTAGAGAAAAGATGATTAGGTGAGATAAGGAGATTAGGTGAAAAAGGTGATTACGTTTTACTTCTGTTGTTGTTTTTTTTTCATTAGCTTTTAAGCTCTTGATTTCTGCATGCATCAAATATAAATAAATATATATATACACATATACACACACATATAGATTGTTTTGCATGCATTGTGGTTGGATATTTTTGTGTGCGCTTCTGTGTTTTGCAGGTTTAATAATAATAATAAATTTTGAGGAAAAGTTTTCACTGTGCACTGCAATCATTCACCCCCCTCTGATTGCCATCGACGATCCTACAAGTGGTATCAGAGCGGGTTGCTATGGCGTCAGAGAGGTATGTGAATCGTCCCCCCATGCTAGATGGTACTGATTTTGCTTTTTGGAAGTGTCGGATGCAAGCTTATATTGAGGCTCAAGGTAGTGATGTTTGGAATAAAGTTTCTACACCATATGAGGTTCCTGCTGTTGTTACTGATTTAAATAAAGCAGATGTTAATTTAAATGCTCAAGCTCGTAACTTGCTATTTCGAGGAATTTCTCGTAAAGAATATGATCGTGTAGCTCATATTAATTCTGCCCATTTAATTTGGAAAACTCTTTGCGATTATCATGAAGGAACCACTAAAATTAAGAAGGTGCGTAAAAATCTTTATCAAAAAGAATATTCTGATTTTGCTATGAAACCTAGTGAATCCATTGATGATCTCTTTGCTCGGTTTGAGAAAATATTGAGTGATCTGCGCGGTGTTGGTGTTATTCCTACTGATGAAGATAATGCAACTAAAATTTTGAGATCTTTGGGTGCTTAGTGGTTGATGGTTGTTACAACTATTAATCAAACTGTTGATTTAGATACTTTAACCATGGATGATCTTTATTCTAGATTGAAAACCTATGAGATGGAAGCCTTGCCATCTAAGATTGATAAATCTTCATCTTTAGCACTTGTGACTAACCCCGTGCAGGCTGCTTCGTCGAGTGCTTTGTCTTGTGTTTCTTTGTCTGCCTTGTCTTCTTTTTCAGAGGAACAGTTCGAGGAGCTTCCTGAAGAGGACTTGGTTTTGATCTCTTCACGAGCATACAAGGCACTCAACAATGTGAGGATGAGGAAGCGAGGTGGCGTGTCAGGTCCGATCAGATGCTTTGAGTGTGGCGAGCCAGGCCACATTAAGATGGATTGTCCCAAGCTCAAGGGAAAGGTGGTGAAGGAAGAGAAGAATTATCGTCGTCGGCCATCCAAGAACAACAACACCAAGGGTGGCAATTTCCGTCGCAAGCTCGCTGAAAAGATCATATCGGCCATTGAGCGTCTTGATTTGAGCGATGTGGAATATGAGAGCTGCAACGACGATGACCACGACGATGATGATGCTAAAGGCAAGAAGAAGAAGAACGATGACTTCACAGGCATGTGCTTCATGGCGAACAACAACAATGATGATGATGGCGATATCGATCCCGATGAGGTAAGACCTTCATATGATGAGCTTGAAGATGGTTTGATTAAACTTGCTATTGAATTAAAAAAGACAAAACAGAAATTGAAAGAAAATAATTGTGTTGTTGAAAGTCTAAATTCTGAAATTAATAGACTTAGAGCTTTAATTCCTGATGATGAATCATGTGAGTCTTGCCAAGTTTTACATTCTGAGTTGGAGGCTGTTAGATCTATTAGTGCATCAAACCTAGTTCAACTTAGAGATGTAACTGATAATTTTGATGAATTAAAATTGACACATGACTCTTGTGATGAAAAATTAAAACTTGCAAATGATGAAATTGAAAAGCTCAAATCTAGTTCTTCTACATGTTTAGAGTCAAGTATTTCAAATGCTCAATCTAAAACTTGCTCTAATTGTGAATTGCTAAAAGCTAGACTTAATTCATCTCAGAATCTATTCAACAAATGCTTTATCATGAGAACATGTCTTGCTCAAATTGTCCTAAGTTAAATGTTGAAATTGATGCTTTGACTAGACAATTAAATGATTTTGCTGAAAAGGAAAAATTGGCTCAATCTAGTGCTTCCAAGAATTTTGTGAATGAACCTGTTAAATGCACTACTTGTTCCACTTTGGCTAAGGAAAATGAGTACCTTAAGGACACTTTAGAGAGATTCTCTTTTGGCAAGAAAAATCTGAATATGATTCTAGACAAGTCAAAAACAAGTGTGAAAAATCGTGGTCTAAGATTTAATTTTGTTGAGCATGCCAAAAATAATCCTCCTAAGGTTGTTAAGGTTCTTGAACCTGGAAAAATTGAAGTAAAATCTGAAGTAAAACAAACTGTGTTTAAATCTGCTGGCTTTGTGCAAAGTTCATCGAATAATAATGTAGGTGCTAGCTCATCGTCTCAAAAGAATTCTGGTTATGTTAAATTTCATTGCACCTACTGTGGAAGAGATGGACACTTGCATGAATTTTGTTTTAGACGGGCCAAGAAAGAAAGGAATGAAAGGTTGAATGCTTTAAGACAAAAACGTGCATTGTCTTTTGTTCCTAGATCAAATGCGAAAACTATGTTTTTAGAGAACTTTTATGATGGCTTTAAATCTACTTCACATGCTAGATTGGAATTTAATTCAAATAATTCACGCTCTTTTTGGCATTCTGATCATCCACATGCACGTGATTTTGGTTCTAGCTTTATTGCTCCTTTTCATCGTGTGTCTCAGTATTGGATTCCTAAATCTTATTTCACTAACCCCAATACTGTGAGACCGATATTTCCTGTGATGTAAGAACAACTAATAAGGATGGAGAACATGAGCTCGATTGGGTTCCGGTCTTTTTCATCATCACTTGATTGGAACACTTGATGGTTCTTCACTTGTTTGATGACTTGCAAGAGATTTCACTTTTTGAGAGACCATGTGGAAAAGGTGATGTAGTCTTACACCCTATTGAGTTGGATTCTCATGTTGATGATATTCTTTCAAAACTGCTTGATTCTGCACGTTTTGCTCTTTTTTTTGCGAAGTGAGCTGAGCGTGTTACATCCTATGGGATTATTCTGAGGGGGAGCTTGATGTTTAAGAATTTAAGAAGCTTTGTTTATTATACTTGTCAATTAAATCAACAAGTCCAAGCCATCAAATTTAAATGAGTTGTGGAGCTCTCTTTATCATATTTATTCATATGCTGTGTAGCTTTGATCATGACTAGTTATAATTAATTTGTTACACTTGAACTAAACTATGACATGGCGTAATATTTTGACTATATTGATTATAAATAGTACTTTGTGATGTTCTTTAAAAAGGATTAGCTTGATTGTGAGTCTTATTTTAAATCTCGGCTATGAAGCTCACATGTTTCATATTGCAATCTTTTTATGATCATTCAATTTGGCATGTCATATGAAAAAAATAGAAAGAGACATTTGAAAAGATGTATGCTCCAAGCATGCCATGGTAAACAAAAAAAGGCACAAAATGTGCATAAAATGAAAAGAAGTATGCTTCAAGCATGCCACCATTTACAAGAAGTAAGCTATTGTGAAAAGAAGTATGCTACAAGCATGCCACATGCGTAAGAATTGAATGTGGAGCAATAGGTTGTTATATGAGACTGCTAGCTCGTCTAGATTAAAGATTAGCTTCACTTTTAGGCTTTGACTTTTTATTGTGATATCTCATTGTGCTCTTTATAATTGGTCTAGTCATTGTTGAGATGCCTGTCATTGATATAAATCGCCTAATCATATTGAAAACTTTGTTTTGATATTGCTCTATGATATATGACTTTATATGATCTAGATAGCTCTACTTAAAAAAATATATGGCTTGGTTAAATTACTAAATCAATTCAAAGGGACTTGGATAATCTACAAAGCTTCTAGATTTTTTTCTCATTGCTTCTTTTTAGAATAGTTATTCTTTAAAAGTTCTTGATGATTACATTGCCAAAGGGGGAGAGATTTGGTGTGCTTTGTGAGATATTGGAGAAATTTGCTTTCTTGTGTTGAGGAGGAGAGTTTTGAGACTTGTGGCTTGAAATGCTTTTTCGGCTTCAGTACTTCGCTTATATCTATTTGAAGCAAATTCATCATGCTATCTTATGGTGTTGTCAATGTATTCATCAAGGAGGAGATTGTAAGACCGTGTGGCTAGGTCTAAGATTTTTATGATGATGAATAATTGACAACATGGCTTAGTATTTTTATTCGAGGTATGTGCGTGTGTGCGTGGACTAATATTGGTCAAGTTGGTGAGAACTTGTGCCGGGAAAACGTTCTTTGGTCTTTGCATGTGCAGGTTGGGCGTGGAGACGGTCATGGTCGGTGACGAGGAAGACCGGGACTAGGAGGGGGAAATCTGAGGTCCGGGCGGTTGAGGATGTCACGAGGTGGTCGGGCTCACGCTGGAGTACATGAAGATCAAAGGTGGATGATGCGTGGAGAAGATACAGGAGGTGCGGTCCTGGAGGCTTTGACACGCGATGTGTTGAAAAGTCGGAAGTGTGAAAAAACCTGTGTTAGGAAGGGTTTCGGGTCCCTTGAAAATTAGTGGACCAAAAGTCTAGTTGAGGTAAAAAGGTCTAGATCTAATTGGAGTTGGATTAGGGTTTTAATTAGAGATTGAATAGAAGAGAATCAACTGTATAAAAGAACAGACGCTGGTGCGGCGGGTTGTATCAAGCGAAAGGAAAAAGTTTTGGCCGCGTGCTGCTTTTGGAGAGCGGCCGAGGTTTTTGGGAAAAAAAATTCTGCAGGCGACACGTCTGGTTTCCTATGCTTTCCCGAGGCATCGTCGACTCCATCGCGCGGAAAGAAATCACGAGCGTCGTAGGCGTCCTCGGCTAACGTAAGTGTGATTTCTAATGCTACATCTGCACGCATGAATACGTGAGCTGCCTAATCGGCGGCTCGTTTTGATCGAAAAAAAAGGCGAGCGGCGACCGGGAGTTTCGCTGGAAACTTTTTTGGTGCGGTAGCGGTGTTGATTACTTGCATAAATCGAAGAGAGGATCGGGCGCTGGATTAAAAAAAAAATTGTGAGCGTCAGCTTGTGATTTCTAATGCTTCTTGCATGTAGTGGTGTTTAATCAGATGATTGGTATACATACATGCATACATGACCGTGATTGAGTAGAGAAAAGATGATTAGGTGAGATAAGGAGATTAGGTGAAAAAGGTGATTACATTTTACTTCTGTTGTTGTTTTTTTTTCATTAGCTTTTAAGCTCTTGATTTCTGCATGCATCAAATATAAATAAATATATATATACACATATACACACACATATAGATTGTTTTGCATGCATTGTGGTTGGATATTTTTGTGTGCGCTTCGTGTTTTGCAGGTTTAATAATAATAATAAATTTTGAGGAAAAGTTTTCACTGCTGCAATCATTCACCCCCTCGATTGCCATCGACGATCCTACAAGTGGTATCGAGGCGGGTTGCTATGGCGTCGAGAGGTATGTGAATCGTCCCCATGCTAGATGGTACTGATTTTGCTTTTTGGAAGTGTCGGATGCAAGCTTATATTGAGGCTCAAGGTAGTGATGTTTGGAATAAAGTTTCTACACCATATGAGGTTCCTGCTGTTGTTACTGATTTAAATAAAGCAGATGTTAATTTAAATGCTCAAGCTCAGTAACTTGCTATTTGAGGAATTTCTCGTAAAGAATATGATCGTGTAGCTCATATTAATTCTGCCCATTTAATTTGGAAAACTCTTTGCGATTATCATGAAGGAACCACTAAAATTAAGAAGGTGCGTAAAAATCTTTATCAAAAAGAATATTCTGATTTTGCTATGAAACCTAGTGAATCCATTGATGATCTCTTTGCTCGGTTTGAGAAAATATTGAGTGATCTGCGCGGTGTTGGTGTTATTCCTGCTGATGAAGATAATGCAACTAAAATTTTGAGATCTTTGGGTGCTTAGTGGTTGATGGTTGTTACAACTATTAATCAAACTGTTGATTTAGATACTTTAACCATGGATGATCTTTATTCTAGATTGAAAACCTATGAGATGGAAGCCTTGCCATCTAAGATTGATAAATCTTCATCTTTAGCACTTGTGACTAACCCCGCGAGTGTGCTTCTTGTCGAGTGCTTTGTCTTGTGTTTCTTTGTCTGCCTTGTCTTCTTTTTCGAGGAGCAGTTCGAGGAGCTTCTGAAGAGGACTTGGTTTTGATCTCTTCACGAGCATACAAGGCACTCAACAATGTGAGGATGAGGAAGCGAGGTGGCGTGTCGAGTCCGATCGGATGCTTTGAGTGTGGCGAGCCAGGCCACATTAAGATGGATTGTCCCAAGCTCAAGGGAAAGGTGGTGAAGGAAGAGAAGAATTATCGTCGTCGGCCATCCAAGAACAACAACACCAAGGGTGGCAATTTCCGTCGCAAGCTCGCTGAAAAGATCATATCGGCCATTGAGCGTCTTGATTTGAGCGATGTGGAATATGAGAGCTGCAACGACGATGACCACGACGATGATGATGCTAAAGGCAAGAAGAAGAAGAACGATGACTTCACAGGCATGTGCTTCATGGCAGGCAACAACAGTGATGATGGCGATACTGATCCCGATGAGGTAAGACCTTCATATGATGAGCTTGAAGATGGTTTGATTAAACTTGCTATTGAATTAAAAAAGACAAAACAGAAATTGAAAGAAAATAATTGTGTTGTTGAAAGTCTAAATTCTGAAATTAATAGACTTAGAGCTTTAATTCCTGATGATGAATCATGTGAGTCTTGCCAAGTTTTACATTCTGAGTTGGAGGCTGTTAGATCTATTAGTGCATCAAACCTGGTTCAACTTAGAGATGTAACTGATAAATTTGATGAATTAAAATTGACACATGACTCTTGTGATGAAAAATTAAAACTTGCAAATGATGAAATTGAAAAGCTCAAATCTAGTTCTTCTACATGTTTAGAGTCAAGTATTTCAAATGCTCAATCTAAAACTTGCTCTAATTGTGAATTGCTAAAAGCTAGACTTAATTCATCTCAGGAATCTATTCAACAAATGCTTTATCATGAGAACATGTCTTGCTCAAATTGTCCTAAGTTAAATGTTGAAATTGATGCTTTGACTAGACAATTAAATGATTTTGCTGAAAAGGAAAAATTGGCTCAATCTAGTACTTCCAAGAATTTTGTGAATGAACCTGTTAGATGCACTACTTGTTCCACTTTGGCTAAGGAAAATGAGTACCTTAAGGACACTTTAGAGGGATTCTCTTTTGGCAAGAAAAATCTGAATATGATTCTAGACAAGTCAAAAACAAGTGTGAAAAATCGTGGTCTAAGATTTAATTTTGTTGAGCATGCCAAAAATAATCCTCCTAAGGTTGTTAAGGTTCTTGAACCTGGAAAAATTGAAGTAAAATCTGAAGTAAAACAAACGTGTTTAAATCTGTGGCTTTGTGCAAAGTTCATCGAATAATAATGTAGGTGCTAGCTCATCGTCTCAAAAGAATTCTGGTTATGTTAAATTTCATTGCACCTACTGTGGAAGAGATGGACACTTGCATGAATTTTGTTTTAGACAGGCCAAGAAAGAAAGGAATGAAAGGTTGAATGCTTTAAGACAAAACGTGCATTGTCTTTTGTTCCTAGATCAAATGCTGAAAACTATGTTTTTAGAGAACTTTTATGATGGCTTTAAATCTACTTCACATGCTAGATTGGAATTTAATTCAAATAATTCACGCTCTTTTTGGCATTCTGATCATCCACATGCACGTGATTTTGGTTCTAGCTTTATTGCTCCTTTTCATCGTGTGTCTCAGTATTGGATTCTAAATCTTATTTCACTAACCCCAATCTGTGAGACCGATATTTCCTGTGATGTAAGAACAACTAATAAGGATGGAGAACATGAGCTCGATTGGGTTCCGGTCTTTTTCATCATCACTTGATTGGAACACTTGATGGTTCTTCACTTGTTTGATGACTTGCAAGAGATTTCACTTTTTGAGAGACCATGTGGAAAAGGTGATGTAGTCTTACACCCTATTGAGTTGGATTCTCATGTTGATGATATTCTTTCAAAACTGCTTGATTCTGCACGTTTTGCTCTTTTTTGCGAAGTGAGTGGCGTGTTACATCCTATGGGATTATTCTGAGGGGAGCTTGATGTTTAAGAATTTAGAAGCTTTGTTTATTATACTTGTCAATTAAATCAACAAGTCCAAGCCATCAAATTTAAATGAGTTGTGGAGCTCTCTTTATCATATTTATTCATATGCTGTGTAGCTTTGATCATGACTAGTTATAATTAATTTGTTACACTTGAACTAAACTATGACATGGCGTAATATTTTGACTATATTGATTATAAATAGTACTTTGTGATGTTCTTTAAAAAGGATTAGCTTGATTGTGAGTCTTATTTTAAATCTCGGCTATGAAGCTCACATGTTTCATATTGCAATCTTTTTATGATCATTCAATTTGGCATGTCATATGAAAAAAATAGAAAGAGACATTTGAAAAGATGTATGCTCCAAGCATGCCATGGTAAACAAAAAAAGGCACAAAATGTGCATAAAATGAAAAGAAGTATGCTTCAAGCATGCCACCATTTACAAGAAGTAAGCTATTGTGAAAAGAAGTATGCTACAAGCATGCCACATGCGTAAGAATTGAATGTGGAGCAATAGGTTGTTATATGAGACTGCTAGCTCGTCTAGATTAAAGATTAGCTTCACTTTTAGGCTTTGACTTTTTATTGTGATATCTCATTGTGCTCTTTATAATTGGTCTAGTCATTGTTGAGATGCCTGTCATTGATATAAATCGCCTAATCATATTGAAAACTTTGTTTAGATATTGCTATATGATATATGACTTTATATGATCTAGATAGCTCTACTTAAAAAAATATATGGCTTGGTTAAATTACTAAATCAATTCAAAGGGACTTGGATAATCTACAAAGCTTCTAGATTTTTTTCTCATTGCTTCTTTTTAGAATAGTTATTCTTTAAAAGTTCTTGATGATTACATTGCCAAAGGGGGAGAGATTTGGTGTGCTTTGTGAGATATTGGAGAAATTTGCTTTCTTGTGTTGAGGAGGAGAGTTTTGAGACTTGTGGCTTGAAATGCTTTTTCGGCTTCATGATTAGCTTATATCTATTTGAAGCAAATTCATCATGCTATCTTATGGTGTTGTCAATGTATTCATCAAGGGGAGATTGTAAGACCGTGTGGCTAGGTCTAAGATTTTTATGATGATGAATAATTGACAACATGGCTTAGTATTTTTATTCGAGGTATGTGCGTGTGTGCGTGGACTAATATTGGTCAAGTTGGTGAGAACTTGTGCCGGGAAAACGTTCTTTGGTCTTTGCATGTGCAGGTTGGGCGTGGAGACGGTCATGGTCGGTGACGAGGAAGACCGGGACTAGGAGGGGGAAATCTGAGGTCCGGGCGGTTGAGGATGTCACGAGGTGGTCGGGCTCACGCTGGAGTACATGAAGATCAAAGGTGGATGATGCGTGGAGAAGATACAGGAGGTGCGGTCCTGGAGACTTTGACACGCGATGTGTTGAAAAGTCGGAAGTGTGAAAAAACCTGTGTTAGGAAGGGTTTCGGGTCCCTTGAAAATTAGTGGACCAAAAGTCTAGTTGAGGTAAAAAGGTCTAGATCTAATTGGAGTTGGATTAGGGTTTTAATTAGAGATTGAATAGAAGAGAATCAACTGTATAAAAGAACAGACGCTGGTGCGGCGGGTTGTATCAAGCGAAAGGAAAAAGTTTTGGCCGCGTGCTGCTTTTGGAGAGCGGCCGAGGTTTTTGGGAAAAAAAATTCTGCAGGCGACACGTCTGGTTTCCTATGCTTTCCCGAGGCATCGTCGACTCCATCGCGCGGAAAGAAATCACGAGCGTCGTAGGCGTCCTCGGCTAACGTAAGTGTGATTTCTAATGCTACATCTGCACGCATGAATATGTGAGCTGCCTAATCGGCGGCTCGTTTTGATCGAAAAAAAAGGCGAGCGGCGACCGGGAGTTTCGCTGGAAACTTTTTTGGTGCGGTAGCGGTGTTGATTACTTGCATAAATCGAAGAGAGGATCGAGCGCTGGATTAAAAAAAAAATTTGTGAGCGTCGGCTTGTGATTTCTAATGCTGCTTGCATGTAGTGGTGTTTAATCAGATGATTGGTATACATACATGCATACGTGACCGTGATTGAGTAGAGAAAAGATGATTAGGTGAGATAAGGAGATTAGGTGAAAAAGGTGATTACGTTTTACTTCTGTTGTTGTTTTTTTTTCATTAGCTTTTAAGCTCTTGATTTCTGCATGCATCAAATATAAATAAATATATATATATATACACATATACACACACATATAGATTGTTTTGCATGCATTGTGGTTGGATATTTTTGTGTGCGCTTCTGTGTTTTGCAGGTTTAATAATAATAATAAATTTTGGGGAAAAGTTTTCACTGTGCACTGCAATCATTCACCCCCCTCTGATTGCCATCGACGATCCTACACATAGTTTTCAGTGTACATCTAGTTTTGGTCCTACACTACACATATAATAATTTAGTGTTAAATATTAAATAAATTAATTAATTAGTATACTATATATGATCTAAAGTAGCTATATGTAGCAAAAATTAATTAAATTGAATTAAGAAGAAAAAGACTATGAATTAACTAAACCCTAAACCATACTAGATGTAAATAATCTTCTATCTACATTAAACTAGATCAAAACCATTGTCAATTCTCTCTTTACCAAGCTAGATCTACAAGGAACAAATTACTAACATAGATAGTCAAGAACAAATGGAACAAATAAATCTACAATCATTCTTCCTAAATCCGCGGACTCTTTCACTAAATGGCCTTAAAGCCCCACCTTCTCAAAGCAGCAACCTATGAGAACAAATCTAGAATTTAAGGCAGATATATGAGGGTCGGGTCTGCAATAAGTGAAATTATCACAGACAATTTTTAATATACACCGTCTGTGATGAATCATTGGAAGTATCACAGATGATTTTAAGAAAAAATAGTCTGTGATATTTAGTAATATCGCAGACGGTTTTTGTTCATAATCGTCTATGATACTTCACAGACGGTGTTCAACATGAACCATCTGTGTTATTACCTCTTCACAAACGGCTTTTAGCATAACATAGACGGTCGTTAAAGCAAAATCGTTCGTGATTGTATTTAATACTAACGGTTTTAGTCAACTGTCTATGATATGATGTTCAATATTAATCTTTTTATAGTAGTGTATACTTTGCCATCTGTCTGAAACACAAGAGGACCATGATCTTGAGGGTCTGCTCTCCACTCTTGATGTTGTGTGGAGAAGGCAAGAGCCAAAGATGTGCCTCATTCTTCCGTGCAGGAGGCGCCATCAAATGCAAAATGTTGTGGACAGAAATTATAGTGGTGGAGGAAAGAACAATGACAAGGGAAAGGCCAAACAATACAGAAATTATAGTAGTGGAGGAAAGAACAAGAACAAAGAAAAGACCAAACAAACTACTAGCTTCAAGAAAAACAAAAGAGGTGATCTTACCAGGGTTTAATCTTTCGGGAGCAAAAAAATTTCGGCTGCCGGCGAAAGGAACGAAAGAACAAAATTTCGTTTATTTCGTTCGAATTTCGGAAGAAAAAAATCAAACTTTTGATGAAATTTAACCAAAATTTGAGAAATCAAACCTTGGCCGCCGCCCGCTGCTCTTCTTCCCCGTGGAGGATTGTAGGGACCCAGATATTAACATCCGGATTCCTCTGTGATTCACCGCACTATTCCCTGGATCAGTAGATAGTGCTCACAGATTACAGTTCTGAATATCAAAGTTCATATCATGCGGAAACGTAAATATAATAGTAGACTTACTCATGGGCGATTAGGCGAATTCAATAAATTGCAGCGGTGGAAGAACGAAGCACACAGGTGGGACCTTCAGGACATGCCCACAGGCAGCCAACTGGAGGTTCGCGACCTAGCCCTTGACATCTTCATCTTCTCGGCCAGCTTGTCCAATCTTGTTGCTTGAAGCGAGGTGATTTGACTCGATTCTGAATTTTGTCGCAAAGCGAGCATGAGCACTCCGACCCGTGCTCGCGAGCCAATACACGAATGCAAATAAATAGTATGCATGGCTTAACAAAGGAGAGGCTCGGGCTATTTTATTTTGCGTGAGAGTGCTTTGAATACAATTAATTAACAAGCCCTATGACTTAGCAATTTTGGAACAAATCATAATGTACAAGGAAATGCATTATTAATATCGATTCATATTCCATCCACCGTTACATGGCATCTGCACCATATAGCAATTTCTTCAGCGTTATAGCCGCTTAACTTACCACTGGGACGACGCCCAGGACAATTCCAAACCAGGGCAGTCCTTCGCCCTTCAAGTTTCCATTCCCATTTTCCAAACATTTTTAAATAGAACTAACTCGAGTAAGTTCCCATGTCCGCCCATAACCGTGGGCACGGCTATTCGAATAGTTTTGACTCTGCAGAGTTTGTACACTTTCACCACAAGAGATGAATTATCTTTGTTGCCAACATGCTTCCTTAGGCATGAGACCTAGATAATTTATCACAAAGCCTTTACCTTACTCCGATCTAGCTAGACACCACCCACGCTGAGGTTTCACCGCTGAAGGGTTACACCACCACAGTCAGAAGCCCCCTCTTGCGCCGTGCGAGTACAGTACACCCTGTGCCTCACTGTGAGTAAACCAGTACACCCTGGCACCCACTTCCCTCGGTGATGTCTGAACTAAACCCTTGCAAGTTATTCAGCTAGATCGTACCCATTATAGACTTGTGGTTGTACTGTTTTACATCAGGAGGTCATCACAAGATTCAGTCCTTAGTATTATCTGAGCGGTTCTACCACACTTCAAAATTTGTGCTCCCACCGCACCACATACCAGCCCCCAAACCATCCGCTCAGATAGGTAAGCAATTTAAGAGTTTTGGGAGCAGAAAATAACCTGTCAAAATATACCATCATTCCCACCATGATGCCCAAATCAATTTCTCATGATTAAAGTGATGCTTGGCGCCTTGCGCCATGAGTACCTAAACATTACTAAGCATGGCATATAATTACGGACTTATTTTGAAAGGGTATTATTATAATTTTTGCTAGGCGACAAGGTTCTCATTGCAAATATTCCAACGGAGGTAATATTAATTCAAGGCACACAATGGAATATAACTAGAGTCTAAAATTAACATGTATTTGCATATAAATAACCGCATGCAATTTGATAATTTAAAGCAAAGTAATTTGCAGAAATGTAGGTTCAACATGATCAAAGTATTGACTACTTTGGCGCGGTTTACGCGGTCTTGAGCTCACACAATGCTTTCTTGAGTTTGGTCTCTATCTTCACTTTGAGCTTGACCTCGCTTGATCCGCTGGATCTTGAGGACTCGATATCTAATTACGTTCTAAATAACTGAATACAAATAAAGGCAAATAACTCAAAAGATCCAAATAAATCGAATAATTGAAATGGCGATTTAATTTAATTTATACATTTATTACAATTTGAGAATAGAAGGGTGATTCGGTTTAGTGTGTTGCAAACACAAAGGATAGCTGGATTTGAGTGAGAGAACCAGTTATCTCAATAGGTTTACCGTGAGGAAAATCTTAGGGTATTAAGAGATCAATAGCGAAAGCATCGACATGAATTATTTGCTTTGGAAAAGAAGTGGCCAAACATAGCCGATTGGAGAAAGGCGAGGTTCGATCTTTTATTTATTAACTTCTTTTATCATTTTTATATTTATTTAGGAAGTTCCACGAACTAGGTTATGGCAAAGGCAAATGGGTCGATGGATGAGATCTGTACTTATTCTATAAATCTTTTAGTCGAAGGTATTATAACATTTGGATATCTTTATTAAGTTTTTAGAATAATCTCTGATATAGGCTTTTGCTTATTAATTAGATTAAGATAAATAGCAAGGGCTCAATATTTAATTTAGATTTACAATGTAAATATTACAGTTATACTAATTATTTATCATGACATCTAATCCGAATTTAATCATACATAGACTCCCTAAATTCTTATTCCAATTTTATTAGCTTCCTTAGATCATGCCTAACTTTTCCTAAGCTTTTACTTTAGTGTAGGATCATATCTAAAATGGATGCTATCGGCATACTAGTCATTCATATATGTTAATAACTAATCCGCAATTAGACATGTATTAAGCTCATGTGTATTTTAATAAATTTTGTACCTTCTATGGATGTACTTTTAATTATGACTAAGGATATTTTTACTAAATTTGGAACTTCTAACCAAAGCCACCTCTTATTAACATCTTTAATTAAAACTTAGCCTTTTGTTCCAATTACATTAGCTACTTATATATATTTAATCCACTATTAAATCTCAATTAACCTTATAGCTTAAATATTGATAGCTTAATCTCCCTATTTACCTAATGGTTGTTTGTGAAAGTATTTTCATGACTTCATAAAGATATAGGAACGACAGTTATACGTTATATGGTAAATTTTGTATCCCTTGATTATATACTACTTTTGTTGTGCAATTAGTTTGTATAATATATTCTATAGTCATTTTATGTGGAATGTTAATTTAAATACCAACTACCCTTTATTAACTAAAGCTAGCATTTGATATTTATTTGTCGGCGAGGTACTATTAGTGGGGTTTACAAATCATGACTTTCTAATTTAAATATATATTTCATTTTAAATGACTTTGGCATATCTTTTATCTTTAATATTAAGCCTTGCTTTTATAGGTAAGCATACTATTCAATTCATTTCCCTAATCTTAATCTTGAATGTATTTTTAATCGGGGTCTTTATTAAATTTGGTCATGTAGCCAAGTCCACCTTTTATGAATGCTGTTAATTAAAATTTATACTTTAGTTAAATGTTCCAAACTACATTAGTTACTCATATAGGTCATTTAATCTAATATTACAGCTTAAATAATCTTATGTTACATCCCAACCAAATTTATTAGCCTCTCTACTTTATTTCCTTAACTTTAACTTGGATGCATTATTATTACTACTACTATTATTACTATTATTATTATTCTTAATGTGGATCCTTATTAAATTCGGACCTTAAGCAGAACCACATTTTACTAATGCCTCTAATTGATAATTAAGCCTCAATTAAATATTTAAGCTACATACAATAAACATCCAAATATTAAATCTTAAATACCTTATCCTAATAAAATTTATTGCATTTCCACGGATTAATTCCAATTTAAAATCTCAAATAGTTTTATTTACATTCTAATTAATTTTATAGCTTCCTAGATTATTTCCTAATTTTCCCACAATTTTCCTAAACTGAAATGAATATTAAAAGCAAAAAAAGGAAAAAGGGGGAAAGAAATGCGCTGGGAGAGAATCGAACCCGCGCATCTCTGGAAACCGATTTTTCAACCGACGCTGCTGACCAACCGAGCAGCGGCTCACTTGCGACTATGAGAGAGGGGCAATTTAAATGAGGAAAGTCTTTGGTGGCCCGAAACAAAGGAGGCGGCCGGCGCTAGATGCTGCGCACGCCGGCGGCAGGCAGCGGCCGGGGAGGTTGGGGCGACCGCCAAAATGGATGCCCGACGAGGAATGGAACCCCCTGGAGGTGGCGTCTCCGGCCGAGAGGCTTTGTAGCGGGCCGACGGCGAGGTCAGCTCGGGGCGGCGGCGCTGGAGAAGAGGAGGGCAGCAATTGACGAGGGCGTAAGCGGGAGGGAGGCCATTGGAACTCACCTATGTTGCGGGTGTGGCGGAGGGAGCCGAGGTGGGCCGGCGGCTATGGCGGTGGTGGCGCAAGGAGCCCACGTTGCGGCGGTCTAGGGTGGATGGCTGCTCCGGCCGATCGCGGGGAGGCCGAGGAGGTCCGAGGTGCTCTCCTCGGAGGAATTGGGCAGGTGTCTGGAGGAAGAATGGGCGGCGGTGGCGCGGCGGCAATGGGGAAGATGGCCGCTCCGGCAAGCACGGCGCATGGATTTCCGATTAGATGGGAGGAGGAAGAAGGCCTCGGGAGCACACAGTGGCGCGGTCAGCTGGGCGTGGGTCTGTCGGAGCGGCCGGGCGGCGTGGAGGCGCAGCGGGAGTGTTCGGTGGCTCAACTTGAGTGAGAGATGGGAGCAAGGGGAGAGGAGGAGGTGACCCAGGGCCCTTATGGCGAGCACATGCGGGGAGAAGTGGAACCGGGGCATGGGCAATGGCGCAGCGACGTGAGAGGCGCAGGTGGGAAGTAATGGCGAGATCACGTACGACGGGAAAGAAGTGATGCGGGAAGTTGACGCCTGGGACAGGGCCGGAGGCGGTGAAGGCGCGACGTGGGTGACGGAGGGCTGAGGAGGCGTGCATGGATGCCACGGGGCGGAGGAATGCTGAGCTCTGCAGATGATGGCGACTTCACAGAGCAAGCGCTGACGCAAAGAGGAAGACAAGCGCGCCCTCGGATGTCGATTTTTATATTTTTTTCTTCATGAATTGTGTATATATGTATATATATATACCTCTAAATTTTTGAATACCTACCTTAGGTCAAGTATGTGATGGAATTTAAAGGAGAATTTATATTTAATTAACTATTTATTATTATTATTTCTGGTCTAATCATTTAGAGATATATTCTAATATTCTCTTATCTTAAATTTGAATTTTAAGAATTTGGTAATTTTTGAATTCATGCTCTATAATGACATCTTTTCATTTTTATAATTCACAACATTATTATTTATATTTGGGAGTACATCTTGATTATTAATTTGTATGGCACAAAACTCAAAAGACTTCAAATAAATATTCGAAAGAAATTTGAGCGCTAGCAAAACACCAGAGAAATTTTAAAAACTCCATATTTTCGAGCACTTGAAATTTCAGGATGTTACAAACCTACCCCCCTTAAATGAATCTCGACCCCGAGATTCCGGTAGAGTAGAAAGAAAGGAGGCGGGGTTCTATTGGCTGGCAAAGGATTTCAGGGTGTTGCTTGACGTATGTTCCTTAGCTTCATAGAAAGATGAAGATCTGCACAATAGGGGTTGACACTTGGAGAAGTCAAAAGGGAAGAGAGGAACCTCGTTCTTCTGGATAAGTCGTAGACTTCCAGATGCTTTGCTTTGACATCGTCGTCTTCACATCATCGTAGAATGGAGTAGTTGTGTCGCCTATTGGTCATACGGTCGTAGAATTTCATATTGGTAGGTGGGTAGCAATGGTCTTGTCCTTCACAGAGAAAACATGTCATCTTCCTTGTTGGACATTCTGCGGGCGGGTGGTCTCCTCCACAGTTGGGGCAGTTAACAGTACATTGGCTTTTCTCATGTCCTTTTGCTCCACAATGCCTACAAGCTATTAGGTTAGTGAGGCAGTCATCTGGGTAGTGATATTTCTTGCAGTATAAGCAGTAGGGGACTGGGCAATTGTAGCAGTAATGACCAGTTTGCCCACAGGTGAAGCATGCCCCTCGTTTATCTTGGCGTAATGGAGGACAGGATTGTGCGACATGTCCGGTTTTACCGCACTCGAGACATGTAGCACTTAACGAAGCTTCTTGGTCTGGTGATAGAACTATGGTAGGTGTACCCCGTTCTTCTTTGGAGCTGCTAGGGTTTTCTTCGTTGGGGTTGAAGCCGGTGTTGGCACCACCATCTCCTTGTTCTTCGGCTTTTGAAGTGGGCAATTCCTCGCGTAATGTCTGGGTGGCCAGTTGAAACATTTGTCTTGCTTCTTCCGAGGACACTTTGGGAACGATGCTCGTAGTCTTGCAATAGATACAAGGGCCTTCTTTCGAGGTTTACTTGGCGCAGGCTACTATTATCTTCATGATGATGGCTTCTCTCTGACTTTCCCCGTAGGGTGAGGGCAGGTGACGGCCTATACGTATGGTTGGGGTTATTGTGGGCATCAATTATTATTCTTCCCCTCTTGCTTCTGGTTGTAGTAGTTGTCTTGTATCCATCCATGGCCTGGTAGGGTTTTCCAGAAAAGATGAGAGGAAACAGCATGAGATGAATGTTACATCGTAGAGATAAGATACTTCTAAACCCATACAAAAATTTTAAAAGAGCACTCCCAGGGAGCTAGAGTGATACTGAGCCACACAAAATTTTAAAAGTAAGCTTTTCCTGTGCCTGCGAAATAGGACGCCCGAGGGCAAGAAGGCAGTGCACAGAGCCAAATAAAGTCTTACAACAATACAACGTCTACCTGGGAAAGGCACACATAATGGGGCACCGGGTTTATCTGCGTAGTCCGTTTTAGAACGAAACCACCTTATCTTCACGAATATCTTCAGCGTTCCTAACCTTAAATTTTTGGAATAAGGGTATGAGAAGAGGATCAAATTTTTCCTTTTTAATCGATAGACAGAATCGTATTTGGGGGCAAATTGATATTAGCACTCATTCCTGTGGTATCGTTTTGAAGTTGGGGTAAGAGAGCTTTAGAAGCACAAATGGCTAGGGCAGCATATAGATGAGACGGAATCATCTAAGAGAGAGGTGATTGAGCAATACCACTTATATGTTTCGAAATAGATTTTGAAGAAATAATTCTAGTCATGAAACTAACGACCAGGCTAACTAGGTCACAACCTGCAGTCGATATGCTCTGATACCAAAGCTGTAGGGACCCAGATATTAACATCCGAATTCCTCTGTGATTCACCGCACTATTCCCTGGATCAGTAGATAGTGCTCACAGATTACAGTTCTGAATATCAAAGTTCATATCATGCGGAAACGTAAATATAATAGTAGACTTACTCATGGGCCGATTAGGCCGAATTCAATAAATTGCAGCAGCGGAAGAACGAAGCACACAGGTGGGACCTTCAGGACATGCCCACAGGCAGCCAACTGGAGGTTCGCGACCTAGCCCTTGACATCTTCATCTTCTCGGCCAGCTTGTCCAATCTTGTTGCTGAAGCGAGGTGATTTGACTCCTGATTCTGAATTTTGTCGCAAAAGCGAGCATGAGCACTCCGACCCCGTGCTCCGCGAGCCAATACACAGAATGCAAATAAATAGTATGCATGGCTTAACAAAGGAGAGGCTCGGGCTATTTTATTTTGCGTAGAGTGCTTTTGAATACAATTAATTAAAAAGCCCTATGACTTAGCAATTTTGGAACAAATCATAATGTACAAGGAAATGCATTATTAATATCGATTCATATTCCATCCACCGTTACATGGCATCTGCACCATATAGCAATTTCTTCAGCGTTATAGCCGCTTAACTTACCACTGGGACGACGCCCAGGACAATTCCAAACCAGGGCAGTCCTTCGCCCTTCAAGTTTCCATTCCCATTTTCCAAACATTTTTAAATAGAACTAACTCGAGTAAGTTCCCATGTCCGCCCATAACCGTGGGCACGGCTATTCGAATAGTTTTGACTCTGCAGAGTTTGTACACTTTCACCACAAGAGATGAATTATCTTTGTTGCCAACATGCTTCCTTAGGCATGAGACCTAGATAATTTATCACAAAGCCTTTACCTTACTCCGATCTAGCTAGACACCACCCACGCTGAGGTTTCACCGCTGAAGGGTTACACCACCACGATCGAAGCCCCTCTTGCGCCGTGCGAAATACAGTACACCACGTGCCTCACCGTGAGTAAACCAGTACACCACAGCACCCACTTCCCTCGGTGATGTCCGAACTAAACCCTTGCAAGTTATTCAGCTAGATCGTACCCATTATAGACTTGTGGTTGTCTTGTTTTACATCGGAGGTCATCACAAGATTCAGTCCTTAGTATTATCTCGAGCGGTTCTACCACACTTCAAAATTTGTGCTCCCACCGCACCACATACCACCCCAAACCATCCGCTCGAGATAGGTAAGCAATTTAAGAGTTTTGGGAGCAGAAAATAACCTGTCAAAATATACGATCATTCCCACCATGACCGCCAAATCAATTTCTCATGATTAAAGTGATGCTTGGCGCCTTGCGCATGAGTACCTAAACATTACTAAGCATGGCATATAATTACGGACTTATTTTGAAAGGGTATTATTATAATTTTTGCTAGGGCGACAAGGTTCTCGACTGCAAATATTCCAACGGAGGGGTAATATTAATTCAAGGCACACAATGGAATATAACTAGAGTCTAAAATTAACATGTATTTGCATATAAATAACCGCATGCAATTTGATAATTTAAAGCAAAGTAATTTGCAGAAATGTAGGTTCAACATGATCAAAGTATTGACTCGCCTGGCGCGGTTTACCGCGGTCTTGAGCTCACACAATGCTTTCTTGAGTTTCGGTCTCTATCTTCACTTTGAGCTTGACCTCGCTTGATCCGCTGGATCTTCAGGACTCCGATATCTAATTACGTTCTAAATAACTGAATACAAATAAAGGCAAATAACTCAAAAGATCCAAATAAATCCGAATAATTGAAATGGCCGATTTAATTTAATTTATACATTTATTACAATTTGAGAATAGAAGGGTGATTCGGTTTAGTGTGTTGCAAACACAGTGATAGCTGGATTTGAGTGAGAGAACCATTATCTCGAATAGGTTTACCGTGAGGAAAATCTTAGGGTATTAAGAGATCAATAGCGAGAAAGCATCGACATGAATTATTTGCTTTGGAAAAGAAGTGGCCAAACATAGCCGATTGGAGAAAGGCGAGGTTCGATCTTTTATTTATTAACTTCTTTTATCATTTTTATATTTATTTAGGAAGTTCCACGAACTAGGTTATGGCAAAGGCAAACTGGGTCGATGGATGAGATCTGTACTTATTCTATAAATCTTTTAGTCGAAGGTATTATAACATTTGGATATCTTTATTAAGTTTTTAGAATAATCTCTGATATAGGCTTTTGCTTATTAATTAGATTAAGATAAATAGCAAGGGCTCAATATTTAATTTAGATTTACAATGTAAATATTACAGTTATACTAATTATTTATCATGACATCTAATCCGAATTTAATCATACATAGACTCCCTAAATTCTTATTCCAATTTTATTAGCTTCCTTAGATCATGCCTAACTTTTCCCTAAGCTTTTACTTTAGTGTAGGATCATATCTAAAATGGATGCTATCGGCATACTAGTCATTCATATATGTTAATAACTAATCCGCAATTAGACATGTATTAAGCTCATGTGTATTTTAATAAATTTTGTACCTTCTATGGATGTACTTTTAATTATGACTAAGGATATTTTTACTAAATTTGGAACTTCTAACCAAAGCCACCTCTTATTAACATCTTTAATTAAAACTTAGCCTTTTGTTCCAATTACATTAGCTACTTATATATATTTAATCCACTATTAAATCTCAATTAACCTTATAGCTTAAATATTGATAGCTTAATCTCCCTATTTACTTAATGGTTGTTTGTGAAAGTATTTTCATGACTTCATAAAGATATAGGAAGCATAGTTATACGTTATATGGTAAATTTTGTATCCCTTGATTATATACTACTTTTGTTGTGCAATTAGTTTGTATAATATATTCTATAGTCATTTTATGTGGAATGTTAATTTAAATACCAACTGCCCTTTATTAACTAAAGCTAGCATTTGATATTTATTTGTCGTGAGTACTATTAGTGGGGTTTACAAATCATGACTTTCTAATTTAAATATATATTTCATTTTAAATGACTTTGGCATATCTTTTATCTTTAATATTAAGCCTTGCTTTTATAGGTAAGCATACTATTCAATTCATTTCCCTAATCTTAATCTTGAATGTATTTTTAATCGGGGTCTTTATTAAATTTGGTCATGTAGCCAAGTCCACCTTTTATGAATGCTGTTAATTAAAATTTATACTTTAGGTAAATGTTCCAAACTACATTAGTTACTCATATAGGTCATTTAATCTAATATTACAGCTTAAATAATCTTATGTTACATCCCAACCAAATTTATTAGCCTCTCTACTTTATTTCCTTAACTTTAACTTGGATGCATTATTATTACTACTACTATTATTACTATTATTATTATTCTTAATGTGGATCCTTATTAAATTCGGACCTTAAGCAGAACCACATTTTACTAATGCCTCTAATTGATAATTAAGCCTCAATTAAATATTTAAGCTACATACAATAAACATCCAAATATTAAATCTTAAATACCTTATCCTAATAAAATTTATTGCATTTCCACGGATTAATTCCAATTTAAAATCTCAAATAGTTTTATTTACATTCTAATTAATTTTTATAGCTTCCCTAGATTATTTCCTAATTTTCCCACAATTTTCCTAAACTGAAATGAATATTAAAAGCAAAAAAAGGAAAAAGGGGGGAAGAAATGCGCTGGGAGAGAATCGAACCCGCGCATCTCTGGAAACCGATTTTTCAACCGACGCTGCTGACCAACCGAGCAGCGGCTCACTTGCGACTATGAGAGAGGGGCAATTTAAATGAGGAAAGTGCTGAGGCTGGCCCGAAACAAAGGAGGCGGCCGGCGCTAGATGCTGCGCACGCCGGCGGCAGGCAGCGGCCGGGGAGGTTGGGGCGACCGCCAAAATGGATGCCCGACGAGGAATGGAACCCCCTGGAGGTGGCGTCTCCGGCCGAGAGGCTTTGTAGCGGGCCGGCGGCGAGGTCAGCTCGGGGCGGCGGCGCTGGAGAAGAGGAGGGCAGCAATTGACGAGGGCGTAAGCGGGAGGGAGGCCTTTGGAACTCACCTATGTTGCGGGTGTGGCCGGAGGGGAGCCGAGGTGGGCCGGCGGCTATGGCCGGTGGTGGCGCAAGGGGAGCCCACGTTGCCGGCGGTCTAGGGTGGATGGCTGCTCCGCCGGTGGCGGGAGGCTTCGAGGAGGTCCAGGTGCTCTCCTCGAGGAATGGGCAGGTGTCTGGAGGAAGAATGGGGCGGCGGTGGCGGCGCGGCAATGGGAAGATGGCCGCTCCGGCAAGCACGGCGCATGGATTTCCGATTAGATGGGAGGGGAGGAAGAAGGCCTTCGGGAGCACACAGTGGCGCGGTCAGCTGGGCGTGGGTCTGTCGAAGCGGCCGGGGCGGCGTGGAGGCGCAGGCGGGAGTGTTCGGTGGCTCAACTTGAGTGAGGAGATGGGAGCAAGGGGAGAGGGAGGAGGTGACCCAGGGCCCTTATGGCGAGCACATGCGGGAGAAGTGGAACCGGGCATGGGCAATGGCGCAGCGACGTGAGAGCGCGGTGGGAAGTAATGGCGAGATCACGTCGACGGAAAGAAGTGATGCGGAAGTTGACGCCTGGGACAGGGCCGGAGGCAGGTGAAGGCGCGACGTGGGTGACGGAGGGCTGAGGAGGCGTGCATGGATGCCACGGGGCGGAGGAATGCTGAGCTCTGCAGATGATGGCGACTTCACAGAGCAAGCGCTGACGCAAAGAGGAAGACGAGCGCGCCCTCGGATGTCGATTTTTATATTTTTTTTCTTCATGAATTGTGTATATATGTATATATATATATACCTCTAAATTTTTGAATACCTACCTTAGGTCAAGTATGTGATGGAATTTAAAGGAGAATTTATATTTAATTAACTATTTATTATTATTATTTCTGGTCTAATCATTTAGAGATATATTCTAATATTCTCTTATCTTAAATTTGAATTTTAAGAATTTGGTAATTTTTGAATTCATGCTCTATAATGACATCTTTTCATTTTTATAATTCACAACATTATTATTTATATTTGGGAGTACATCTTGATTATTAATTTGTATGGCACAAAACTCAAAAGACTTCAAATAAATATTCGAAAGAAATTTGAGCGCTAGCAAAACACCAGAGAAATTTTAAAAACTCCATATTTTCGAGCACTTGAAATTTCAGGATGTTACAAGGATGGGGATGGGGATGGCCGCCGCCCGCCGCTCTTCTCCCCCGCCTTGCCTGCCGCTCGCTGCTCTTCTCCCCCGCCTTGCCCGTCGCCCGCTGCTCGGTGCTCGGTGAGAAGATGGGGAGGAGCCGGGGAATGCGATTGGGGAGTGGCGAATAGGTGACAGCGTGGCCGTTGATGGACATCGTTGGCGCCTTGGCGATCTCGGCGTTGGTCCCGCGGCCGGAGAGGGTGCGGAGGAGCGTCGACTTGCCGACGCTGCTGGGGCCCACGACGGCCAGGATGCGGGAGGTGGAGGCGGTGAAGGAGACGAGAGTTGAGGAGGCCGGCGGCGGCGGGGTCGAGGCGGGGAGGAGGACAAGAAAGGGAGGAAGGCGGTCATGGAGGCGCGGCGGGGGCGGGCGGAGAGGTTGGTGACGCGCGTCTTGGCGAGGCGGCGCGCGATCGGGTTAGGGTTAGCGCGAGTGTGGCAACTGCGGCGTGGGGACTGGTGGGCGGGAATTTGGGCCGACGCCGACCGCCAATTTCGAATGCTGCCGAATTTTTTGACTGATACATAGTTTTTTCGTTGACCACCGAAAGCAACGAAATTTCGCCATTTCGGCGAAATTTCGGACGAAATATTATTCCCTGGATCTTACTTGCTTTGTGTGTGGCAAGCCTGGCCATATGGCCAGGAAATACCGTAATCGAAATGGCAAAGTACAGTCAGAAAACTACAAATGTGACTTTATCGAGGCCAGAGGATCAAGATATATTCCTGCAATTTGTTTAGCATGTCAATCCAGTGACCAAACACAGGAGCTAATGTTTCATGTTTGTGTTGACTTCAACTTGTTTAGTTCTTACCAGGCTGTCAACAGTTGCTTCATCTTAATGGGCAATGGGTCGCGGGACGCTGCACAAGGAATTGGCAGAGTTGATATAAAGGTAACCTCCAAAAATACTCTTATCACTGAAGAAGATGCAGCACATCCCAGGAATAAATAGAAACCTTGTTAATGGTTCTCTTTCACGAGATGATACCCACTGCCCTCCTCCATGCCAGTGGCCAACGGGGTCAGTGCCGGTGAATCCTAACCAGTGTTATCTGGACACGAACATGGGTGTTAGAATTTGACTCGGATTCGGATGTCCGATTTGTTACGCTAAAAAAAAGAATTCGAGGATTCGTCTAATATGTATATTTATTTATATTTTTAAATAATATTGAATATATTTTAGATCACTAAATAAGATATAAATACATATCTTTATACCACTTATTGAGATAAAGCCATAGAAAATTCCCAATTGTACATATCCCAAAGCATAACAAAGTCCAACAGCTTGCATCCCTGACATCTTTCTCCCATTATTTCTTCCCTTCAAAGCCTTTCCTTCTGCTCTTTATTTCTTTTTACTCCACCAAAGCTATTGCAGAGAAACACATCAACATTATTTCTTTCTTCTAGTCTTCCTCTAGCTTTGCTTTGCCTAGCCACGGTCATGAACAAGGGATGTCAACCCAGCTGCCGCTGCTTTTTCCCTATCTAGTCTCTGCCTCCTTTACCTAGGACGTTACTAAGGGTGTCCGATGTGTGTCGACGCCAGGACATGCATCGACATGGCAAAAAAATTTCGGACTCATGTGTCCTAGTAACACTGGTCGTAACCCCAACCTTGTAAACCTCAACCCTAAAAAGCTTGCTGAAGCATCGCCGGAGACGAGAAAAGTTGGTGGTGCACGAATCTTCAAGCCTTTCCAACAGCGAGAATTCGACTAAATTCTATATTTAGGAACGAATTTGTTTAGGAACGTTTTTTTTTAACAGAATTCGACTGAAATCTCAAAAAGTTTGTTGAGTGCAATGGCAAACGTAGGACAAAAATAGAGGGGATGCTATTGGGACGAAGCTATCATGAGACGAGCGTAATAAACATACATTTAAAAATGTAATGTGGAATCCAAATTGATACAAAAACTGATAAGAAACAAAGTAAAAATTGGAAATACTTAAAGTATTTCGTCAATGGATAGTGCGTTCCGAAAGCTTAAACAAACACAACTAGCAATCTGAGGAACAAAATTAACTTGGTTAGTAATGCAAATCATGGTAGAGGTACTAGGGGTGTGCGGCAAATGAAGCAGGTTTCAGTGTTGGGTTAATCTTGTTGTGTATGTGTTTTTATTCATGTATTTTGAGTACTGTGTAGCTATAGTCGGGAGTCGATGATCGTAAGTCATACTCGTAAGAGTACTGCAGACGTCATACTCAAAAGAGTACTATAGCGTCATACCTAGAGGAGTACTGTAGACGTCATACTCTGAAGAATACTATAGCATCATACTCGTAAAAGTACTGTAGGGTCGTACTTGTAGGAGTATTGTAGTAGTCGGAGGACTACTGAAGCGATGGTGCTCGGAAGACCTGCGTGGTCGAAGTGCCACACTCGGAGGACTTGAAGCCTATGTGTAGTCATAGCGCCGTGGTCATGGCGCTTGTGTGTGTGGTCGTAGCGCCGTGGTCGTGGCGCCTGTGCATGGTCGTAGCGCCGTGGTCGTGGCATTTGTGTGTGGTCGATGTGCGTGGTCGTGGTGCTGTGGTCGAACGTCAGTGCGCGACGTGCGCATGAATCGTGGGAAGGTGAGGCTGGTAAAACCGGATCACATGTAGTTGTTGTTCGAGTCCGAGTCGTGTGAGTGTAGTGCGTGAGTGGCCTGCATGTGCAGCCTGGTTGTATCTATTTAAGCCATATAATTTGCTGAGCAAACATAGCCAGAGAATAACAGAGAAATCGCAGAAAAAATGTAAGCAGTTAGCACCAGAATCTTATGCCTCGGTTTATTTTATGTTTAATCCTGTTATTAACTCCATCTTCTCATTCTCATCTCCGATAAGCTATCTACTATGTTTATGTGCGTCTGTCCACTGTCAAAACGTGCATTTGAGAGAGACTAGGCCAACTTCCAGCCCCCTCTCCTTTGCTAGATCACCACTGGTTGAGCGTTGTACAGCGATTCCGAATTGGAAATAACGATTTTTTAGTGGAACTAAGCCCAATGTACACAAGCCAAATGGTAATTGTCCTTCTCCTTTGGTCTTATGTGTTCAGATATTTGGTTGGACCTGGTCGTTGAAAGAGTAAGAAAGAGATTCAGAACCGAGCTCTCTCGTAATACGAATGAAGTTGAATGCAAAGGTAGGCGAAACGGCCACACGTTTTTTTTTTTCGTGTGCTCTTTCGGCACAAACAATGAGTTAAAACTTTATGTTAAAGTAGTACTAGAGTAAATAATTGTTTTTTTATTGGTGCTGACTCAGTTATGAAACCTTGGTTTCTCCGTGACGATCAGGCACGGCCAACAATTCAGCTTGATTTGATTTATCCAAGACTTGTAATGGCTTGCACACTTGTACGCATTGTTCCTAACGAAACAGGGAATTCCTGCACTGTTGTTCACCTGTTTGCATTGTATTGGTACGTCTCTACTGCACCCAAACTTCTACTTCCAGCCATGGCCACTTCTCAGCGTTGCTCTCCTCCACGCTCACGCACTGCCTTTCTCAAGGAAGGCCTCCTCCTTCCAGCCCGCAACCTCGGATTCTTCATCACAAACTTCCTTCTCGTCATTGCCTACACTGCCGTCAGCGTCCTCGCCTACTCCGTCTCGTCCGCTGCCGTGTCCTCAGCTGTCACGACGTGCTGCGCTGAGCGGCAGAGGTCGTTCCGCGCGCTCCTCGGCAAGGTGTTCGAGGACGGCCTCAAGGGCCCGTTCGCCACCGCAGCCTTCTGCAACGTCCTGCACATCTGCGCGTGCAGGGGAGCCATCACGTCTTTGGGATTTTGTTTTGCATTCTACCAAAAATACACAAGCGAGGTGCTGCGGTTCGTGGAGCCGCTCCTCTTCTTCCTCGCCCAACTTTTCGCCCTCTACATCGATGTCGTCGGCACTGTGCGCGTCGTCGTCTCTGTGGCGGACTCGGGCGGGTGCTTCTACCGCGCACGCGCGCCGCGGCATGGGCGGTGGCTCGCGGCAGAGAAGACCACGCAACCGGTGCTGCTGATAGTTGTGAAGGCCGCGGTCATGGTTGCCATGTCGCTGTTGACGTTCATGTATCCGATCTCTCGCTTCTACCACCGAGTGGCGTTTGATGTGCTTCTAGGGTTCATTTACGCGATCTTGTATGGTTCGGTGCAACTGTGGTTCGTGTGTGCGACCCCGGTGTACCAGTGTAGGCTGAGCAAGAATGCTGTTGGAATTATTTGAACTACAGACTCCTGCAGTGAAGTCAAGTCAGAATAAAAATAGAGAGTAAGCTCAAAGTACTATGTCTGAATATATGTCTGTAATTATATATGTCATGTTTCTGAATATATGTGATTCTTCTGTATGCCATGTTGGTAGAGCCAAGAAATGCAATATGCATGTCTGGTTGGTTGACAACATAACTAACGAGCTAAATCCGTGATGTAAGGGTGTCAATGTGTCACAAAAGGAAAAACAACACTTATGTACTGCCTGTATGTACTGCCTAGTACTCCAACTACAAATGATCTTAAACATCTAGATCTAGCCATAATTTCTCCAAATCAATAATTTCTCGAAGTACACATAGACCATGTCATTATTTTAAAGTATTATTCCTAAAATACCACCAACTGACAGTAACAGTAAGATACTCCATGAGATCCCCAAATCGTCCATATTGCTATATTAGCAAGCATTAATCAATTATCCCTTAGGAGGAAAAGAATGGGAAATTATGGTCCTGTAAAAAAATAAATAAATATGTATCAATTTACAAAGATATTTTTAAAGAAGGCAATCAGTTAAAAATCAACTGTTAACTCAGTGTATTTGCTCCCTGAAATATCGAAAAATCACAATAATCCCGCATTATAACCAAAGCAACAAAAGTGCTCAAGGATACAAAAATCTAATATTCGGGTCTGAGGAAGTTCTTGAGTAGCTTCGCTTTGAGTCATGAGTGGTCTGCAAATCAATCACTTAATGTAAATAGTACTAAAACAGGTTATTTGTTAAGAACAATTTAGCGCATGCACCTCACCACTCTTTGTAGTATTTTTTAGTGATATATAACCTAAAGGAAAACAAAGAGATGATTATATCACTTTTATATTTACGATCTTTTGAATAATATATTATTTTATCTCTTGAATAAGTATCTTTTATATTAATCAACAAGTATGTGACTTGTTCGTGGAATTCTTTATTCATATTTTGTTGTTATTCTAAATTATCCCAGATCATATATCATTATGTGGGACAATTATAATTTATAGATCAACACATGTATTGATTGTTGATCATATTTTATGGATCATGGATATAGGGATATCAAATCAATAATATGGACACATGTTAGAAAACATGGTGTTAAATTGACCTACTATGAAACACTACGAGAATTGTTATATTCGTAAGTATCATCAGTTGATCTCATTCATAGTGTGTATAGGATTCTTAGACCTAAGATCATCACGGTTTTCTACACGTGTAATAGTTTATTTAGGAGTTGCCAAACACTACTTCTCAACTGGGTAGTCATAAAGATAACTTTCGGGTTTACTATGAAAGATACGGAGGAATGTGATATGGAATTTGCCCTTTTAATATAACAGGAGAGATATCTCTGGACTCCTTAATATAGTTGGATTAAGAAAGTCTATGGGCATGCTGAATATAGTTGAGGAGTCAGTCATAATTGAGTAATCCACTACAGATTCAAGTGAAGGATCGAGCTATAATAGCATGGCACGCTTCTCATCTTGAGTTCAATTTGGTATCATGAGGCAAAGTGATCGGTACATAAGTACTACATAGATTCGTTCGATATGATCTTTATGTATATTTGAGAGTTGTTATATCCTGATAGGGACCACTACTAACTTACAGATCGGAAATGAGTTTTTGGCCCATGGCCAGACATCCATGAACCTACACAATCACACACATAATGGGTCAGGACAACAAGGGTCCAGATGATAGACTCCGAGTGGGATACGATCTCTATTTGTATTGGATAAAGATCTAGCCTTAGAATTTCTGAACTGGATATGATATCTGATTGTACTAGGTAAGGATCCAATTGGAAGCTATATAAAGCGAGGTGCGGGGGCTAAGAGAGGGATCCCAAGATACACCCATCGAAAACCTAAGCGCCAACATTTCATAACCCCTGCCATGCGCACTGATGCTAGCAACCGACACACAACGTTCCATCGTTAGACGTGTAGACCTCGGTAGAGGCACTACTATGACTACGATGCTGATCGGGATGATAGGAGGAGATGGTTGGCCAAAGGACGATCAACTATTTCTACTATACGGACGCGCGCTTCATTGAACCATCTACTTCAACTCTACTTTTGTTGTACTACGCGTCTAGTGATAATGATATATGATTTTTTTTACTCACATAACTTCCTAGTTTACGTGGTAGCGAATTTTAATCTACGCTAATGTAGCCTACCCGTATGCCAACACTAATGGTTTGTACCACTTTTAGTAGATATCTTATCTTTTTTTTCCAAGGTATAATTCTTATCATGTGAAGCATTTCCTTGAGGCAATTCAGGGTTTTTTTTTCCTTATTCTACCAATTCTTTTTCGAGTTTATGAGCTAGGTCCCTTCACCTTTCATAAGCATTAGTATTAATATTCCGTTTTTGATGTTCATGTAGCTACTCGCGGGGCAAATTAACCCGAGAACCAGCGGACACCAGGCCACCAGCCTGTTTCGCTAGAGTTGTGAACCTTAATATGTAAAACTTTTCAATCTCTGTCCGTAAAAATCTATCGCCGAAATTTCACTGGTAATTGGCGGTTACCTGGTTTATCGGTGGGCTCAGGTAAAATTTTAAACCAGTCAAAAAATTTCAGATTCACCTAATTTTTATCTAAAAAATTCAATTTTTTGTCCAAAAAATCCAGTAACTGATGGTTATAATCCAAAAAAATCCAGTAACTGACGGCTACCACTTCTATGGCTACCCTCCGATGAAATTTGCAGACCGATATATTATTCTCGGATCCCCTTATATTATTGGGGCTATTTATGACCCATTCTACATGCCATTTTCAATTTTGTACTGTACTATATTGGAATTTCCTTGTGGACGTGCATACATTTTGTCAAGACACTGACAAATTAACATAATGTCGTTCACATTGCTTCTCCAGTGACACATTGACTCGATCTAGCAAGAGACATCTACAACTTGGGAGAGGTCAATAATCCGATGGTGCATGAAAGCAGACATGACAAGACTTTGTCATTTTAATCAACTCGGCCGGCCAATAAACTATTTTAAGTGCCTTATTAGAGCACCTAATAGCTGGTGTAACCACAGAAAGATGTGCATCAACCAGACTAAACAAAAACGGGGCAGCTGACCGAGACATTCAGATGATATATGTATACCTCAGGAGATCATAACAAGGAGGAGAGGACAGAAAGGAATTGAAGTAGGAGCTAAGAAGTTGTTGGAAAGCATCACGCGGAAAGAATTATCACTACTACAGAAAAGGTCATCATAGACGGTTCGAAAACGTCATCACAGACAGTTTTGTGAACCGTCTGTATTTATGGGTCAATGATAATCGAAGGTCATCACAGACGGTTTTCGAACCATCTGTGATTATCAGCTATCACAGACGGTTTTTGAGTAAAAACCGTCTGTGATTATCAGCAATCACAGACGGTTTTTAGTCAAAAATCGTCTGTGATAATCAGCTATCACAGACGGTTTTTGAGTAAAATCCGTCTGTGATTATCAGCTATCACAGACGGTTTTTACTCAAAAACCGTCTGTGATATTCCCTTCGACCCCTACATACATTTCTGTTATTGGCTAGCCTCAGGAAATGCTAGCCATGCCCTCTCAAACAAGCGGATAATCACGACAAAAACATACAATTCACACATCTCATTTCCTTTCAGATACATTTCACAGACATAAAACATCCAATTGACATCGCACTTCATTTCACAAACATAAAGCATGCATCCATTTCGCAAATCGATTAATTGAATTGAAATGAAATATCCATTAACAAATGCACAGTTACAAAAGATCTACACTGCATTTGCACTTAGTGATAAGACCAATAAAAAATCATGGTGCGCAGTGGAACCGTCCTCCTGACTTTATGACTTGAGTCAGCAAAAAGTACGCCAACTCTCCTCGAATCCCTCCAAGATCAGACTGTTTCAATGCAGTTGACGGAATGGACGCAGTTTGTCGATAGGAATATCAATATGCGTATATATGTAACGTGATAAGTATGAAGTAATTATGGGAAGAGTGACAAACCTTGGGATTGGTGAGCCTCGAGGAATCGAGGAGTAATTCCATATGTTGGCAAACGTAGTATCCACATGTGTTGCCCGGCTGCTACTGGTGGCACTGCAAAAAATGGAATGTGTTAATTCAAGAGGCATTAGTACCAACTGTTGCATAGGATTAATTAATGTGAAATAGCGAATACCTTAAAATCTTAAACATGTGTCAGCAGGCCTTTGGCCCCGCGCTTCGAGTCACCTCCCATTTCAATGTACGTCACGAACGCCCTACGTAATTCGAAAAAGTTAACCTTAATCATTCGGAAGGAAACAAAGAGTACAATGTAGATATGTATGGGGAATATGTGCTTACCTATCGATTACTTGACTGACAACTGTGAAGTCCATTTTATTCTTACTTAGGGAATCAAGGTAATATACCTTGTTCCATTTTGGTACAATTACTATTAAAATCCAATGAAAGTTCTGATGGAAGGGCATAAGTACATATTCCTTATTGCGCAAACCAAAGAGTCCTCGATGCAATGTACCTGACGGGCGGGTGTATCTCGGTCGATGGTTTCCTTGGCGACCAAGTGTGGGTCCAAGAAACGGTGATGAGTTGGATAATCTAGCTTTAATCAGCATGTGTCTATATATATACACACGAAAGCAAAAATTAGATATGGCATTTATCGGTATGACATTAACGGAGACCGTGATTGTACACACTTACGTCGTCAAAGATCGAATGATTGAGACGTCAAGAGCGTTGGCGTGAACAGATCGAATAAATCCTCAAAGGCGACCACGAACATACACTCTTGAAGACTGTGGTGGAAATCATCCGACGTAAATTTAACAGTGATAGTTGAGGTCCGTTCTCCCTCTGGCTTATTGGACTGCTGCATATACCACGTGTGCAATTGCATGCAACTATGTGGTAGCTTTTGGAGGTCTTTTTGCTCGAGGAACGGCTGCCAAGCACGAATTTGCGGGCCAAAGGTAGGTACGGAATATCATCATTGGTCTTCTTTGCTTTGCCTTTGCTGGCCTTGCTGCCTCGGCTATAGCTCGACTTCACGACAGTTGACTTTGAAGGTAGCAGCGGTGCAAGTTGCTCTGGCGAGAATAGGACCCGTGGAGATAGCACCGGTGCAGTATCCGGTGGTGGAACCGACTAGTCTTGTAATGGAGATGGCACCAGTGCATGTTGCTCTGGTCCTGCCACCGGTGGTGGAACCGACTGGTCTTGTAATGGAGATGGCACCAGTGTATGTTGCTCTGGTCCTGCCACCGGTGAAGAAGCCTCTAGGGAGATGTCGCTTTTGGGCCACTGGATGAACGTTCTAATGGCTTGTCCTAGAGTCACGATCTCGTCGTTGGGGGGCTTCGGTAGCAGGACCACCTCAAAATTGACATACACACCATCCACATTAACTTTTGCAAAGCCCGGCGCTAAAGCTTGACCGTGCACCATGGCCCCGCACTGCACGAATATGCAGGCCCCAAGCAACAGTACAAGGGAATGGAGCCATATCTCACTTGGAGCTCGCAGTCAGAGGCTCCTACATAACGATACAAAATTAGCTACTCGAATAGGCCTACCAATGGAGCAAGCATTCGAGAGGTAATAATTATTACTGTGATGTCGCCCACAGGAAATTTGGACTGGTTTGCGTCGGATTGGACGCGCAGCTACTCGGACGGTTGTGCGGGCTAGCTAGCATAGCAAATGCGCGTGGCGGCTCTGACTTTTTGTATGTTTCGCACCTCATCTCGATTACATCAGCCAAATAATCCAGATATCTCCTCTTTAAGAGATTCCTTGATCTCTTCTCGTAGCTGCAAGGCCACGCCGGCTTTGTTTCTCTTCCTACGCCGATACATTCGAGTCATCTTGGAAACCATGTTTCAAGGAACGAAGCCCAAGACCTCTCGTGACGACCCGGTGCTCCTTGTTTCCCGGGGCCACGGAGAGCATATCATTCTCCCTTGTTCTCTCGGAATGATCCGGTAGATTCAAAACTCAGCTCTTCCTGCAAGAGCACGAAATGTCATTTCAATTCATACGGTTGTGGAGTAATTTCAAGCTACGTAGTTCTATCGATATCTTACCAGCGCTGGACACTTGCCGGTCGCAGGTTTCGAAGGAGACGTCCCCGATGTCGTTGTAGATGACCTTGCTCTAATCCAATTTCGAGCGCGGTCATCCGGATATTGGAAAACGGCGGGCGATGTCTGTGCACTGCCAGTCATCCTCCTTCCTCCATCGCAAGATTTTACCCGCATACCCACTGTGCCAAGTCTGTGGGGTGTGTGTTTTGCTGGAGGGCCTTGTGCGCCGTGCTTTGTACTTTTGAAATCTTCAACGTCTTCATCGCCTTGAACTCTTCCCATTGTGGTTCCAGGAATGGGTATTTATGAAAAGGCATTTCGTCCGTCTCCACGTATTTCCTGACAAGCGTGCTCTTGAAGTTCTTCCATGCTTTGCACGCCGCTAGGTAGGTTTGTCGTTGCACAGTGTGTAGGTGTTCTTCTAGGAACTCGAACGATGCCAAAATTTCGGTCGACAGCTCACGTTTCCGAGTGTCAGGCACGTTCTTCCACGAATTGTATGTGATCTCAATTCGTTCTCGTGCAACTATTCTGACCATGCTTCGGAATGCGCTTACCGCTTTTGAGGAAGGATAGGGACCCCGGATGCGCTATCATTGTGATGGTCTGTCGGCCCTCGAGCTTCTTCGATAGCCCTCTTCCTTGGCGTCTTGATGTTGGAGCGGACGCCTCCGGCGATGATGTTGAAGAATGCGCGGGTGACATGTTGCTCATTTTGTGGGTCTATTAAGATAAGATGAGAAAGTGATCATATTGAATTGGAAGAGAGGAGAGGAGTAGAGGGGAGGGGGAGAAGGGAGGGGGTGATATGGACATAGAGGGGGTGATGTGCCTATCTTAGCACCTACTTTAGTTGCTAATACTATAAACCAAATAGCAGTCATGCGCCTGACGAAACAGTTCATCTTTCCACCCAAATGGTCCATGTATCTTTTGCAACAATCGCAAGATTTCTTTATCTGGTCCAAATGGTCTGACAATCCTTCTTTTTCCCCGCAAAATTCAAGGCAATTTTATTACAAAAGTGCAAAAAGACATTTCAGTTATTCGGTGGCGACAGCATGCCGACTTCTTGGGTAGCGACTATCCATCTGCTTCTTCCTCCTTTTCTTCATCTCTCGTCTCTGGATCATACGCCAAGAGCGATGATTCAGAATCATCGCCATCGCGCACGTGATCCGAGACCGAGAGATGAAGAAAAGGAGTGGAAGAAACGTATGATAGTCGCTCACCCAAGAAGTCGGCTATGTCGGCTGGTCATGAAGAATCTGGGAATGTCTTTTTTTTGCACTTTTGTAATAAAATTGCCTTCAATTTAAGAAGGAATAAATGCCTTAGCCATATCACAGATGATTTTTAATTAAAAACCGTCTGTGATAAATATTATCACAGACGGTTTTTTATAAAAAACCGTCTGTCATAAGCTTCACAGACGCTTCGGGGAGGCAGGTCGGGATAAGGCAGTAATGTATGAGATGGCGGTTATATACGAAGCGTCACGGTCTGTGATATTAATTAAGAGACGGCGGTTAACGAAGCGTCATTGGTGGTTTCGAATATGAACCGTTTGTGATAATGCTTATATTTGCACGCATTATTCCATTTCTTCGATCTAATCTGTCCTCTCCCGCCCTCATCTTCTTCGATCATCACCACATTTCTCAACAATGACATCTAAAATTTTGTTCATCTCCTTCCTCTCATCTATCCATCATGAGTTGTTCGGCCGCAACCTTACACAGGCGGCCAACAATTTACGTCTAGGGCAGCTCCTCTGCTCACGCCCTGCTCTCCTTCCTCGACTCGCTTCCAATATCGTCCGTCAACTAGACCTCATCATCCGCCGTCGACGGAGGTGTCTCGTTGCTGCTAACGAAAAGGAAACCGCCCTCAGCCTTGTTCTTCTCTACAATGTCCACAAAGCGGAGGAAGCTCTTGCGGAAGTGCAGAGTGTGATAGATAATTTTTCCGATCAAGCAGAATCGGCCGATTATGTTGAAGATTTTCATGGCATCCTCTTTGAGATTATGGGCCATGCTAATGATTTACCCAGGCTAGAGGAGGAAGTGGAGAGGGCAAGGGCAATCTTCACGACATTCGAGAACTCAGCGGCTGATCCTCCAACTCCAGAAGTTGAAGAAGAAGCATATGAAGCCCAGAAGATTAAAATCTGGGAATCTCTTTTTCTCTTAGATTTGTAATAAATTAAATTTGCCTTGAATTAAAATCTGGGAATCTCTGTTTGTCGAACTTTTGTAATGAATTGAATCTATCTTGAATTAAAATCTGGGAATCTCTGTTTGTCGGACTTTTAATTTGGAGGCCGTCTGTGGTGTTTGTGGCGGGAAAATAAGTATCATAGATGGTTTACGTTTAAAAACCGTCTGTGATAATTTGGAATATCACAGACGATTTTATAATAAAAACCGTCTGTGATATTCCATTATCACAGACGGCTGAGAGGTAATAACCGTATGTGGTACTCCTTTTTCCAACCACAAATACCACAGACGGCCTCCAAATTACAACCGTCTGTAATAGTGTTAATCAGAGACGGTTTCACAAAACCGTCTATGATGAGACGTCTACTATGAGGCTTTCTGTAGTACTGTATTACCCTACGCTTGAAAGGAAAGAACGATTTGGATCTTACATCATTTGTGAAACATTCATTTCTACGAGAAATGATTTTAGATTTGAGGTTGCACAATGCAGTATTGGATATACTATTGTGTAGTTTGCTTGCTGGAGGTTTAAGCACCTCAAATGGAATTAGCCAGGTCGTACTTCATGTATATATCAAAAGGTGGATCATAATTACATCATGTAACTATATAAAGGGATCTATATTTTACATCGACAAGTGGTAGCACGTTACCTCAACGCGGTGTGATTAGCCTTAAGGGCCATCCCTCGATAGAGCATAGCTTCACATCGGGCACTCTTTGCTTTATGGGCCACGCCTCCATGAGCCGAGCGTGTGGCACGCTTCTAAGCTTCTAGCTCCGTGCCTCGACGGGTCGAGTAGGCAACGGTTTAGCGTGTATCCCCTCACCTTGAAGATTAGACCTCATCAGACCAGTCTCATGTACGCTCACCGACTTTGAGCATCTTAGCGTGTTGGCATGCATCGATCACGTCTTAAGATGTCATCCAACCCAGCATCACAAATCGAGCTTGCACATAAGGATGCGTATGCCCCCAATCGGCTTCATGCACTCTCAAGCTCCATCGTACCTCAGACTAGTGGTACATCCACGTCCATCCCAACGAGTTCACACAATGACCCGATTACCCAAAGACTCCGTGTGTCATGAACCAACAAGTTGGACGCTTATTTCTAACATGTTCACATGGGTCAACCTTTTGCACCCTTGGGTTCTATCGTCCATTGGTGGCCATGCCTAAGCGGGTTGAGCGTGTCACTCCCATGCCTACCTTCGCCTCTCGAATGCCATAAATTGAGAACTGACTTCATGAGGTACTTTTTTGGGCTAAATCCTAACCCCGCACCTATGGGTAACTTCGACATCTAGGCGGTTGATGCTTTACTCCATAACATTCATGACCCCGTGTCCTTCTGTGCAATAATGAACTCCCCAATACAATCCAAAATTGACTATGTAGAGCAACGGCCCTTTGGCGAACATCAGGGGAACCCAACTCAAAGGCACGGGCATGACCTATCATCCAAGTTTGTGCTAAGACTACTGTATTTTAACATGTTATTGAAATGCATTGCAGGCTACCAGTAGGATTGTCGACCTGAAGCAGTGTGCCGACCCATTTTGCATGTCGGTGCACTAGCCCGGGTGAGCGGTTGATGACCACTCAGATCGGCGAGGGGCTACTGTTGGGGAGGGTTCCTATGCCACCTCAGGCTCACGATCATCTTTGAGCGCCAGCACTCGTTGGAGGATCTACTTGGAGCCATGTCTGCAAAGGCAACCTCGGCGAGGTTCACAAGACTGACCTGGAGGGGTCCTAAGCCAATCCCAAACAAGGTACACAAGACCAACCTTGGAGGGGTCTAGGGCCAGTCCTGGGCGAGGTACATAAGATCAACCCCGAAGGGGTTCAAGGCCAACCCCGGGTGAGATACGTCAGACCAACCTTAGAGGGGTCCGAGGCCAACACCAGGCGAGGTACACAAGACCAACCCCCGGGTGAGATATGTAAGACCAACCCAGAGGGTTCTGAGGCCAACCATGGGTGAGGTACGGAAGACTAACCCTGGAGGGGTCTGAGGCCAACACTACGTGAGGTATCGAACACCAACCTCAGAGTGGTTTAGGGTCAACCCTAGGTGAAGTCCGAGTCCTAATCTTGACAGAGTCCAATGCCAGCCATGAACCAAGCCTAGAGTCCTGGACATGGTGGGGTTTGCATGAGGCAAAATGACGTAGATGCCCCTAGGAGTAAGGTACGCCCCAATGGCAAACTTGTAACATCACATGCTTCCCACTATCTCCTATAAATAGGACCTCTTATAATGGGAGAGGGGAGGCCATTTGTAACCATAGACACTCATACACTACTACAACAGAGGCTATACTAGATGGCTACATCACAGACGGTTTATAGAGAACCGTATGTGCTACAACTTTCATAGGGAACCGTCTGTACTGTAATTATCACAGACGGTTTATATGAACAATCGTCTGTGATATTTTCATAGACGGTTATTTATATGAACCATCTGTAATAATGCAAAACATCACAGATGGTTCGTATTAATAACCGTTTGTGAAATTCACAGACAGTTATTTATAAGAACCATATGTGATGTTTTGCAATATTACAGATGGTTCATATAAATAACCGTCTATGAAAATATCACAGACGATTGTTCATATAAACCGTCTGTACTGTAATTATCACAGACGGTTTATATGAACAATCGTCTGTGATATTTTCATAGACGGTTATTTATATGAACCATCTGTAATAATGCAAGACATCACAGATGGTTCGTATTAATAACCACTTGTGATAATTCACAGACGGTTATTTATACAAACCATCTATGATAATAGTAGACATCATAGATGGCTTTTAGTTAGAACCATCCATGAAACCATCACAGACAATTTTTATTTATGACCGTCTGTGTTTTGTCCTTTGTCATATGAACTACAAAAGCTACTGATCAACTGGAACAGATAAGTGTGACCAGTCACTTTTACAAAAGATAAATTCAAGTCAAATCTATTACAAATGTCTAAAAAAAGAGATTCCCAGATCTTGATCTTCTAGGCTTCATATGCTTCCTCTTCTACTTTTGGAGTTGGAGGATCAGCAGCTGAGTTCTCAAATGCTATGAAGATTGTCCTTGCCCTCTCTACTTCCTCCTCTAGCCTGAGCAAATCATTAGCATAGCCCATAATCTCAAAGAGGATATAATGATAAGCTTCCTCAGGCCGCTACTGCTTGATCGGCAAGGTTATCCATATGTCTCCACTATCGCAAGAGTTTCTTCCGCTTTATGCACATTGAAGAGAAGAACAAGGTTGAGGGCGGTTTCCTTTTCCTGAGTGATAAAGAGACACCCCCGTCGATGGCAGATGATGAGATCCAGCTGATGGATGGAAGCGACTCAAGGAAGGAGAGCAGGGAATGAGCAGAGGAGCTGCTCCAGACGTAAGTTTTTGACCACTTGTGTAAGGTTGCGACCGAACAACTCATGATGGATAGATGAGAGGAAGGAGATCAAAAGAATACTAAATGCCATTATTGAGAAATCTAGTGAAGAAGATGAGGGGGAGGATAGTTTAGAAGGAATTGTATACCGCGCTGCTTATAAAGCTAGAACCGTGTGGAAGTTTAAGGGTCGCATGCATCGGAATATTAACAGGTGGGAGTAGAGCATGCATTTTTAGGTGTTATCATAGATGGATCGAATACCAAACCATCTCGGATATGTGCATTATCACAAACGGTTCATATACCAAACCATATCCGATATGTGCATTACCATAAATGATTCGTATAACAAACTGTCTCTGATATGTATATTATCACAGATAGTTCATATAACAAACCATCTATGATAGTGGCAAACATCACAAATGGTTTTTATGAATAACCGTCTATGAGTTATCATAGACAATTATTAATAAAAACCGTTTGTAATAATTTCATATCACAGACTGTTTGTGGTTGGAACCGTCTGGGATACTCTACGCTATTAAATAGCATGCGTACATCGTCTCGACATAGATCTATCTTCATTGCACTGCATTGTTGGAAGCGGCCGGCTTTGGGAAGTTTGGTGAAAATATATCGCTTGTAGATCTAGCTTGTAGATTGATTTGTTCTTGATGATTAGATGTTAGTATTTACTTTTAATATCTTATGTCTTGTAATAGAGAGAGATAATAGCTAGGCTTTTAATTAGACCTAGCTAGCTAGGTTTAGATAGAGATGGTAGTTTGCTCCAATTTAAAAATGGGTCAGTACTCCTAGTTTACTTCAATATATTATTGCTTGATATTGTTTCATGAATATGCGTCTAGCTAGCTACTTAATTTAGATATAGATAATTTATTATAAGGTGAATGACAATTATGTGTGCAATTAAGTAGCTAGGCTGATTAGCTATAGTAGCATTAATAATCCAATTTGACACCCCATTTGTTACATGTGTAGCATAGATGGACCAAAGGTACATGTACGTTGAGAACTGTATGAGTGAACAGTACATTAATAGCGTGTCTACTTTTAGAAGAGCGACTGAGCTGAATATGTTGAAGAAGGGGACGGAATATATGTATTGTCCATACGTTGATTGCGATAATCTGAAGATGTTTACTAACTCAACACAGATTGAAGCTCACTTGATTCGAAGGGGTTTCAAAAAGGAGTATACATGTTGGACTAGTCACAGTGAAGAGCATCGAAGTCAACGATATGCCGGTTGTGGACTATACTTTCGATCAAGATAGGTCACAAGATGACAATCTAGATCAAATGTTGTGCAATGCAAAAGAGAACTATAATGAGAGAGAGTTTGGTAAATTTGAGGGCTTGATGGAGGACTCAAAGAAACCTATTTTAAATCTCCTATCAAACATCCTTCTAAAAGGTTGGTCTGACAAGAATTTTACGGTATTATTAAATCTCCTATCAAACATCCTTCTAAAAGGAAATGTGTTGCCGAGAACCACTTACCAAGCCAAGAAAATTCTTTGTCAATTGGAAATGGAAGTAGAAAAAATATATTGTAAGAGCCCAGATATTAACATCCGGATTCCTCTGTGATTTTCCGCACTATTCCCTGGATCAGTAGATAGTGCTCACAGTTTAAGTTCTGAATATCAAAATACATATCATGCGAAAGCGTAAATGTAATAGTAAACTTACTCATGGGCCGATTAGGCCGAAATCATTAAATTGCAGCAGCGGAAGAACGAAGCACACAGGTGGGACCTTCAGGACATGCCCACAGCACCAACGGAGGTTCGCGACCTAGCCCTTGACGTCTTCATCTTCTCGGCCAGCTTGTCCAATCTTGTTGCTGAGGCGAGGTGATTTGATTTCTTGATTCTGAATTTTGTCGCAAAAGCGAGCATGAGCACTCCGACCCCGTGCTCCGCGAGCCAATACACAGAATGCAATTAAATAGTATGCATGGCTTATCAAAGGAAGGCTCGGGTTATTTTATTTTTGCGTAGAGTGCTTTTGAATACAATTACTTAAAAATCCCTAAGACCTAGCAGTTTGAACCAAATCATAATGTACAAGGAAATGCATTATTAATATCGATTCAGATTCCATCCACCGTTACATGGCATCTGCACCATATAGCAATTTCTTCAGCGTTATAGCCGCTTAACTTACCATCGGGCGACGCCAGACAATTCCAAACCAGGCAGTCCTTCGCCTTCAAGTTTCCATTCCCGATTTCAATGTTTTTAAAATGAACTATATCCATTAAGTTCCCATGTCTGCCCATGACCGTGGGCACGGCTATTCGAATAGTTTTGACTCTGCAGAGTTTGTACACTTTCACCACAAGAGACAATCAACTCGTTGCCCCACACGATTCCTTAGACGTGTGGTCGAGCAGACCATCACAGTGACTTTTCAAGGTATCTAGTCCTTTCTCCCATCTCACCTTATGGGTAACCTCCCATTTGCGATGGGCCCCATCTGCTTGCAGGATGTTTCTCACTACTACTAGCGTCACGGGCTTCCTCTCCCCTCTGCGCTAGCACGACCGAGAAACTTCACCCCTCACCGTGTCCCTTCGTGCCCCTTGCCATAGCATAACCCCATCAATCCACTACCAGTGAGATGAGTCCGGGATTTCGATAAATCTACTGGGCCAAGTTGTATTTTACAGACTTGTGGTTGTACTGTTTTACACGGGTTGACATGACAAGATTCAGTCCTTAGTATTATCGAGCGGTTCTACCACACTCCACAATTTTGTGCATTCCTTCGCACCACATACCAGCCCCAAACCATCCGCTCAGATATTAAAGCAAATTGAGAGTTTTTGGGAATATAAAATAACCATATCCAACATACACCAGTCATTATCACCATGACTGCCCAACCAACTTTTCTCATGATTAAAAAGTGATGCTTGGGCGCTCTCGCGCCCATGAGTACCTAAACAATACTACGCATGGCATACAATTTCGGACTTATTTTTGAAAGGTTACTATTATAATTTGTGCTAGGGCGACAATGTTCACATGTTCAAATATTTCAAAGGAGGGGTAATATTAACCAAGTACACAATGGGATATAACTAGAATCTTAAATTAACATGTATTTGCATATAACATAACAGCATGCAATTTGATAATTTAAACAAAAGTAATTTGCAGAAAACGTAGGTTCAACATGATCAAAGTATTGACTCGCCTGGTGCGGTTTACCGCGGTCTTGAGCTCACACAGTGCTTTCTTGAGCTTCGGTCTCTATTTTCACTTTGAGCTTGACCTCGCTTGATCCGCTGGCTCTTCAGGACTCCGATATCTAATTACGTTCTAAATAACTGAATACAAATAAAGGCAAATAACTCAAAAGATCCAAATAAATCTGAATAATTGAAATGGCCGATTTAATTTAATTTATACCTTTATTACAATTTGAGAATAGAAGGGTGATTTGGTTTAGTGTGTTGCAAACACAGTGATAGCTGGATTTGAGTGAGAGAACCAGTTATCTGAATAGCTTTACCGTGAGGGAAAATTTTAGGATAATAAGAGATCAAAAGTGAGGACGTATCTACAGGAATTATTTGCTTTGGAAAAGAAATGGCCAAATATAGCCGATTGAAGAAAGGCGAGGTTCAATCTTTTAATTGAAGCCTTTCGATTTATTGATTTATATTTATCAAGAAAGTTCCATGAGTTAAGTTAGACCTATGGGCTGGTGTAGGAGTTTAGTGTACAAATTTTATCTTTAAGGTATGCATTCCTTGCAACTTAGGTTATGGTAAAGGCAAACTAGACGATGGATGAGATCTACTTATTCTATAAATCTTTTAGTCAAAGGTATTATAACACTTGGATATCTTTATTAAGTTTTAGAATACTTTCTGATATAGGCATTTACTTACTAATTAGATTAAGATAAATAGCAAAGGCTCATTATGTATTCATATATGGTAATTAAGTAAGATTTAAATCTTTATTAATCTCATTATCATATTTTATGCATCTTCATTCATAGCTAGGCTAAATTTAAGTTGAATTAGGATTCATTCATATGGGTCCTAATCGGTTATATGTACAATTATGCTTAATACTATTATGTACTAAAGCTAGTGTCAAGATTTAATTAGTGGTACCATTATCATTTTATTTGCACCTTTGTTATTATTAAGCTTAGCTTTATTTCTAATTTTAGTTTATCTAGCAAAGCTTGTCGTACGAGTTCGTATACTAATATAGTTACTTAATTAAAGCTACCATGGAGATTGGTTTAATGGCGGTATGTTGAATGCTAGAGCATACGTTATAATTAAGCGTAAACTTTATTAAGTTAGAGTATCTATCCACAGTCATTTTATGTGACTCTACTTTAAGGGTTTCATGTTTGCTTTAGAGTGTTTATAGGTCTATGAGATTATTTTGGTATTTATGACCTAGGGCTACTACATTTTAACACATGTTTATTATTATGACCTCTTAATTTGATTGCTCTCCGAAAACTACTGATACCGATATTTTATTCCTTAGCATTAGTATCTTGCATATTTTAATTAATCTTCTATTTACATAGGACCAAGCTCGCTATACCCAAAAATCAACTCGACTAAATTCGTTGTTGAGATTTATTTATTGGTGACGTGATAAAGCGAGGGTATTATTAGGGTCATCTAATTTAAATATTTATGGTCACGCCCTTTTGTTTAATTAATTTTATGAAGAGGCCTTATTTAATTAAACCTACCATTGCAATTTACTCAATGGCAGCATGTTAAATGATATCGTGTATATTTAATTATGGTCAAAGGTAATCTTTTAATTTAAACCTTACTGTTTTAGCTAAACATGATATCCAACATCTTCATGAAATTTTTAAATAATTAACCCAAGTCATCTTTTATTAATACCCTTAATTGGAATTTAGATTTGAGTTAAATGTTCTAAACAACATACATAACATTTAACATATTATGACAGCTCAAATAACCTGGTTCTATATCCTAATCAAATTTATTATCTTCTCTAAATTATTCCCTAATTTTTCATGATTTTTATTACTTAGAAGGAGCTACAAAAAGTAGAGCAAAATATAGGGAAAAGGTGTGCCACGGATTTGAACTCATGATCAAGGTGAATGCATCACTCGGATAACCACGGGCTACCGCCCTTTGATGACTGGGAGAGGAAATAAACTTGAAGAGGTGGCGGGGTGATTTGCTCAAAAGCAGAGCAAGGCGGCGCAGGCAACAGATGGTGTCGCGGCGATGGATGAGTGGTCGGGAGAGGTGGAAACCGCGAAAATGGGTTACGGGAGTGAGTAAGAACTTGAGATACGATTTCATGGCTCGGGCGGCAGAGCTAGGCGCGGCGGCAGCGCACGCGGCGGGGCGAGGGAGAAACGGGCGCGGTGGCGGGAGGTTGGGGAGGGAAACTCGAGCGCGCCTAAGCAGGAGGGGGCAGAGGGAAAGCTTACCGACGGGTCGGCGGAGCCGGAGAGGGGCCATGGCGAGCCGGCGGCGTGAGGCGGGGTCGGGCGGCGGTGGCGCATGGTGCCGGCGAGCTGGGGTGGGGGAGAAGCCCCGGCGACGGTCGGCGGTGGTCCGGGGCGCTGAGGAGTCACTCCCACCGCGAGGAATCGGGGCGAAATCGATCGAGGAGGCAGCGGCGGTGGAAATGGCGGCGACGGCCGGCGACGGGAAAAATGGGCCAATGCGCGAGCTCGGTGGCACGAAGATCCAATCGGGCTTGAGAGGAGAGGGAGGGAAGGCGGGCGCACACCGCGATATAGTCCGGCGGCCGTGGTGTTTGCCGGAGGGCCGAAATGGCAAGGGGCGGCGTCGGCTTGCACGGGCGGAAGGAAGGAGAGGGGAGGTGGCGCGGGGCTCCTTATGGCCACAGGAGACCGTGGGCGCGCGGGCAAAACCGTGGGCGACAGCAGGGGAGGCGCGGTGCATGGCTGCCACGCGGAGGAAAGGAGCTGAGCGAAGCGACCGCGCGGCCGTAAGAAAAGGAAGAGAGGAGGAGGGAGAAGGAGAAGGAAAGAAGGCAGGCGCGCTGCGCGTGGGTGGTCCGGCTCGGTCGGCAAGGGAAAAAGGGTGGGAGGAGAGGCCAGGGCCCGTGGGCAGAAAGAGGAAAAAGAGAGGGGAGAGAGAGGGGCTGGGCCCACATGGAAGCGAGTGAGTAAATAAACTGGGAGAAAATGAGAAGCTTTTGGATTTGTAATTTGGGACTTCTATTTTCTGAATTAGGGTTATTGAATTTATATTTACTGATTTTTGTATGACATTCGAAACTTAAGCTTCCAAATATTATTATTATTATTATTGTGTCTGTTATATGTATATATTTAGGTGTGTTTGTATTTTGTTCATCCGCTTTTATTGCTATTTATGCCATTATTTTCAAAATGAGATTTTATAGTTTTTAACTCAGGTTTCTCTCTTCTTATATTGGATCATCTTTTCAGATTTCGCATTTTAAATCTTGATTTTCTACTAATTAAATATGTTTGCTTCTTCTTGATCCTTTTAACCTTTGGAATCTTCACCAAATTTCTCAGAAAAACATCATAAACTCCAATTCAAATAAAACATATTGCAAAATAATTCAAAAGCTTCACATTTTCAAATTTCAAAATTTTGGGATGTTACATATATGTATGTCTGAATGATTGTATCCTCTACCGTAAAGAGTATGCAAGCTTACATGTTTGTCTGGTGTGCAAGGCATGTTGATACAAGCGTAAAAATGACTCTGATGATGGGGAGGGCATCAAGTTGAAGCAAGGGCCTCCTACTAAGATGTTGTGATGTCTTCCCGTAATTTTCCATTTGAAGAGTTTATTTGCAAACCAAAAGGATGCAAGATTGTTGCATTGGCACTCGGAGCAGCGTAAGATAGATAGAATGATAAGACACGCTGATGATTCTACCTAGTGGAGAAACATCGATAGGATGTTTGTAAAATTGGTGCAGAATCGAGAAATATAAGGTTTGGGTTGAGTACAGATGGAATGAATCCTTTCGGTAATACGAGCAGCCAACATAGCATCTGACTCGTGACTCTATACATGTACAATCTTCCTCCTTGACTGTGTATGAAGCAAAAGTACATTTTCTTGTCACTACTTATCCAAGAGTCAAAACAACCTGGGAATGATATTAATGTGTACATAGCACTATTAGTAGAAGATCTTGTGATATTATGGAACAAAAAGGTACAGGTATGGGATACGGACAAATGAGAGAATTTCATTCTACGCGTTATGTTGTGTGCGGCCACCGCGTACTACCACGTTTGCCTGCAGAGCGTTGACGCTGCTCCGGCAGCAGCTGCATGGCTGGCGGCAACTATACACCAAGGGTATGGCACTGTTGCATTGCTTTGCCCATGCTAATGATGCTCACTTCTCACAAATAATGTGATCAGATGGCACAGACATGAATTCGTATTCCCTCATTTTAATCAACAGGAGTTATCTTTCGAAAAATTAATTGTTTCTGTTGTTCCATGGCAGGAAAGGAGTGGCTCCAGAGCCTGCCCTTCCGTTGCGCCAATACGCTAAGGGAGAAGTCGCAGAGGAGAAGCTTAATTCGTCACATATTGGCGACATTGGTGACTCGGATCCCTAGCTGGAAGCTAAAAGCTAAAAGACAAAAACCGTTTTAAACGGGATCTATATTAGCCATTATTGTCTCGAGCCCCCTTCGTCTTTGTGTTATGGCCGTAGTGTGCGCTAGATTACTAATGGGGAAGAATATTAATTCCATTCATATTTTTCCAAAACGATCTGGTATTGTACAGATCCTCTTTGAGGACGCAATATGATATTAGTCTCCGTCATAGGGAATTTGCTAAGCAAGAAGGGAATGGCTTTTGCCCAATCCCAAATGTCAAGCACTTGAAGCCCTTATCCATAAGGGTACCTGCAGTATTGAAACAACTGATATGAGTGTAAATTACTTAAATATATGACCCGCTGTTTATTTCCTCAAATCGTAAATAAGCCTAGATTTTCAGCATGTAATTCTCTTTTTTTTATAAATCGAGAGCTTTTATTTAGTCTCAAAGCCAAAGATACAATCTGCTCGCAGGAATGATGTGAGGAAATGAGGGCTCATGTCACGCCACTCTTGCCAACCCTCCCACGTACACGCATATTTAGCACAATGAGAATCGCTCCGGCGAAACTGAAAAGAAACAAATTAAAAGAAATGACTAAGCTCTCCCACTTTCTGAACGTAATTTTTTTAGATTACAATGGAGAACGCACACCACATTTACACCATATACACACACGTGTACGTCCTATTGAAACATATACTAGGACTTAAGCGGAGGTCGCTGGATAAATTTTAGATTTATTCAGTATCTTACAGAGCGCAGGTATATATTTTCCCACCAAACGTACATGCATGTGCGATGTAAGGCACCGGGGCTGATCTAGAGATCGAATCTGGGCGGGCAGTTTGTACAACGGTGAGGGTTGCCAACCGAACAAAGCTCTGTCCTCACTTTCAGCATGTAATTTGACAAGCCCTGAAACAACTGTGTGTTGACGCATATCATCTGCTCAACTGTTGGCAAATTGGCATTCTTCAGAATAAGTGCCTCTTCAGTTTCCTTGGTATGCACTGAGGATACCGTGCATTTTCCGGGCCAAATTAAGTGCTGACAACGTGATTACTCAATCTAGTTCAAGCAGCCGTTGATCTTCTTTAGAGAACCGGTGCTCATTTGTATGGTATTCTCATCCAGAAGTTACTTCTCTAGTCCCAAAAGAGTGATGTTCTTTTACTTTTCAAAGTCATCAAGCTACTTAATTGACCACTGCATTCTCCTATCATGCATTCCTAAAAGCTCTAAAAGTGCAACATTATGAAAGTATTTTTCATAATAAATTTACTCGTATTATTTTCATATATTCAAACTACAGATTTTAAACAATTTTTAATCAGAATTAATATAGTTTAACTGCACGCATTTTAGTACATCACTCTTTTGGCAGGAGGGAGTTGTTCCTCCTGGAGACATATAGTATTGCAGAAAATTACCTCGCTTAATTTGCAGATCACACAAACCATGTCTCAAGTTTGAGGCCTCATTTTAACTTACCTAAAAATAAGAGAATGCGCAGTATGAGTATAGAGATCATTTCTAATAAGAATTTATTATATGGGGCATAAATTGTGCATCACCTAAAAGAAACAACCCTTGGTCAAGTAACTGAAGTTCTGATATTTCTGTGTCGCGCGAAGAAAACTGTTGGCAGGCGCTGCTGAATATGAGACATCCTCTCTCAGACAGCATCAATCTTGGTTTCTCCGTGCTCGTCGATCAGGATTCGAGGTTAGTCACTGCCAAAAATTCTGAGACCCTAATTTGTATCGACTTATTATTTTTTAATTGCGATTAACCACACTAATTAAACAAGTAATTAACTTGTCTATAGTTGTTTACTCGTCTGCAAACTCAAAGCTGCTCATTCACTCTACAAACTAACCCTCTGGACATTGGTTTTTCTTCTCTTTCTCTTCACTTTGAGAGCTCGTCTTTCTAGCTCGGTCTGCCCGCCATGGGCACCACGCAACCACGACTCCCGTCGCGCTTCAACTTCCTAAAGGAAGGCCTCCTGCTTCCGGCGCGCAACCGCGGCCTCTTCGTTCCAATCTTGGCACTCACCGTCGCCGACACCGCCTTCCATGCCCATGTCTACTCCCTGATGTCCATGCATGATGCGCAGTCCATTCTCCTCGTCAGCGCCACCAGCCTCACAGTCGGCACGGCCATTTGGGCCATCACCGCCTCCGCGGCAGTACATACGTACTCCGGCGCCACCGAGCAGCACAGTTTCACGTTCTGCGAGGTCGTCACCAAGGTGTTCGACGGTGGCCTCAAGGCTGGCCCCGTCGCGACGGCTGCAAGCTCCAATGTCGTGAAGATCGTATACGGGGTCGGCGCCGTCGCCTTGGCTTTCCTCGTGGATCTGATCGTGAGGCACACGAGGACGCTCCTGTTCTTGGACCTGCTCGTCGCCGTGCTTGCCATCGTAGGCCTCCTCCGGCTCTATGTCAGCGCGGTGTTCTCCGTGGCAGTCATCGTGTCGGCGTCCGAGCCCGGGTGCCACGGTGCGGCCGCGCTCCGGCGGGCGTGGTGGATCACGGCGGAGAACGCCGAGCAGGCCGTGCTCCTCGTGCTCGCGGAGGGTGCTGTCGCCGTGGCTATCTCGCAGTGGCACACGAACGCAGCGAGATATCCGCTCGACAGCACGGCATGTGGTGTCCTTGTAGAGTGCCTCTATTTGCTTCTGTCTGGCGCCAAGCGGATGTTCTCCGTGTGCGCGGTCACCGCGTACTACTACGAGTGCAGACAGGGAGTGCAGGGGCCTCCTGCACGTTGGTGGCAGATAATTATCATAGGTACGCATAACACGTTGCTTTGCCAATTGCCACAGGGTCTGTTTGGCAGAGCTCCATCAACTCCAGATCCATCAAAAATAGCTCCACTCCACGAATTTTTACCCAAACGCTCCAGCTCCACGAAATCTGGATCCACCAAAATACTGAATCTAGCTCCAGATTCATGAAATCCATGGAGCACCTCAAGGGGTGCTCCACGAAACCTTGTTTCGTACCTACTCGTGGAGTTGGGTGGTAATTACCCACCTTTTGCCACTGGTTACACACCCTATCCCATACCACCATAAAACCCATGGGCAAAACAGGCTATTCCCACCAAAACTCGGTTTCGTGGATCTGAGCTGTGCAAGCCAAACAGTTTTGTCTAGCTCTATGGTGGGATCCCAGATTCACGGTGGAGCTGTTTTTGGTGGATCTACTGCTCCAGATTCATTTTTTCAGTGGTGGAGCTCTGCCAAACAGGCCCATAGTATGTACATAGGAATGAACCAAATTCATCCAATCCACGCGTAGAAGTATGTTGCCAACTTCTCAACAGCCCAAAGTTTTGGGTGAATTGATTGGTACAAGAAACTCAGAATCGAAGGTAAGTTCCATAAGGAATGGTGAAGTATATTGCTCGTTTTTCCTCGACAATTTCCACGAAACTGGATAATCTTGAAAGAACGAGTCATTTTCATCCGATCTACATTTGTGATGCTATCAGCGATAGTGTCGCTAGGTCAAATTAATGGATGAATATCCACGCTGATGTGTATTTGCATTGCTCATACACGAGTTTGTATTCCATCGCTATAAGAACTTCAAGAAGTATGCATGGAACAAATGAAATCGCATGACCGGGGATGATTAGGGCGCCAAGCAAAAAAAAGATATTTACATTGCATGAGGAGAATATATGTACTTATTGTCTGTGTGCCTGAAGCATGCGAGGGCCACTGATAAGAGGAGTTATGATATATTTTGTGTGACTAACTAATTGGTTCTGTTCCATGTTAGGAAAGGAGTGGCTCCAGAATTTGCCCATCTGGTGCTCAGCGCTGTTGCAGTGCAGAAGCTCGGTACGTCGCATGTTGGCAACATTGGTGGTTAGGATCCGATGCTGGACTCTCCGGGTGTTAATATTTCTCTCAAGCCACCCTTGGGTCTTTTGTGTTCTCGTGGTATGTGCAAGTAGACTAATTATAGAGGGAGTTCCATCTGTGTTATACCAAAATAGCCTAGTTTCATATAGATCCTTTTTGAAGAGGAAATACCGTATCTATCCTAAAGCCTGTGTTGGTGTCATGTAAAGACGTCAATGATACGGCTCGAGTCGAAGGTTTTGGGATTTGTCATACCTAGAAAGACAGAACTGATGTCCGAATGGGCAAAGAGCTAGGCGTGATAAGGGATTGTAAGAGCACTGGGTTTGGATTATGAAATAGATGAGCTGAAATGGGAAATTCTTGGGCTTCCGCCCGATGCGACACGCTCCTTCCTCCTTCCCCTCCCACGCCGCTCCTCCTCCTTGCGTGCTGCCGCCATCGGAGGTGGAAATCCTAACCGCCGCCGCAACTGCCTTCCCCGTCGCCCGCTGCTCCTGGCGCGCTGGTGCCTCCCTCGCACCGGATCTGCTCCACCGCGCTGCTCCCGGTGTCATATTCCAAGGATCTAGAGCCGCAACCCGCCCTATCCCTGTGGTGACGATAGCATGGTGGCGGCCGGCGAGGCTACCGGCTGGCGGCAGTGCCGTGCCACTGGATATTGGAGGATGTGGTTTTCCGAATATTTTATTTTTTTCTCGATAGAATTTTTTTCGTTGAGTTTTTTTCCAATTTTCTAACATAAAGTTTTCAGGATCAATTTTTTGACAAAATTGTTTTCGAAATTATCTTTTCTCGACTGTTTGTTTAATATATTTCCTTTTCTCCTATACTTTTTCAATTCTTTTTAGAATATTCAATTTGATCCTCATAGTTTCATCGAAGGCAGTCAATTTGATCCTCATAGTTTCATCGAAGGCTCACTTTTGAACCTCTTCTTTGGAAAAGGATAGGTCTTTGAACTTTTCTTTTCAAACCAAAAGGATCTCGGTCCACATGGATGTACAAGATAATTAAGATACTAATGTATGGAGGTGACTGTAAAGACAAAAATGTCCCTAACCCATGAAGTGCCCTTAGATAGTTCGGTCGGTCAGGTTGATTGACGTGCGTGGGATATTTGGCTTATTGGCTACTATATAACTAGAATACTACTTCGTATGTAAAGAAAAGGAATAATGGTTTAAAACTAGTTTGTTTCCTGCAAAAGTAATAACATGATGGAATTAACGGAGGGGCAAAATAGATTTTTTTTCTGTTGGCTGACTCACCTAGCATCCTACTCATCCTCTACATGTGGCACATTATATATAAACTGAGGTCCCTCTGTGGCTTGCAAAGTTGAGAGAACTTGTTTGACCTTTTACAAAACCAAGGGATGAAAGACAGCGTGGATAAAAACTTTGAGGACACAATTGACTATTCTGTTGAGAACAGGCCGTGCCGTGAAATTTGGAGGCCCTGTACAAAGCTCTAAGCGAGACCTAAATCAAAGTATCAAATATAGCCAAAATAATGTATATATTGCAGAGCAAATGCGATATATCCATTGCTCCTTTCGACATTGAGTTAACTCCTCAATTCTTTGTTTTTCTTACGCTTTTGGGAACCGATTCATATTTTCTAAATCGATTTGCAGAAGACATGACTTCAAAAGATGAAAAGAACAAAATTAAAATTATACAAACAGTTCTAGACTTTCATACGAAGGATTTAATTAGTACAATACAATTAGAATTGAAAAAAAAAGTGAATACCTGCACTGGACGACGAGTCGACGACGAATCACGAATGCAAAGTCCCGGAAGTTTCTGAAAAAAAATGTTACCCAACCGAAGAACTCTGCGTGCAATGGATCTGCTTCTCTGGTCCTGGCAAAAAAAAATTCCGCACGGATGTCCGTGCATGGCGATCAAAGCCGTGAAGACCAACGCCATACGAACCTGCGTGTGAAAAATAAAAAAGGGGAAAAATCTGCGTCACCTGGACGAGATAGCAGCACGCAGAAGCTGTTGTAGTGCACGTTTCCCGAGATCTGATGGAAAATTCACTTCATGGCCTGAGTAGTTGATTTCTTCAGCGGGATCAACCAGTCTTCTCGGCACCTCGGCGGCCAGCAACGTCTCCGCAGCCACGCACGCGATTTTGGAGGCCCTGGAAGATGGGGGCCCTGTACAGGCGCACGGCCTGCACGCCCATGAGCCCGGCCCTGGTTGAGAATAGTCACATATCGATTATGAGAAAAAAATATAATTTATAAATATAAAGAAGACCTCACTAACATGACGTAGTCTTGTAAGTAGACAAGATCCAATATTATTTATAAGATTATTACTATAGAACTTACATATAGCAGAGGCGCTAGCGGAGCAAGCAGCAGCAGCAGCAACGAAGCAGCGCGTGAACTCACACTGACATGGCTTCCTTGTCTGGTGTGTTTTGACACGCACAAGGAGATCACACAACGGAGAAGATAACTCCTGTTATTCCTTCGCTAGCATGTCCCTACAATGCTTTATAAAGACAACGCGTATCCCTGCGGTGGCCTACTGCAGATCCGCTTCGCTCGGTGCACTACCCTCTAATGCCATCACTCACCATCCATGCAAGATGCAACTAACTAAGACCTTTTCTCAAGCCACTACTAGCTATGCATGACTACTACTCAACAATATGCATCAACTAGATAAACATGCAGGACTCTTAACTCATGTACTAACCTACTCATGAAGCAATTAAACCTAAACCGTGCACATGAAAGTCTATCCGAGTCCATCGGCAGCACTACTCCATGCAAAACACACTTACAAAGTTCACGTGCATAATTAATAAAACAACAAGATTAATCTAACATATTCTCCCTTTTTTTTGTGCTTCCATGATTTCCACAGCTCCCACAGACGTCCTCTAATTAGATGCTCCCGAAGATTAAAGGCACAATTTTGTATTTTCTTGGTAAAATTGTATGTCCCATGCATGGATGATGTTTGTGCCTGGGAAAAAGTCCTATAAGACGTAGTCTTTTCTCTTAATTGTCAGGTTAGAACCCTCTCAAAGCATGCAACATGTTTCCACCACTCTCAAAGCATATGTCAAGTTTTATTTTCTTCCCCAAGCCGTTCCATGCCTCCATTCCTATCTCGCAAGAACAGTGGCTAAGCACTAACGAAGCGTTTGCGGCAGCTGCAGCGCACAGCTCTCCATGGAGATAGGTTGCATGGCATCCTAGCTCTTCGGGTCGCGAGACAGCGCACGAGGTCGGGTCGCCGTCGCCGGTCAACGCCGCAGCTGTCGCTATTGCTCGTTTGACGATGCACCGGAAAGGTCCTTCCGAAGTGTCATAAGGTTGTTTGTATTGTTTTTTATTTTTAGTTTTTATTTAGAAAAGTTGAAAATTAATATAAATATCTGACTTTTTGATATGATTTCTCTACTTCTCTCACTCCTATCCGCTCTGAGAATAAAGTAGAGGGTTACGGGCGTATCACATAACACAATCCTCTTGCTCCTATCTCGCACACATCTCTCTCACTTTTTTCACCACTCGTTCACTCCTTTTAAAAACCACTTCTTTTCAGTCATTACTATTTATTTTTAGCCATCAGCTACAACCAATAGGAAACACCTAGATATCACCATCAAGTTAATCCTACATAACAGAGGTGGAAGATTTGAGTTTTCTTAACTAAATATAATGGGAAAAGAAGGGGTTAAATGAAAAAAGCTAGTAACATACATCCAAGACTAACAACATCCTATGCAAGCGCAGAGGGCAGGGCCCAAGCTGAGACTACGAACTGTAGTACACCAGCTGCTCAACTTGATAGTGAATACCCCATGCGACGAAAGAGGACGAGATAATTGGATCCGATTACAAGTTTACAACAATGCAAAGTCGTCCAGCCACAAAGTTCGACTCCGAGAAGAACAAGCACACAAAGAATGCGAACAGAAAAAGCGGCGTCCGTGTCCGAGATTCGGAGTCCGCGTCGTAGCGGTCTAGGGGACAACCAAGCCGGAGAACAAGGTGTTGAGATATGGTGACTCCTGCTAGGAGCTAGAGAGCTGTTACAAGGATTTTTATATGAAGTCTACTCCGATTACGATTTTTTACTTTGCTTTTAGGTAGGATTTCTATTTTATTTTAGAGGAGAGCTTAGAGAGGCTATGTAAAGCTATGAAGTATGATCATAAAAAACCTAAGCCACAAAAAATCTCATACAGGGTGCATGATAAGATTAAAAGCTAGGCTATTCTCAACTAAATTCTTATATAGGGTAAGAATACAAGAAATTTTTGTACGGATAACCTTTTTTTATTCGGAAATACAGAAATATACCCGCGGAAAATTTTTTTACAAAAATAGCCTCCAGTCGCCCAATGGGGAGGCGACTCGAGAATTTCGCCCACCAGGAAAGCGACATTTAAAGAATCTGCGAACTGTTGGGCGAATCAGCGCTGTCGCCTACACGTTGGGCGACTTAATTTAAGTCGCTGTACGGTTGGGCGCTAGGGCGACACAGGGGGGGTTAAGGCAGCCTGCCCAGCCGGCTCCCACTACCAACCACCTTTTTCACTCATTCAGCAAACACATTCATCGCACAGAGAAGAGGAAGAAGGAAAAGAAACAAGGGGAAGAAGAGGAGAAGGAGAGGAAGGAGGGGAAGAGGAGAAGGAGAGGAGGAGGTGAGGGAGGAAGGAGGAGTAGAAGCTATTCCATCAATTTGGATCCAGGTATTTTTTGGATTATGTTGTATTTGCATTATTATTTATATGAAATGTTGGTGTTAATAAAAATTATAGATGTACAATAATTAGTTCCGTGTTAGTATGGAAATATTATTGTAGAAAAGGTTTGGTATGCAATTTGTAGTATGGTAGTATAGAAATTTTAACAAAGTTTGTGGTATAGAAAGTTTAGTATTGTGCGATATTATTTGACATGTCGCAAAATTGAAATATATATGCAGGCCGACATCATCAATGTCCACTACATTGAGAGTGTATTACGAAGCTGGAACCATTCGCGAAGGTCCGAATGGTGTGGATTTGAGCGATTTTCCGCAAGTCACTCTCGTACTTCCGGATGACGAGAATGCTCGAATGGGAGATGTGCAGCTTTGGCTGACCCGGAGTTTTTCGTTGAACCCCGAGGTGTACAGCGTCGTCGTGCAAGGGTTTTGGAGCCGGTCTCCCACGGACATCAGATGGGAGTTGAAGACATTGGTGCGCTCTGCCACATGGAAGGGCTTTGTGCTAGGGTGCCGGCGTCGTGGATACGAGTGTGTCTTTGCTTGTGCAACCGTGCTCGCACAAGCGGTGAGGAAGCTCGTGCAACACCGTTGTTGTGGGAGGTGCTAGCAGCTCGGGCGGGCCGCATGTTGGCGGACATGATGAAGTTGCTCGTCATGAAGCCGATGAGGTACATGAAGGAGAGTTACACCGTCAAGCCATAGAGAGCCAAGCGGGCAAGCCGATGAAGGAGAGTATAATGAGTACATTGTGCGGCAGATGGACTCGATGACGAGAGGGCATGGGATGAAGAGGAAGCTGAGAGGCGGCGACGAGGACGATTCGATGAGGATGAAGTTCCTATCCCCAGAATGGAACCGTATAATGCCGAGGGTCTTTCCGTACATGATGAGCATGAATCACAATGGGAGTACCATGAGACAGAGGTTCGGTTGCATGCTATGTTTGCTGACAAGGAAGCGCTGCAGGATGCCATCAAGCTTTGGGCCCTTTCAATGCAGCGGACATTTCGCGTCGTCAAATCAAGCCAAGAGCAGTACACTGTGAAGTGCGAGCAGACTGGTTGCCCTTGGCGGGTGCATGCCCGTAAACCTAAGTATGAGACTCATTTGATTGTGTCCAAGGTTGAGCCGCACTCCTGCATTCTAAACACTGTCTTGGCGAGACATCGTAACCTGACGTCCGGATTTATAGCCAATCTCATGTATGGGGAGATAGTGCAGAAGAAGGACATGGCAGCCACACATATTGTGGTAGCTATTGAGAATAAATTCAAGTATAAGATTAGCTACGCGAAGGCGTGGCGTGCCAAGCAGAAGGCGTTGGAAAAACGTTTTGGCACTTTCGAGGCGGCGTACGACAACCTTCCTCGTATGCTTAATGTCCTGCAGGAAAGGAACCCAGGCACGTACATCGCCCTCCACGAGAAGCCGTCCATAAGTCCGCCAGGGTATGCGGTGTTGCAGAGAGCAATGTTTGCATTTGGTGCTAGCATCGAAGCATTCAGGCACATGCTGCCAGTGATCTCAATTGACGGGACCTTCTTGACAGGCAAATACAAGGGGCAGATCCTGACGGCCATAGGCGTTGACGGTAACAATCAAATATTGCCGCTGGCCATTGCATTTGTGGAGAGTGAGAATTACGAGAGCTGGCTGTGGTTTCTCAGACATGTGAGGGCTGGAGTTGTAGCCACTCGGCCTGGGGTGTGCGTAATCCATGATCGCCACGCCGGTATTATCAAGGCAATAAGAAAACTTCAAGAAGACCCCGAGGAGCCCTTTCCTTGGCCGGACATGAGGAACCAGTGGTGCAGTCGTCACTTAGCGGCAAACTTTTTCAAGCAATTCCCTAAACAATCTTTGATGAAGCTATTCAAGAGGCTGGCTAGGCAGAACCAACAGAGGAAATTTGATGCTTTGTGGAGGTTGTTGGATGAGCACACTAGGAAGAACGTCGAAGAGAGGAGCAAGGAGCCGGTCACTCCTGGGGCGGCACAACCACAATGCTTGCCGCCAATCGATGCGCCTAACCCAAGTGGTCCAAGAAGAAGGAGCTCACGAAACATCAGGTGCTTCGTGCAGTGGATCGAGGGGGAACCGTTGGAGAAGTGGTCACTGTTGCACGACACGGATGGCGCAAGGTACGGAATAATGACAACTAACCTTGCCGAGGTGTACAATTGGGTTCTAAGGGGTCTCCGTTCTCAAGCTCTTGTCGCCATCGTGGAAGGTGTTCTTCACAGCACAATCTGGTACTTCAGGGAGAGGCACGCGAGTGCCGCACTTCATGCGGCCAATCCCGGAGCTCTGTATTCGGCAAAAATTACTGCTTACATGGAGATGAAGGCACAAAAGGGTCAGTTGCACACAGTGCAGGTCATGGGCAACAGGGAGCATCGTTTTGAGGTGATACTCCGTGATAGAGCCGGATTTGGGACAGCTCGTTCACTTGTTACCCACGAGGTATGTCTTGGAGATCATGAAAATGAACCTAGCTGCACGTGCAACAAGCTTAAGTTGTTACACAAACCATGCTCTCATGTCCTCGCTGCATGCGGGACCGTGGGTATGGATCCTTCGAACTTCATGTCCGAGTTCTTCTTTAAGGGAGAATGCTGCGCAGCTTGGTGTGGGGAGCTCCGAGGGTTCAGGGTGGTGGGAAACTTCGCCACTTTGGACATTGCATCGAGGACTTGGGTTCCGGATGTTAACATGTTGAAGGGTGGGAAGGGTCGGCGACAGAGCCGACGTATTAGGAAATGACATGGATGAATCACAAGCTGGAACATCGTCAGGAGGGGCACACAGCTAGACGATGCAATGCATGTCCTGATCAGTAGTTACATGACTTTTCTGTATTCGGCCTTGGTTATGTACTTATTTAGTACATGTATTTGCTGTTTGTTGAAATGAGATACTTTTGTGGCTCGTGCACAACACAATCAATTCATGACATGCTTAACAACATTGCGCATTATTTCGATCGACCCTCGTACATACTACGGTACAACCATACACATCGTTGCTTATATGCCAAATGAGCCTCGTGGCACCCACATGGAGAACTGCTGAAGTGGACGCCTCGGACGGGGCTGGCCATCGTGGTAGTGGCACGCACATATGCAACTTGGGTTTGCACAGCAACATGTCGGATCGTACGAGCTTCCTATGTTGACAACCTCCTCGTTTCCTCTCCTCGTTTCTACATTAGAATACGAAAACGAAAGCGAAAGCGGTAAAGCCGGACACGAAAACGAACGCGAACTTACGGAATATCGAGAATTCCGAAAACGAACCAATTCGAGCGGAATTATGTCGAACACGGTCGGTATACGAAAATTCAATACGGAATACCGACCTGTAGGACCAAGTGCATAACAATTAACAAGTGACTAAGTACATAACAATTACCAAGTGCATGATCAAGTTCAAGTGCATATAATACTTAACAAGTGTATGACCCTTGGTTTTAAGTATTAACACAATAGCCGACACAAATACAATACAAGTCTAAAACAAGCAATTAACAGCTAGCAGAACATCTACAGTTCATCAGCATCATCCATGAGGTCAGAATCACTTTCCATATCTTTTGCTTCCAACATGCTAAGATATTATTATTATCACACATCACCCCCCGTTTCTCTCTGTCCTTTCCCCATTCCATCCGCCGCCTCCTCTCTTCGACTCTATTCGCTGCCGAATACCGATTCGCGAATCCTGACGAGCTAGCCGACGAGAGAGCTCTCGGATCCGTGGTGTCTCTTGCGCATGGAGATCTCGTTCGGGGCGTGGGAGGGGGTGCAGCGGCAGGGCCAGGACCTCGCGGACCGCCTCGCGCAAGGGTTCACGGGTCTGCTCCATGCGCCGCCGCAGTTCCCCTGGCCCCCCGCGTCGCACAAGTGGATGCCCTTCGAGATCGACCTCCCCGTCGTCCCCTTTGGCGCCACAGCGACTGGGAGTGCCGCCGCGTCGACCGTCAGTGGTGTTGCGGGCGGGGACGACTTGGATGAGGAGGATGAGGGATTCGGTTGCGAGATTGCGACTTTTGGAAACTTTAAGAAGGCGAAGGTACGATTCAACTAGTAGTTCTATTATGGATTTTGGCATGTCGTGATGTTCTCTATCGATTTTAGATCACAGCCTTAATTTAGGATTTTAGATCACAGCCTTAATTTAGGGATTAGGGATTGCGTTTCCGCTCGCGTCGCTGGGCAAGTGGGCATTGGGCTGGGGCCGGCCGTCGCTGGGCTGTGGGCGCTGGGCACCTGGCCTGTGAGAGTATGAGACCTGGACTTCTAGTTCTAGTGGGCCAAATTCAGTTTAAACCGTATTTACAATACGGTATATTCCGAATAAAATGTAGAAAAGTAGAAAACGGTCGGAAAATGTCTAAACCGTTTCCGCTCCGTTTTCGAATTTCGTATTCCGTATTTCGAACCAAATTCAAATTTGTCCGAAAATACGAATTCGATCGGGTCAAATGTAGAAAACGATGCGGTTCGGTACGGGATATTTCCGTTCCGTTTTCATCCCTAGATGCATCAGATGGCGGTCAGGTATCACCAGCAATGGAAAGGCGGCGGTAGCGCCACCTTTGTGGCACAACGGTGAGACTGTAGAAGACACTCTTACGGCACTTACAACAAGAGTGTGTTGTGCAGTCGACCGTGGTGTCACAATGGAGGCGCTAGCTAACGGCTGTAGTCGGCGTCATCGAGGAACAAGCTGGATGCATCGGATGGCAATCAGATATCACCGGCAATGGAGAGGCAGAGGTAGCGTCACCTTTCTGGCACGACGGTGAGACTGCATAAGACACTTTTATGAAACTTACGACAAGAGTGTGTTATGCAGTCGACCGTGTTGTCACAACGGAGCGCTAGCTCACAGTGGTAGTCAGCATCGCCGAGGGGAGGATGCAGGACGCTATATAGTGGATGAACTCACCTGTGAGTGCCGGTGGAAAGGTAGATGGGGAGTAATTAATAAGGGCCGAGCGGTAGGAGAAACCGGTGCCTACCATTCAATGTGGAGAGAATGGATGGATGAGATCAAAATACTAGGGGATACGCCACAGATAGGTGACGTGCCATTATCAGAGACGGTTTGTTATACGAACCGTTTGTGATAATGCACATATCAGAGATGGATTGTTATATGAACCGTCTGTGATAGTTTCATAGACGATTCTAATTAAAAACCATCTATGATAATACGTATATCACCAACGACTTTTAAACATAACCGTCTGTAATAGTTTCAGATATGGTTTTAGCCATGAACCGTCTATAATAATGAAATCACAGACGGCTCCATATAAACCGTCTGTGATGAAACGTCCAATATAGCTTTGTTTTATAGTAGTGATCTGATTAAGCTACGAGCGGTGGTCGTCTTCATGTATCATCCTCCATGTGCATGACGTAGATCCTTGGTGATGCGGGTGGAGTCCATAGCCTCGTTAGCTATGGTGGAGTGGTGGTAGAGTGGTACGTCCTCAGCAATCCTTAGTCATAAGCTCCTCCAGATTGTCGATATCCGATATTGCAGGTGTCTAGCCTCATTAGCTCAGACAGGTTGATGGGTGGCCTTTGTCTCGTCGGTGCCTGGCCATGTAGAGTGCCCGCCTTGTCGGTGTCAAACTGGATGGTTTGCCTTTACCTCATCAATGCCCGGCAATGGGTAGTTTGCTTGATGAGTATTTGACATGTCGGTGGAGTGGTTTCACCTTGTCGGTGCTTAGCCAGTGTAGATGCAGAGGTGTTGTTGCTGTAGATGGTGTAGACATAGGTGTCGTCGCTTGCAGCGGGCAATGATGGTGCTTGATTGATGGAGACATATCTTGAGGGTGATAATGACAACTCTTGATAGCTCGATGGTGTAGGCGTTACCAGGGCAGAGCCAGGATTCGGACATAGTGGGCTAAACAGATGACAATTTTCTTTGCCAAGAAAGTGGCAATTACATAAAAAAATATAGCATAATAATACAAAAGAAAATTACATTTCTATTAATTTAAATTTGGCTCTATACCTACTAAGAAAATCATAGATATCAATAATTTAATTAAATGCGAACTTTACTCTCCCCCTTGTCTCCACCCCCTGAGCGTTACATCCAGCAAGGTGTGTGTCGCAGCGCCAGGGCTAGAACGCCGAAGACATACAGCTCGGATGGGAGCGGAAGGTCGTCGGCCGTAATCGACGCCGTGATGTCCTCGACGTCAAGCAGGGCATGCGGGCAGCGTCGTCCGCATCGAGTGGCCGGTTGCCTCGCCTTGTGGAGACAGCTAGCATCAGATCAGAGGTAGATACACGCACGCATATATAGCAGCACATTGGAGCATGCACCATCCATCCACGCTGATACGGCACCAAGTACTACTACAACCATATATATTGCCGAGTGGGAGGTGCGGGTGGCCGGCCGTGCACCAAGTGGAAGGATGCGTTCGCAACCTTGGCCGCGTGAGCGCGTGCGAAGGGCGTATATATGGGCGTGAGAGCTGCTCAGCTGCATGAGATCGTGCGGGCGCGTGGGGTCATGTGGCTTCTTTGTGCAAGGGCGACTGCATGTGGCATCGACACCACGAGGCCGCGTGCATGGGCACGTCGGTTCATTTTTTGTACGGAGTCCCGGGGGGGGGGGGGTAGTTTCCTGTTAGTTTATTTCCTTTCCTTTAGTCTGATTGCTTTTTCCTTTCCTTTAATCTGTTAGTTTCATTTGAAATTTGTTCAAATTTTGGTTACATTTTATTAAAATTTAAATGATATTTGAATATTCGTCCGAATTTTTAACTGAAATGATGAAATTTTGTTCGTTTTGTCTCTTTCGTTGCCCTCCAAATATTTTTGCAAAATGGAAGTTTTTCGTAGGGATTCATCTTGGCATGGCAGTTTTGATCTAGTTTATCAAAGTCACGAGCTGATCTCTTGATCCGTTCTCTGTTTCTTGCGTCGTGGTGCGCTTGGGAGAGAGAAGCAGATCAGGGTCTTGGCTGTGTTTATCTCATAAATCATAAACCACCAAACTATCTATCGTTTGCTTCTGTCTTTTTAATTGAAGGGAAGCAGCTGTTTGTGCTGAATCGATCTACTGCCCCTTGATTAGTTGGACATCGGTTTGGGAGATTGGAGCTACTGCTATTAGGCTTTGGAGGAAGGCCGAAGCTACGGCTGTGTTGTTGCTGCACGTACATACATCTCTCTGTGTGGAAGAACTGGTACTGTTGTGCGTAAGTACTGAAAGGAAGAACCGCTGATTTCTATGTTCACAGTGTGAGAAATAATCTGTGATTTGGTCATTTGCCTAGCTAGGTGGTGTTTAGGCTAAGTCAACGCGTGCTTGCAAGCCTGATTGTACGCAACTGCATACATGCGCACTACTATAGAAAAGCTGGTTAAGAACATAGACCGTTTTTGAACCGTTTGTGTTTATGGATCTGTAATACCTTAAGTGCATTACAGACGGTTTTTAATCCATTTGTGATACAATTATCACAGATGGTTCCTAAATAGAACCATCTGTGCTAACGATTATTGCTAACGGTTTTTATTACGAAATGTCTGTGATAATAACTATGAACCATCTGTGATAGTACATTATCACAAACGGTTCCTAAATAGAACCGTGTATGATAAGTTTCGACCGAACTCAAAAATAGGCTTCCATTAGTTCATCAACATTCTTTGATTGTGCTGTTTGCGTTAATTGTGTTATAAAAACAGTGTAATCAGATAATACAGATGAACCAAATCAGACTTATTTATGAGAACAAGATCATCCTAACCATATCCATCCAAGCATCATATGTAAGAACTAAGACATCAACAAATAATTTTCATATGCATCATATCCATCCAAGCATCAAGGATGGGGGTATGAACAAAGTACTAGCACCAATGAAGGAGAGGAGGTGGCAGCATCACCATTATGTCACAACGGTGACACTGCAGAAAGCACTCTTACGACAAGAGTGCCTTGTGCAGTGAACCGTGGCACCACAACCAAACGTAGAGGAGCTCCAGGGAGGCCGCCGATGCTTTGATTGGCAACTTAGGAGAGCTAGCAAGTGGATTAGTTTGGAGTGCGTTTGGGGAGATGTGTGGGGGAGGCATATACAAGGGCATTTGGGTAGCGGAACCAAGAGGTCACGACGTTTCAGCTTGAATAGAGAGGGTAGTAAAATATCAGTTTTTAATACAAACCATTTGTGATGAGGTAATATTATAGACAGTTTTTAATATAAACCGTCTGTGAAGTATCATAGACGATTTTTATTAAAAAACCGTATGTGATATTTGGCAATATCACAGACGGTTCTTGGTAAGAACCGTCTGTAATACTTTATAGAAGGTTTTCACCATGAACCGTATGTGATATTTCTCTTCACAGATGGTTTGTATACTTAATACTGACGGTTTTGGTTAACCGTCTGTAATGAGGCGTCTAGTATAGCTTGTTTTGTAGTGGTGAAGTTCTGTGCATGAGAATCCGATCAAGCCAGTAGTACTACAGATCTAGGAGTCTTTCCCGCTCAATTTGACTTATAAAAACCAGCTTATTGATTTTTTTTACAATGTAGTTGGTTTATTTTGTACTGTAGTTGCTGGTGTAATGTAAAGACTCAAGAGTAATAGTATAACCCAAAGTACTGCAGATATTTCTGTAACAGAACGAGGATAAAACTGCTCATATTTCTGAGACAACAAACAAATACTGCCAGCAATTTTGATTAAATGAATTGAATTTAGATAGGTGACACTGTTAGACAGCTATTTTACAGCCATACATGGCCCATTGTTTCCTATCCGGGACTCCCTCCTAAACCTCCCGATTCTGTTACCAAATCGGTTACGGCCAGGGAAACAGCTTTCGTCCGAAATTTCGTCCCTTTCGGAGGGTACCGAAATATGTTTTATTCGGCTAAACTTTGCCCGAATTCGGTTCTATTTGAGATTTGTTCAAATTTTATTCAAATTTTGGCTAAATTTCATCAAAAAAATTGAATTTTTTCGTCCGAAATTTCGAACGAAATGAACGAAATTTCGGATTTCGCCCCTTTCGCCGGTGAACGAAAATTTTTTGGCTCCGAAAGTTTTAACCCTGGTTACGGCAAGGACTCCCGGTATATATGTATACGCTCCTGTACACAATGTTATTCATTGCGTTGAGTCTATTCACGCTTTCAGACACTATTGATATGTTCAAGATGTCTTGAGTTTTACCATTCAAATTTTTTCCAAGATTAAGGATTGAAGCTTTCACGCTCCGTTCTAAGGGTAGCCCTTACAAGACATGTTTCTTGTCAAATTATAACCGCAGCATCTATAGTAGAACAACATATAGTACGCAAATACTATGAGACACTTGGGGAAATGATCAGTTCCTTTGATATGTAGTAGCAAATGCATGGAACTCGTGAACATTTAAGCATACAGATTTATTTATCCATTGATATGTAGTATCTGTTACACAATATCACCATATTGATCAGAATATAATGTGGAGAACAAGAAGGCTACTGAATAAAGTACTTTGAATGTAATTAATAACCTGCTTGCTTGCTTGCCTCCCCTAGCAACAAAGCACTCGAATAGAAGAACAGTTCTTGTAACACACTCTTTGATCTCTGAACAAAAAATATCAAAAGGATAAAATTAAGAGAAGAAGGCTAAAAATTAATCCTGTCGATCGATGGAAATCCCTTCCATGGTTGCATGCATCTTGTCTCTGGCGCACGCACTGCAGCTTGTAGCCTGGACGTCGTCGACATGCATGGCGAGCGGTCGCTTTATTCTCCGGTCGCTAGCTGACCTGCTCGCCGATGAGGTCAAGGCCGACGGCGAGGAAGGTCACGCCCTGGAAGAGCAGGAAGTAGAAGTGCAGGCCCTGCGCTGACAGCAGGCTGCGCGTGGCGGCGGTGAGGAGGAGGAAGGCGAGCGCCAGCTCCTTCTGAAGATCCGGTTCGGTGCCTTGGCCTTGCTGCTCTTCTTGGCGGGCGCGGCGGGCGCCGGCGACGTGGCCGCCGCCGTGTCCTGGTCCTTCTTCTCCTGCAGCTTGGCCCACTCCTCGTGCTCCTTGAGCTTTCCCCACTCCTTGAGCCCGCCCTCGGACACCCCGCGGACGAGCTTGGCCGGTGCCCTGGCTAGGGTGTCGGCCTCCGCCAGCGCGAGGATGTCGGACTCCGATGAGGTCCGGCCGGCCTTCTTGGTGACGATCCACTCGTAGGAGCTCCCCAGCTGGAACAGCCCGGACACCATGGCGTTGAACTTGGTGACCGACATGGTGTTCTCGAAGAGGAGGTAGGGGATGACGAAGGGGAAGGACTTGGGCGCCGGCAGGATGTTGAGCACCGACATGATCACCGGCACATAGCAGATGACCCAGATCGGCAGCTCAGCCTCCGGCACGAACATGGTCAGCGGCAGGATCACGCAGAAGAGCGTGAAGGAGTAGAAGGGCAGCACCAGCTTCCGCAGTAGGAAGAAGAGCATCACCAGGTTCGCCTTCTTCCAGAACGGGATCTGCACACCGACACAGCAACCAACCATGGCGTTAGCATCCGAAATGGCAATGGAGGAGATGTGTTTGTGCTTGCCTGTCTATTAAATTACCTTAGACTTGAAGACGGCCGGGAGGCAGAGGCGGAAGAGCTGCATGGGGCCGGAGTGCCACCGGTGCTGCTGCTTCCGGTAAGCCTGGTACGACTCCGGCAGCTCGCAGAGGACCTGCACAAATGCAACAATGGCGCACGTTTAGCTCACCGTGTTAATAATGAGCATAAATTAACTCTAATGGCTTGATTCTTGAGAGGTTCAAGTGAAGACACCTTGACATCATTGAGGAAGATGAACTTCCAGCCGTTGAGATGGGCGCGGACGGCGATGTCCATGTCCTCGACGGTGGTGCGCTCCATCCAGCCGCCGGAGTCCTCGAGGGCCTCGATGCGCCAGACGCCGGCGGTGCCGTTGAAGCCGAAGAAGTTGAGGTAGACGCCGTTGACCTGCTGCTCGACCTCGAAGTGGAAGCACAGGTTGATGTTCTGCAGCCGGGTCAGCAGGTTCTCGTCCTTGTTCACGAAGCTCCAGCGCGCCTGGACCAGCCCAAGCTCCGGGTTTCCCTGCATTATTTCGACCCCCGAGTGCCGACGTGTCAAGTCAGTCCACTGAATGTCGATGATTGTGTCACTGACAAATAGATCCAAAACATCGTCCCATAGTTGAGGTTATTATGTTCATATACATAGCCGTCACAAGTGGAAGTTAATTTCTCCTAAGGTTTAAGTAGTATATGTTTTCGTCGTCATAAAAGCCGAGTACACTGTGACTAGTTTAGTCAAAGCTTAAGTTCGTTAGGAGAATCCAATCAAGCCAGATCAACCAAATCTAAGGTTTGGACTTACATGGTCCATGTCCTGACTACAAGGACTGTCCTGTCTCTGGGCAAATAATTCTCTACACGTCACCTACTCTTCCTTTTTTTTTTTTTTTTGAGAAATGCACTAAGCAAATCACAGATCTTGAAGTGACGGCTTTTATTAGGCTCATGTACCAAGCTATATCTCACGCATTGTATATCAAACCCTAGGCTACTAGGGAGACGCATGCGAATATTTCTACTCGTGCTTCAACACTATCCAACTCATAGTACTCTTGCACCATCGAGATTTGAGACTTAGACGTGAAGAGATGCACTAGTGCACTAGAACATATGATGTACCTTGAAGTGCGGCACGGTGAGCTTGAGGAAGTCCGGGTTGGGCTGGAAGTCGGCGTCGAAGATGGCGACGAACTCGTAGTCCTTGACGTAGTCGCAGCTCATGGCGGACTTGAGGTTGCCGGCCTTGTACCCGGTGCGCCCGAGGCGGTGGCGGTAGATGATGTTCACGCCCCTCTGGCTCCACTTGGTCACCTCCGCCTTGATCAGCATCTGGCACGTCTCGTCGTCCGAGTCGTCCAGCACCTGGATCAGCATCCTCTCCCTCGGCCAGTCCATCTGGCACACGTGCGAGATCGACGTCTCGTACACCTGCACACACACGTGTCATGTCAGCACATACATTGTCCATGGCGTGTCGGCACGTACGTGCGACGGTGTGCTGCGGCTAATGACCTCTTTCTCGTTGCACATTGGCATCTGGACGAGGACCATGGGGAAGTAGGCGTCGCCATCGTCGTCGCCGCTCTCGACGTCGGTGTTCTTGCGGGGCTTGGAGGTGGCGGTGGCGGAGAGGCGGGGCTTGATGCCGCGGAACTTGATCCAGAAGCAGCCGAGGCAGAGGACGACGCGGTCGACGGACTGCACCATGAAGAGGATGATGCAGAAGGCGGAGAGCTTCTCGATGGCCCAGGCGATGTAGTCGGTGCGGAAGGAGAGCCACGCCACGTACGCGCGGTGGAGCCACCCTTCGATCACCTGCTTCTCCGGCATGCGAAGGTGCTCGGGAGCTGCCGGAGGTTCTCCGGGAGGTGGCGGAGGTGCTCCGGCAGGTGCTGCAGGTTCTCGGGGAGCTGCCGGAGGTTCTCCGGGAGGTTGCGGAGGTGCTCCGGCAGGTGCTGCAGGTTCTCGGGGAGCTGCCGAAGGTACTGCTCCGGCAGGTCCCGCGGGAAGTGCCAGCCCTTCAGGTAGGCCACCGTCTCGAACGCGAGCATGGCGAGGGAGAGGAGGAGGAAGGCGCGGAGGAACCCGAGCATAAGCCGGCCGCGGCCGGTGGCCTCCGCGTCAGGCTCGGCGTTGGCGTCGCGGCTGCGGCGGACGCGGCGGTTCACGACGCCGAGGAGCGCCCAGAACCCCGCGGCGAGCCAGGCCACGCACCCGACGGCGCGGTGCGCGCGCAGGAGGAGCACCCACGTGAACTGCTTGGCGTTCTTGCCGCGCGCCTTCTCTTCGCCTCCCGCCGCCATGCCGGGCCCGTCGATCTCCACCAGGGAGTAGGGGTTGTCCATCTTCACCACCACCGGCGTGCCGCACTGCTCCTCCTTGCCCCACCACGACTCCGACACGTACGTGCTCGGAGGCGCCATCGTTTACTCACTCGACCACTCAAAGCGCCTAGCTCGCGCGCCCCTGGGCAAGCGTGCCGTTCTTGGAGAAAAAGCCTCAGAGATGAGTTGTTCTTGGAGGTGCGGCTGTCAAGCTTTGTTCCAAGAACTCAACGTGTGAGGTTGCTTCCCCCCTGGCTTTCCTGCCCTCCAAGATCTTGTGCTAGTGAAGTGATTCTGCTGCTGTCCCTTCAATTCTTACCCCCAGATTAACTCACTCTCCTGTGAACATGATAGATCAAATGAAGTCAAGAGATGGCAAAACACAAGCCGCAAGGTGCATTTTTCAGAATTACTCCTAATTCTTGCAAAACATTGTCTCCCAATATAAGTCCAGGATAAAAAAAAAGACAATCTATTGCAATTTTTCCTGTTTTACCCCTCATAACACACATTGCCGATTGAGACAGTTTTGTTGTCTCCACAAATGCATGCATGCAGTGTGACCTGTTTCCAAGATGGTGGTTAATGCAGAGTGCAACCAAAGCCTCCAAGAGTTCCAAACGTGCAAGCATACATGTAGTAATCTCCATGGGGTAGCGTGAGTGAGAATGGTTTCATTAATACAATGGCCTTGATTAACCAAGGGTAGTATGGTCCATTTAGCATTTATCTTCACTCGATCTTACAGCTCTATCAGTACGCATGGTGAGCTGTAGACTTATATTGCAGAAACAGAGGAAGTAGAAGAAGAACAAGAAACAGTAAAAAAAAACGGACAGAAGTGAGCAAATACATCACAATGGAGCCAGCCAGAGACTAACCAACTGTACCTTGTAACCTGATGAGAAAAGAAATGGGTCCTTGGTGCCTCAGCTTCAGATCCAAGAAAGGTGATCACTGCCTTGGAGGAGAGAATGCACACACAAACACGAACACACACACAAGAGCACTCACTCTGGTGTCTAGATCAGCTCGCTCAGTGGCTGGCTGGTTGAGGATAGTAGAGATACAGTGGAGTAGTAGTACTGTAGAGTGCAACCAACTTCTACTGCTGTACTACAGGCTCCAGACTCTAGACTCCAGAGTAAGGAATCAAGTAGACCACTAGGAGGGTTTTATAGACGTAGAGCTAGAGGGAGATGCGCAACACAAGCGGCTACCTAATTTTTTCTCTCTTCTTTGTTTTGTTTTGGAACATAAAAGTAGCTGCAAGTTCTGACCTGATTTGGGCATTAAATTCACGTATCGTGGTGTGATCTTGACTGAAAAACTTCGAGGAATTGAGGAATCTGCCGGCACCGTGTGCGTCGATCGAGTCCATGCCATGTGGGGTCTTTAAATGAAGCCCGTTGCTGGAGCATGGACTGGACCAGTGTATGCCGTAGTATATACTGTTCTGTTTTTTTTTAAGCATTTTTGTGATTTTTGACTTTGGCTGAAAGCCGAAATAAATTAGACGGCTTCTTCAAGCGGCTTCTCAGCTTCCCGAGATCAAAACCGTGTGCGCCATCTACTTCAACGTCTTCGTCGTCGCTGTCATTTTGAAAAATGTAGATAAAAATCACCGGCTAGCTATAGCTAAAAACTATCAGTCGCAATCAAAAAAATAGGGTCAATATTCCTAACTTGTACTACAAAATGTGTCCTGGTGTGTGTGAATTAACCGTTAAGACACGGCTAGTTGCGGTTTTATATATATGCTCCTTAAGAAGCAGTAGTCGTCCAAGTTTGGTGTTTTCCTTCAGAAGCCAATAGTTTAAAATTATATACAAGCTCGTATTTGGTTGAATTAACTCGAATCTAATTAATTTGGATCCTTTTTCACAAAATGAAATCGTAACTAATCCCCCTTCAGGCACATGTGCGAAAATAAATAAAAAGCATGCACACTTACGTAAGCATTCAATCAAGGCTCTAATTTGATTTAATAGGTTCCACATAATTAATTAGAACGCTGCAAGTATGATAAACAGAAATAATTAATTGCGCTCCTCTCAAGCTATGCTTTTTCTTTCCCAATCTCTGGATCTCTTGCAACTTCTGGATCGAATCAAGGGATTAGTACTTCTTGATCTGATCTTCTACAGTAATTAAGTACAGCAAGTTTACTTTTTGCAGCCCAGTTTACTTTGATCTCATGGTCATCAGATCATACTTCAAATATTTACTTGTCAGCAGTTGCACATTACAACCAAGTCAAGCAATGTAACGTTCGGAAAACATGTATCACATGTTGGACAGGAGCATAGATTACTTTGAACTTTCACAATGATCATTATAGTCATATCTTAAATACACAATAAATATTTTAACCTTAACTTTATCTGGCATGAACCTTCCCCATGCAAAGGTATTGAATAAGACAAGTAGAGGTGCAATAAAAGCAGATACGGTTGATAATTACTCATCCTGTATCCTACGCCATATTTTTTTCTCTAAGTCGAAATCGGACACGGATAGTGCTGGATACGAATATGAATGCAGATTGTATCGGTCACGAATACAAAATGAATACGGACCAGATTCGATACGGTAACTATATTTCATTGGATAACACGCGAAAACAAAGATCATACGTATTAGTGTATGAATATAGATGTTGATGCCCCCCTTGACCTTTGACATATGAGTGCATATATCATATAAATATCATATGTATCATACCATATAGGAAGATCAAGGATATGAACATATATTGACAACATTGTGAACTACAATCTGCATGAAGCAATCCTCAGCTCAGTGGCAACTGATCTATTATTCCCTACCTTCCTAGTGGTCAAAAGGCCCCAACAGCAACAACCCACATAAGACATTCCCAATTCCCAAGTGATTGATTCCGTTGAATCATCATTCCATCACACGAATAGGATAGGCAGATCGGTGACTCACAAGTCACAATTGAAATGCAATGCATCCCAAGTTCCCAACAACAGAAAAAAAGGGTTTCCTAATGGCTAATGGGCTAATGGCGCGGTGGGCCTCATGGACTTGGCCTTCAGATATTATCGAATACCTTCTATCGGATATTACCAAATAACTATCCGGATATTCTCCTATCCGTTGAAAACTACTCTCTCGATTCCGATTTCAATTCTGACAAGTACTATATGATTTCTATACAATATCCGACAAAACCATTTGTTATCGACTATTTTCCACGACTACAGTCCAAATTAATTTGGTCAGCTAGTCGGTCGAGAAATATGTGAACCGATTGCACCCCTAAAGACATGCATGGGGCAAAATTATATGATAGGTGCATGACATCGACCTAAGTTTTTTTTCTTCATATTCTACAAGTGACAGTTCAGGAAGAATATATATAGCTAAAACTTGATGCACATGATCCAGATTTATCTAAGGAAGGTGTGCCTGTACATGACTTAATCACTAAATTACTTCTACATCACTTCTAGCAAAATAATTCTCTTGAAATATGCCTAATTTCCAAATAATTACACGTACATCCATTTGAAAGTACAAATTGTTTAGCCTTATATAGTTCTAAATATGAATTGTCCAATGTTTTTATATATAGGTAAAAAACATACTTACACAATACCCTATATAATTGTCAAATCATAAGGGTCTCCAAAAGCTAGTTTGTGAGGTAAGGAATACCCTACTTTTAAGTAAAGTCCATTGCCCTTCCACAACCAATGTAGAACTATTCCAACAATCTTCCCCTTCATATATTGGTGTCCCTCCGCTATTCACCGCCCCCTTCACCTTACACCAATGGCCCCTCGGGGTCACGGTCCATCAAGCGTTCATACACTAGTGTCTATTGACCCAGCAATGTTAGAACCGGGTTCTGATACCACTTGTCTGACCAATGTCAGCAATCAAAGTGGTGAATGCTTCTTGAACTTTTCCCCCAACGATATTCGAAATCTTCACTTAAGTGACTATAAGAGTCACCAAGATCAAATTATACCAACTAAGCTTAGCAAAACAAACCTACAAACCTAAACCAATAAAATCAACAATCTTCTACCTAAGGCCAGTAGACCACCATGGATGGGTCGGTCTGATCACTACGGCTAGTTGACCGCAAGGACAAGCAGGGCAGTTTGACCGCTAGGGCCAGTCTAACCAGTCCCCTATTCCTAGACCTAAAAACCTCTCAGGTCAAATGCAAATCTTGCCCATTTCAGGTCAAATGATATCATCCACATAGATTTGAACCAAAAGGAGATCACTACCATTCTTGAAGGAGAAGAGTGTCTTGTCTATCTTGCCCATCTAAAAATCATTTTTCAACAGAAATGACTTAAAGCTATCTTACTAAGCTTTAGAGGATTGCTTAAAATCATACAAGGCTTTGGACAAGTTGAAGATATGATTTGGGAACTTAGGACTCTCAAACCCAAGAGGTTGCTTAACATACACCTCTTCTTCTATGAAACCATTAAGAAAAGTAATCCTAAAGCTCTTAGAAGTTGCAAAGGTTAAGAGTATTTTAATGACTTCTAGTCTAGCAATATAAGCATCTCCTCAAAATCTTAGCCCTCCACCTGAGTAAAGCTTTTAGCTATAAGTCTCACCTTGTTTCTAATTACTACCCCATCATCACTTTGTTTATTTTTGAAAATCCACTTAGGTACAATTATGTTATGACCAAAAATCCACTTAGGTACAATTATGGTATGACCATGAGGGGGTTCAACTGATGACCAGAAATTATTCTTCTGAAAGTTCTCGAACTCCTCATGCATGGTATTGATCCATGATTCATCAGAACATGCATGAGTGCAATCACGGGGCTCAAACTAGGCAATAAAAGTAGCGTGAGTATGAAGTTAGGAGAGATGAACCTGGAGCGATTAACTCGCTCATGAAGACTTCCAAGGATCTAATATAGTAGATGTCGCCGCTAGAGATGTTGAGGCTTTTCTGATGTCGAGGTGGCCTCTACCCTCATGGGTTGTGGAGGTAGGAGCAGAGCCATACGGTGATGAATAACAAGTGGGAGCAGGCTGTCCAGCTAAAGGTGAAGTAGATAAAGTTGAAGAACCATGTTGAGAATGTCTATGGTTTATCTATGTTGAACAATTAGCAATTGGCAGTCGTGTCAAGTTGAAATTAGCATTTATGAAAGTTTTGTGATTTTTTTAGTGCTGCCTGTTAGGGGTGGTCTGACCATTTTGTAAGAGTAGTTTGATCGTTGTGCAAAGTTGGTCAACTACCCAACATAGCAAGTTAGACTGATTGAGTAGCCCGTCGGGCATTTTGCTACGCAGTGGTCTGATCAGCTTTGTCCAAGTGATCAAACTGGTCATGTTGGCTTTGGACTCTTGGACACCAAACTAATGTATAGGAGTGTTTTTATATGTCTTTGCACTAGGTGTCACCTCAAATGGAGGTTTGAGCTAAAACTATATAGAATTTACCAAATTTTCAGAGAGGGTTGCTCTGGTGCTCTACCCTAGTGGTCAGATCGGCTTGAGGGGAATGGTCTGACTGGGTTGGTGGTCAGGCTGACCATGACATGTTCGTGGTTGAAAGGGTCTACAATTTAGGGAAATTGGTCGTGGGCTAAGTTTTGGGGACAAATTCATTGCATTCATGATGCATGAAGTATGTTTAGACTAACGTGAGTTAAGTTGTGAAGAACTTGTGCCATGAAATAGATCTTTCATCTTTTATATGTAGGGTGCTTGGAGGTAGCTATCAGCATGGTGTGGACCAAGACTAGGCTTGGGGATAAGCTGAGATATGGTTAAGGAAGTTGGACGAGATGGTTAGGATCAAGCTAGGCATAGGAAAAGACAAGGGATGTCGAGAGAAGGTTCAAGCAACGGTTCATCAAATGGTGTGGTCCATCGTTCCGCCGCCACCGTAAGTAGTTGCCACCTTGGTTCACATACACGCCGCTTTCGCCTCGAACCTCACCCGTTATGTCACCGTAGTCGCCGTCTCCGCCAACCAGTAGCCGTGCACCACCTGTCCCCTTCCCGCTTGTTCGATTCGCCTCGTGACTGTCCAATCGGATCCACACCGACACCTTGATCCAACGGCTGGGATTTGTCCATGTGATCCTCTGGAAACCGTTGGATCTCAGCATCGTTTTGCACTCCGTGCTCGATGATATCATCAGGATGACGTTAGCCCTAGCTGAGTTAGTCGCCCATGCCAGCTGCCACCTCAGCCTTAAATCAATGTGTCTGTCCATGACGTTAGCACCCGAGCGTTCCCCATGCCACGTGGCAGAGCCATGTCATCTATCACGTATCCTGCCATGTCAGCCCTAGGAGCCCAGCCAGCTGCCATGTCAGTAGTTGACATTATAATTCCTATTTTCCTTTAGAAAAATAATTCCAATAAATCCTATTTTTCTTTTTTTAGATTTAAATCTTCTAAGAGCCTGTTCTTCTCCGTCCTAGCTCCGATTAGCCCGATTCTTTTTCCTAAATTCATCTAAAATTGTGCTCTATTTTTTTGTTCTAGTTTTGAAGTTTTTGGAGTTTATTTGAATTTTATTTGATTTTATTTGTGTCTTGTTCATTTTCTCTCTCGTTAGATAACGTCTTCGAATGAGCAGAAGCACCACTAGAAGATCAAGAATTGGTAATTGAGTAAGGCCAAGGCAAGTCATATTCTTTGATCATGTTGGACTTAGTTTTTAAATCTATTATTTATTATTTTATTTTAAATTATCATGCATTGCTATTTTAGTATAAACATTTGTACCCGGTAGTTATTATCCAATTTGATTAATCCCTCAATTGATAATTTGAATGCCATGATTCCATTATCACTATAGGATGGATATTTATCTAGTGATACAATACTGTATCCACTTAGGTTGTACATCTAGTATGCTTAGCCATGCTTACTGTAATACGTTGGGCTTATTATTACATGTGATCAATTAATCAATGTTGACTTGATGAGATACTCAATCATGGTGGTTAACTACAGTTATAAAATTTGTGCACCATGACATGGGTGGTGTCACTGGTGTTGGTTATACAAAATGGTTTTCACTTGGGTGAATGATCGTGCGGTAAAGGGGGTGCAGTTCAGACATTGGAATGTGGCTGTTTCGCCTGAGGATTGTCCAAGGACTTAACTTTGTGTATCATTGATCTAAGGCTTACTGTACAAACACAAGTCTAAATAGGTATGACCTAGCCGATTAACTTACAAATATTTAGTTCAGATATCACTAGTGGTACATGAGTACCAGGGTGTACTGGTTTACTCACAGTGATGCATATGGATTTATTGTACTCATACGGTGCAACAGGGGGCTTCTAACTGTGATGGATTTAACCCTTCAGTGGTGTAACCTCAGCTAATGGTGTCTAGCTAGATCGGAGTGAGGTAAAAGATTTGTGATAAATTATTTGGGTCTCATATCTAAGGAAGCATGTTGGCTATTAAGATGACATATCTCTTGTAGGTAAAGTTGTGTAACCTCTACAGAGTGTAAAATTATTCGAATATCTATATCCTCGGTTATGGACAATGCTCGGTGATTTTACACGAGGGGTAGGAATTTCATAAAAATCTTGGTTGGGTTGAGAGCATGTTGATTGAGAAGTGAATGGTTAATTCACTTGTGGTTCCTACAATCCTTTGATTATTATTTATTTATATACGTCCTTTCCAAAAATGTGCTTCCAATCTATTTATTGTATTTATTCTAAATTATCGCTTTTTGCAAAATAACTATTCAGCCATTCTTTAATAAGCATTGCATCATTATATATCACATGTTTGTTACAAATGACTTGCTGAGTATTCTATGTACTCACGGCTATATCCATATTTGCTCAGTTACTAATGAAGATCCATATCAGGCAGAGGAACTTGAAGGAGGTCTCTTCAACGACTTCGCAAATTAGGATTGCACTTCCCAGTCAATTGCCTGTGGGCATGTCGAATGGCTACTACGCTTATTTTCGTTTTTCATTGCTAGTTTCTTAAGCCCTTCAGGCTATTATCTGTAAATTTGGTCATGAGGTCGCAACTCTGATAATTGATAATATCTGAGTCTTTTCTTAGTAAATCATGATGTAAATGATATTTTATCTATATTTATACTGTGTGCACTAGTGTAATTCTAGACTAGTGCAAAATACACAAGAGAGTCCGGATTTACATATTTAGGTCTCGCAATAAGGTGGGAGATGAAAGCAACCAACTACTCCCTCTAGGGTTTGGGTGAGTGCTCTTGGGTGAGAGAGCTCTATCCTCCATGATGAAGTAACTATAAATCAAACATCTATAAGTTGTAATAGATCAATCTTATTCATCCCTTAGGATGTGGTCTTGATCTTGTTGGTTTTGCTCTTGTTTTGGTTGATGTTTTTGCCTTCTCTCCTCTCTTGATCTTAATGGTTCCAAGGACATGTAAGAGATAGAGATGTCGTATGAGGCTCATATGCCATCCATTTAGGGACTAGCGGCAGCAAGATCTTGAAACTTGCCTGGTTTGGTTCGATTTGGAGCCCTTCTAGTGAAATCATATTCCAAGGGCTTTTGTCACAAATCTTTGGATGCTCTTGCTTGCTATGATATGTGGGAACCTATCTAGAACCACCTTAGCCATATCAAACGCACAAGCAAATCATCTCTTAAGTTTGTGAGTTTTACTCGGTTTTGGTATAACCTTACTTGTCTCTAGGAAAAGTTGAAACTTTTGCCAGAATCTATGTGATCCTTGGATGGATTAGGTTCCTAATATATGTGATCTAAGATGTAATCCTTAGATGGTAAGGTATGTGCAAAGTCTCAAGTCATTTGGACTTGTATTTTGAGGTTTGCACCTTTTTGGGGTATGGATTGGGCTGTTTTCTAGGTCTAGATCAGGGGAGTGGTCAGACCACCCCACGCCAGCAGTCAGATCGAGGCTCCCAGGTGGTCGAACTACCAGTAGGGTGATTCAACCATTGTGCCAATAGCGGTTTGACTGGTTCTGGATATTGAACTCCGTTTTGCTTTCGCGCTTTGGTGAGTTCTTTATTTATGGCCTAATCTGATCTCCCTAGCTTCTAGTAGCTAGTGGAGTGTGGGTTTTGGAATATCATTCCAGGAGGTTGAGTTTGAAGGCATTATTCAACCCTCCAAATTGCCATATTGGGTCCTACAGAAGTAGGTGCTTCAACTGGCTGAGGACAGAGCAACAGCCTCATCTTTTCATCGCCCTTGTCAAGAAAGATGCTCTCTGAATTTTATTAAACCTATGTACATGTAGTGTTTGATCTAGTCCCTAGACTAGCCTCATCAAAAGTAACCTTGCAGGTCTCTAAATTTTGTTGGTCTCAAAATTAAGCACACAATAGCCTTGAGAAAGAGCAAGATAGCCTAGAAAGATCCTATCAGAAGACCTAGACACAAGCTTATCAAGATTGTCATGTTTAAGAACGAAACACTTGCAACTAAAAACCCTAAAATGAGACACACTAGGCCTACGACCAAATCTCAACTCATAGAAAGTCTTGTGTAATGAGGCTCTCAAGAATATAATGTTAGACACATAGCAGGAATTGAAAATAGCCTTAGCCCGATACCTCCTAAAAGTGGTATGCTCATCTAACATAGTCCTAACCATCTCAACTACACCATTCTGCTAAGGAACTCTAGGAGAGGAGAGAACTGATGCTCTAGACTATACTCAGAATAGAATGAAGACAAGGATGAGTTCTTAAACTCAGTCCCATTATCACTCCTTATGATCCTAAGGGCTCCTAGAAGATCAATTGATAATCTAAGGGCTAATGCTCTAAAATGACTAAATGCCTCATTCTTAGATGCCAGAAAGTAAACCCATGAGTATAGGGAGTAATAATCATCAATGACTAGTACATACCACTTTCCCTCCTAGTGAATGAACTTTAGAAAGACCTATAGTGTCCATGTGCAAGAGCTATCATAGGCCATCTGACATGACCATGGTAAGAGGTGGATGTGAAGCAACAACCATAATCAGATCTATGCTACTGACCTGTATCAATTGATCAAAACCAATGCTCAAGCAACAAGCATTACCTAAATATCTAGCTCGATAGTTCTAGTTCTTGGCACAATAAGTTTGCCAAATTACCTCCATCTCAAAGATAGATAGTTGTACTAGATGTTCAGGCCTCTTCATTTTGGCTTTTAGCTTCAACTTTTGGCTTTCGTCTATAAATAGTAACAACTTATAGAGAAACTTATAGAGAAAGAGATACTCACATACGATTTTGGCCGATATAAATGAAGTCACTACATTGTGTACTACAATTGACTAGTAGACGCCGCCTTAAAAAGACACTCCATTTGAAATCTAGGTACTGCAGAAAAGCAGCTTTTAGAAACCAATATGAACAGGGCCGAAATCTCTTTGGTTTGCTTAACTGCTTCAATATTCCATATACTTGTAATCGAACCTTTCTCAATGATTAGTTACGTTATATGTTGAATCGTGTGGTACCTAAAATTTTGTCCCTGCATCTTTCAAATTCCTGGCTCTACGTATCATATTTGTGTCAAGTAAGTGCTAGTCGTTGCAACATGCAAAATGGTGGAATAGCCCGAAACGGTACCGGTGAAAGTGGGAAGGGGGATTGTGCCAAAAGAATCTCATGGTGGAACGTGTTCAATGAGAGGCAGATCCACCAGGGGGTTAGGTGGGGCTAGCGCCGCACCTCGCCCCCCATCTCCACTCTGTTCCCCTGTCGATCAATGGATGGTATTGAAAGCTCCCCACACCACCACACAACTAGCTAGCACGCATGAGCCCATTGCGCTAGGCTCGTACACCAACTAGCTACTAGTGGCTTTCGTGCGCTCTACCTAGCAAGATAGCTTAGCGACCTACGACCATATTAGAGACATGAGGAAGTGAGCCAACGAGGTGAAGGTGCCCGATGATGGGTAGCGAAGGAGGTGAAGGTGGGAGATGGTGGTCCGGCAGGCTATCGTGGGCTGGTAACTTGGCATTCGGTAAACTAGTAAGCAAGTTCTATTAGTCTTCCCAATTTTTAATCATAGATCTGTCGCTGTGTTCAATATTATTTTCCCTGAGAAATGTCATCAACGTCCTAGCTAGGCGGCCTCTCTCGAATCTCAGCCATCAAAGATGTCACGCAACGGAGCGAAACGAGCGATCGATGGAAGGACAGTAAACATGGTAGATAGCCGGCAATGGCGGGTCTGCAAAGGCGCCCCTCACGTGCACGTACGCGTGCATGGCAGGTGAGGACTGCAGTGAGGCGAGAGAGAATGGGATCTGAAGCTTCGATTGGCGAGTACTGGGGATCTACGCCCTCTCCTTGGAATCTCGCCCGGCGAGCTAGCTGCTGTAGCAACAATTTTAAAAATATTTTTTGTACGGACAATAATGCTACTGTAGTACTTTATACTATGTGTTGTATTTTTATTTGCTAGTTACACAAACAAAGCTGTGTAACCGTTAGAGCAACTCCAGCGGTACCCCTCAAAACAGGGCCCCTACTTTTTATTTGAGGGCTCTCCTTACTTTTGAGGGCTCTGTTTTTTAGGCTACACTCCAGCAAGAGCTCTCAAAACAGGACCCTCAAATTCATTCTTAAAGGGGATGACACATAGGACCCACCCTCATCCTCATCCTACTTTTGAGGGCCGAGGGGCAAAAAACTCACTCCAGCAGGGTCCCTACTTGAGCCCTCAAAAGTAGGGGCTCCCTCCAGACCCCAGGAATAAGGGTTCGAGGGGAAGATTTGAGGGCCTCCTACTTTTGAGAGCTCAAGTAGAGATCCTGCTGGAGTGAGTTTTTTGCCTCTCGATCCTCAAAAGTAGAATAAGGGCTCAAGTAAAGACCCTGCTGAAGTTGCTCTTACACCATACAATTTTTCGAACAACAGCTGTGCTGCGCAGCAACGCTGTCCGCCTGTCACTTTTGTGTATTCGTGTGTACTACGTACGTTCGTGTGCCTGGTGTGCCAGTCATTTGAGGAGAAGGGTTCCTAGTTATAAGTTATAACTAACCTCTGGCCTTAGTCTGCAAAAGATACTAGTTAATTAAGCTCTAATTCCATTGCAGGCGCGTTAATCTGCGCAGATCTCGGGGCACCTGGAGGGTACGTGTCTATGTGTCGAGCACAAAGGGCAGTAGGTAACCTAGCTTGTCGCAAGACTGAGATTTCCAATAATTAGGTGGTGATCGGTTCGGCTGAAAAGCTTGTGACTTATGACTGAAAATACTGTAGCTGGCTGAAAAAAGTACTGTAGCTGACAGAGGCTTATTTAGCATAATTAAATTTAAAAATATTTAAAAATAAAAAATATATGTTAGCCCATTACGTATAATACAAACAAATACGGAAAAAGAACCGGCAAAAAAGCTCAACAAAAAGCCAAAAATTCAGAAAAAGACGAAACTTATGAACAGTAAAAAATAAGCCAGAAATCAGAAGGCGAAGCCGAGTTGATCAGGGCCAAATCAGATCGGCTTCGCTTGACTAGCTAGCTGGTCGTAGCACTGTGGTACCAAATTTTTGCGCACAATTAGTGTACGTATACTCTCTCTCTCTCAGTTCTTTTAGATGCCATTTGAGAGCTAATATACATAAAGATATTTAAATTCGTTACGAGGAAATGATATTACTAGATTTTACATTAAAATATTTTTATAATATTACACCTTTAATATTTTTCATCAATATATAATTAGAAAAAGCAATGTCAAGGTGTATATTAGAGACTATATTGATATCTAAACTGAGAAATAAAAAAAACAACAGAGATAGTATTTGTCTATTTGTTTGAGTACGTATGTGTGGGTGGATGAAGGTGTGTAGAACACAATAACCAATTCTTAATTCACAATACTGATTAAGGCTTTGTTTGGCAGTTCGGTGGATGTTATTGAACCCAATCTCTTTCGATATTATTGTTAATTTGTAGAATTATATCTTTTATTTGTAGTACATATGTAATCAATATTCCTGTTTCCCACCATTATGGTAATTTTTACATCATATTTGTCGCAAGTGGTATAAACCACTTCAAGACTAACTGCAAACTTTACATTTGCAATAGTCTAATTAAGCAAAAGATTTCTAAACCTTAGTTTCCATAATCCAATCTTTAACAGGCCATTCTTGCTTAGAACCTTTATTGTACAACACAACATGAAGTAGTGTACAGCGCATGCAATCTTACCAAACAAAGCCTAAATAGCCATAACATTTACAATGGCATCATTCCCCACTTCAGTATATATTGGGGCACAGTCATGTGGTCGCAGATAAAATTATAGGAATTTGTGCATAGATCACAGTACAAATTAACGTCGAAATAATAGATGTCAAGGGCTTGTGTATAGAATCTTAATTAAAACCATAACTATACGGGGAACATGCATGCAGCATCAAGGATCTGAGACGCATATACCTAGTACAATGTGTGTCACGCGTCCAACCTGTACACTCAACCGAAGTACTACTACACCACATGCATGCATGCGTCAGTATTTTTTCTAACAACAAAGAAATAGCAAAAAGTTTCGTTGCAAAAAAAAAAAAAAGCGAAAAGTCGGTCTTCTACGTCGGAATTTATATATAACGGGTCAATGTGGTCGAGGAGGCCATGCATGTCCTAGATTTGCGACCTGTATAATTTAAATTCAACCAATTAGGTAACTTGTGTACCACGTGAGTTGCAGTCTCCTCTCGTGAGGTCTGCGCGTGAGCGAGCGGAGAGGTTCAAAGTGGCATGGCTTTTAGCTAAAATAGCACTGCAATAGTTATTAATTTTTTTAAAATATTCAATTAAAAAATTAAAGAAAAATAAAAAACATAGTTATATCACCATAGATAATACAAAAAAGAAAATGTGTTAAGGAGTCAACACGTTCTAAATTTTTAAAAGCCATCACTGTTTAGAACAGGATCATTGTAAATCTGTTTATACAAGAGGATTTGGATTCAAACTCTCAGACCCAAAGAAATACTCCTCATCCGAACACCTCCTAACAAAAACACTAAGAAGGCACATGAAGACCCTACCATTCGACAAATACTTGTGGGCTACGTATAGGATGGTCCAGCACTAGAGCGGTAAGGAAGAACGCGAAATGCTAGGAGAAAAGCTTTTGTAACATCTAGCCAATTAATAAGCACGTATACATATGTACGGCTTGTTAATTATAAGTTGCGTTGCTCATGGAAAAACAAGTTTTAGCCCGACATGGAACCAAATCATGAAGACGCTTTTGACTATTCATTTCTCTATGTGTAGGATCGAGCACACATATGTTGTTGCGCGCCTCTTGGAGTTTCCGTTCCATCATAGAAAAATCCTGATGGGCAAGCTCATTTCTAATTGCTTCATTTTCAATGTTGTGTTGTGGTAGATGCATCATAGATGCTCTGTGGTGACCAATTAAAACATAAGGATTTCACCGTAATTTCGCAAGAAACGGTTCAATTTTTACGAGAATATGGGGAAAAAAAATCAGCTTTCCAGAAAGATCTTACAACTTGTAAAATATTTGTTATGATCAGTGACCAATCAGGCACTGGGCACAACTGAATCGAATAGCAATGTTGCATTGCAAAGTTGCTGTGCTGCTGAGCATCATCTAGCTTCCCCTTCGATATAGATCAGTACTCCAGTGAACTCACTGTTTACTGTCTGAAGGCGCACCTATGTTCCTGATTTTATATTCTATCACAAGACACTACTACAACTAGAGCAAGCTAGAGTTCATTAGAAAAGAATTCGACAGACTAAACAGTAAAACCAAACCCTACATATACATTAACCAAATTCTGCCACAAAGCAGGAACAGCAAGAATCATACTCATCAAGACAACACCATCCCCAAGCACTTACTGAAACAAATATATGTAGTATATCTAGAGAGAAAAAATTCTGTCGGTGTAATGTCCTAGATCTTAACTAGGTTACATACTCCCAGCCACTGCTCACACTATAGCATTTGTTAATCCGTGGTGGTCAAACGTTGCCTCCCTGCATATATACACCTGCCGCGAAATACAGTAACATGCCATTTCACGCGTAATGTAACCAAGTAGGCAAAATTGCAAGGTTCACGTTGAATAATTACACGGTTTGCAGTGTATGTAACCTTTCCTGACATGACAGACTAATTCGTTGGACTTTTGCCACCGACGCCAATAGCATCTAGGCACGGGCAGATTATTTAACTTTGCATAATTAACCAGACCATCACATGCTAGGCCAACAGGCCAAAACGCAGGTCAAGCCGCATTGTTTATCGAGCACCACCGTCCCAGAAGCTGAGCAGAATTAAGCAAGCTTGCAGGTCAACCATAGCTAGCTCCATGCATGCATGCCTGCATAGGCGATATAAACGGCTCTGATGCAGGGACTTAATGCAGCCTTGGACCACCTCTGGACTCCAAGCCAGGCAAATACTAATTGGTTAACTTAATCTCTGATCGATCAGGGAGAGCGTGAGGTTCATGTGACGGATCTTGATTCCTGAATTGGAGAAATGACACAGCAAATTGAAGGAACAATGACGTTACAAGGGCCTGTCTTGTAGACGTGTTTGTCAGTGGCTAAGCAGTGCGAGCTTGCGAGCAAACTTCGATAAACAAAAAAACTCCCTAGTCCCAAGAGCATTTTTTATTATTCTTTAAACGCTAGCTAAGCAGTATATTTTGTAAATTGCCTACTGCTTTTGTATTCCCTACTTATTACATATCTCTTCTTTCAGTTCCCACATTTCGCTTGAATAATGATTTTCAAAAACAGAATTTTTCTATTTCTGCTACATAATAGAAGGCAATACTAACCACTAGCTAGGAATAGAAATAAAATGCAACTGAAAAAGGATTTCCTGATAATTTGATCTACGCAATTTCTCCTGGAAAAATCTCAATATACGGTAGTGTTTTATCTAAAAAAAAAAGGAGAATTGTATGCCTGTGTTGAGATAATTTGATTTCATTGTTTGAGTTTGATTTTTGTGAAGTTGAATTTCAACATGTGCTTTTCTAGAATTCCTGATCGGAGCGGCCTGGCCATGCAGTCTGATCGCTCGGACGGTGCGGTCAGACCGACCTAGGGAAGCAGTTTGACCGGTTGCCTTGTGGGCGGTCTGACCGACATGTGAGCCGCGATCAGACCAGCCTTGCTGAGTTGGTCTATTGGTTCTATGTTTTGGGTGTTAGTCATGGCACGAGTCCATACAAGTATTAATCATAAGGAAATCCATACATATATGGGTCATGGCGTGTGTCTATGCATTGGTTTACTGATGGAGAGTCAAATATATGGCAGCGATTCAATCGTTAGGGGTCAGTGGTCTAACCGCTAACACCAAGCGGTTAGACCGGCTTAACAGGGATCTTCGGCCAGGTTTTGAGCTTTTGGATTTTGAGTCACAAGATGAATTTGGTTTTGACCTGGGTCGTTGCCTGTGTGCATAGAGGTTTAATGTTTTCGTCCTAGGTTTAGGATCAATGGTTTGGTTGCATACATTTTGCATGGTGCATTGTATAGATTAATTGTGTCAATTGATGACTTTATGTAATGTGCAGTGCTACGTGACGATTTGCTTGTTGGTGTTAGTTAGAGAACTTCGAAGCTACATTATGGTGAGGCGAACAGGACTGGAACGAAGCTAGGAGGGCTTAGGTCCAAAGCGGTCAAGGGATCGAGACAACGCTTAGGAGGAGCTGAGGTCCAGACAATCAAGGAGCAGCTGAAGATGACCGAGGCCTATGGGATGGTTGCAAGCCGAGACGACGAGGAATTGGAGCGGGAGCTACTGGTGGTGGACATGACGGGCAACAGGAAGGTGTACTGGGACTAGGCTCAGGGAGGAACCGAGGTTCTGTGCGGTCAAGGAAGCCAAGTGCCATCATGCGTGAGGAGAAGCATGTGGTGCACCATAAACTTGGGTTGTTTGCAAGCGAGGATGGTTCGATGGGATCCGTACATGTGAGAGGCTTGGCGGCAAGTCATTAAGGCCACATGGCAGATGGTGAAGCATGGGCGATGCTTCATGGTAAAGGAAGCGAGAAACTTCGTCAAAGACGGTAGAGGGGTATTTTGGTAAATTGCTCAATACCAGAAAAGTGGCGATGTGCAAAACCATGGTGTGGGCTAAGTGGTTTTGGTCTTGGTTTTGTTGAAAATATGAAATGGATCAAGTGTTGATTCACTAATGGGTTAATGAGTGTGTGCGCTTTGAGAAGCGTTCTTATGTAAGTGTAAAACCCAAAATTATGTTGGTTAATGGGTTAGCCCATATAAGTGGATGAAACCCAACTAGAGGGGCTAGTTAGGATTTCTCATATGCCTCCACTATAACAAAGTTGGAGAGGATGGTTTAGGTTAAGCTATCCATGCCAAGCGAGAGAGGGAGTTAGGGTTCTTGGAGAGAACTTTGTGAGAGATGTGAGAGGCTCTTGTGGTGAGCTTTTGTCATCCATAGGCTCTGTGTGGCTTTGTCCAAGTATTCATCTCCAAGTATCAATAGAGATCAATATTTGTCCAAGTATTTTTCTTTTGTGCTCAAGTGATAAAATTTTGATTTGGCTTGGTTTTTGGTGCTTCCTCTTCTTCCCTTGTTCTTGCCTTTTGCCATGGATGTGTAAGTGATGAAGATGTGTCTTGGAGACCAAATCTCATCCACCTAGACACTTGTATTTGCAAGTTCTTGTCTTTGCCCAGTTTTGGCTCAAGAATGGGTACTTTTGGAGTTTTGTGTTGTGGGCATTTTTGCTTGAGTTTGTGCTGTGATCTAGCTTGCTATGAAATATAAGAACTCATCTATGATCATCTAGATCATTAAGAACTAATGAGCAAGAGCAGGTCAACATTTCCCTCTTTTGATCATTTTTGGTGCGTCCTTCCTTCGAATGGAAAAATTTCAGATTTTTGGCAACGATTCTCTTGATCCTTAGTTGGAATATGCTCCTGACATACTAGAGAAGGTGCGTGCAAAGTTTCCAGTCATTGGATCAACCGATCAAAAGTTACATGGATTTTCGGATTTGAAATAGCGTTGAAATTATTGTCCACCCCTGAAATTACTGTAGCAGCCAATCTGACCAACACTGTAGGAGCGGTCTGACCAGGGTTACTATAGCATCCCCCTAATTTTACTATTTATAGTAGTCTGACTGCCATTGAAACAGTGGTTTGACCGCCCAGGAGGTCAAACCACCGCCTTTATAGTGGTCAGATCACCATGTATATAGAGGTCAGAGCACCGGGGGTTTTCAAAGTATGTTTTGCTTTATTTTGATCAGAACTTTCCTTGCGATTATTTGTCTATAATGTTTATATTTTCCATAACTACTGCAGTGAAGAGTTTTGTTTTTGCTCAAAAGAAAATATCTTGAAAAGCCTCGGAAATAATTTGGACTCCTATTCACCCCCCTCTAGTCGCCATACTCGATTCTACAATTAGCATCAAAGCAAGGTTTGCTCTTTAGTTGATCTTAACCGATCATGAGCATGGTGGCTACTGTGACGTCTTGTGAGTCCTTTATTTCATCTTCTCTTGACTCTTTGGCCAATGACCATGATGAGGCTGATGAGCTTGAAGTCATTAACTAGATTGTGGTAAATGTAAAAAGGCAAATCGTGACACTTGCAAGTTATGTAGTGTTTTCGGCCTCTCCTCTTGGTGTTGTAACAAGGATAAGGAGGCCTTGGAGCCAAAGAAGGAGAAGAAACCCAATAGTTTGTGCGGAGCGACCATGGAAGATGATTATGAGGAGTTCTCTAAAGATTATCATCGACTCAAATTAAGAATGGTAAGTAAGGAGAAACTCATCTCAAAACTACTTGTTCTTACATTAGAGATGAAGAACCTACTGAAAGAAAAGAATGATTTGTTTGATGAAATAGCTAGGTTGAAATTGCCTTTGTCATGTGAGTCATTACTCGTGGATAATGATAAATTAAGAACTTCCTTTGAATGCTTGAAACCTGAAAATGAATTGTTTAGATCAAATGCTTTTATGCCTTATGATTCTTGTGTTGCCTTACATCATGAGCTTGATTATGCTAAGTTTGAATTAGCCAATTTTAGATCTTTGGCTAGGAATGAATATGATTCTTGTTCTAGCATGCTTGCTGAAATTGAGAAGTTAAAATTGACTCATTCCATATGTGTAGAACAACTTAAACTTGCTAGAGCAGAAAATGAAAAATGGAATTTGAGATTTTCCAATTGTCTGGAGCAATTAGATAATGCTAGGCCTAAAATTGATGTGCTTAAGTCAAGTCCTCCTAGTATGTTCTTAGAAACTAAGAAATTGTTTGATGGTGATTTACTCTCTTGCAATAATTGTGCTAGCTTATTAAATGATGATGATGCTTTGTATTCCATGCACGTTATCAATGCATCTTTAATCTCTTGCACATCTTGCATTATTTTGAAGAATGTGCTTGATTTTTTGAAGAGAGCATGCGATGATAAGTGTGCCAAGTCTTGTGACTCTTGTGTTAATTTTCAATATGAGATCTAAGTTTTAAAAGTTGATCTTGCTTCTTTGCAATCATATTTGGATTCTTCTCATGTTTCTCTTGAGTTGATGTTGGCACTTGTGCCATTGTTTTGGATAGCTCTTACTTGACTTTTGATACTTCTTATGGCTCTTCTGATGTTGTTAATGGGAATTCTAAAGACAAAAGTGCTTCTTCCTCATATAATACTACATGTCTCAAAAAGAAGTATCATTGCATTTTTTTGTAAGAAGGATTTACACATTATTGAGTTTTACTTTCGCCTAGTCAAGCATGAGCGTTGAGTTCGTCTTTGAGCTTCTAGGAACACACATCGCCCATCTCATAGCATGTGTGGACCAAGCTTGTACACGAGGTCTTCATGCTTGTCCTAAGGGACTTTCCTTTGGAGCAAGAATGGTGTCTTGTCCTCTTGGACCATATCTCCTTATAGAGCTTTGCACCATTGCTCATTTTGTGGAAAGGATGGACATCATGTAGGCTTTTGCTTTCAGCATGCTAAATGCATACGACGAGCCTATGCTTTTAAGTCTCCAAGTGTGCATAGCTTTTCTCATGGCATGAACACTTATGAGCCGAGCATAAAGGCTCACTTTGTTGATTGCTTCTTTGACACCTTTCTAGTGGTGTTGGACAACATCGTGGACTTGATTTTCATGATTTTGGTTTTAGTCTACGTGCTGTTCCAAGGAAGGATTTTCACCATTTCTAATGTGGTGGACCTCACTTTCCCCCATCGAGGTGCATATCCATGGTAAGGAGAAGTTGTGAGTTCTTTTGGTTCTTTTGTTGGTTCTCATCTTAGTGCTTTCAAACAAGGCATTTGTCTCTTTTTCAAAGATGGCACTCATGTTTCTCACTGAGTTGTCTACTTGTGGCATGCCTCTAAGATTGGATTTTCTTGCATTAACCATCTATTACATCATGTTAACTCACATATTTCTAGTGTTGTTGTGTCCAAGTTTTGGATTCCCAAGTACTTGCTTTTTAATCCTTCGAGATCCAAGACTTGGGCACCTTATTCTTCTCATGTATAGGTACCGACATATGGGATGGAGAACATATAATTGATTGGGTTCCGATCTTTTGGTTCATCACATGATTGGAATACTTGATGGTTCTCCACTCCCTTTGATGGCCTCCAAGAGGCATGTGCTTTCACGTTTGCTTTTCATCTATTTTGTGAGCTATCTTATACTTTTATACTCTTATATTCATGTTTGATCATAATTGGTATGTTGTGCTTATCTATGTGCTCACCGTATTATATTGGCATGTATTACTCATGTTTTATTCTTGTTATGCTTTATGTGTATTTTGCTTGTATATCCATATGCTAGCTAATTACTCATCTTTTCTGGATATATGAGTTTTATTTTCATGAGTATGTATTCTTCTTGCTCCTGTTTTTGTTTCACGTATTCATGTATTTGCTTGATATCATTGTACCATATATTTGCATGTCATGTTTTCTGTATACTTGGTATTGTGATATATTATTTGTGGGTACATGAGATTTTTCATATTGCCATTAGCATGTGCTATTCTAGTTTCATCACTTGTCATGCTTTTTGCTTGCTCATATGCATAGACTAGAATTTTCATCATGATTATCATATATGTATGAGCTTGATTTTGCCATTGTGAGCATATATTATCTTGATATATTCAATATTATGCTTTGGTAATATCTTTCTCTAGGTATCCATGTATCTATTAGACATCTATGTTAGCATATCTTTCTCTTTGTCCTTGTCAACATAAATTAGACATGTTATGTTTCTTGACATGTTTTATGCTTAGATGGTGTTGATAATATAAGTGGTATTGCTAATTATGGATAGATGGCTTAGCCATAGCATTTTCTTGCATGTTTTACCCATGATTATATGCTTTCCATGTATGCTTTGTTGCTCATTTGTTTTATTCTTTACCATGGATATAAATAGAGTTTGATATATCTCTCTAGCATGTAGTGTTCATATTTTGCATATTGCCATGCTATGTATGTTCTTGTTCATGCTCAAAATTATTTGCTTATGCTTATGTCTGTACTGAATGTTTATTGCCTACCACTCACCTTGGACTATAGCATTCTTGCTTGTCATGTGTCTTGGAAGTGGATTTGCATATCATTCTTTACTAACCCTAGTTCCAAGGCTGTAACATCCCAAATTTTGCTTTTATTTGGAAAGAATAATTTTAAATTAATTATTTCAATGTATTTGAATCTTATTTGGATTTATCTGGATTTAATTTCAAAATTTAAAACAAGGAAATGTATTTAAAATATTTTATTAAAGCCAAAAATAGTTTATTATATTTTTCCTAGCCTTCCCTAAATTTTTAAGTAATTATTGAGAATTTTCTAGAGTTTAAAATCAATTTTTAAAGTTAAAAAGTATTTTATAAAATTATAAAATTCAAATTTGAAATTAAAAATATTTTTACTAAGTCTAAAATGCTTCCAGGAATATTATATAATTTTTCTGGAATTTTTAGACATTAAATATTATTTTTCCAAACGTTTATAAAGTTTCTAGTATTTGCTGAAATTTATTCCGAAAATAAAAATCAAATTATTCCTAGCCCGCCATGTGTCGCTCTCAGATTAAATCAATCTCTCTCCACGTTTTAATCCTAGCCACACATAATAACTTACCCCTTCATAAAATCCAAGAGCCATAACACATCCACTTGCCACGTGTCGCAAATCCGACGGCCCGTACCCCTTCACTTCTTCTCCCTCTCTATTACACATGGACCCCACATGTCATATGTTTCTTCAACCTCTTCTTCTTCCTCCTCCCACCCTCTCTCTCCTCCACCATGGATGACAATTAAAAGCTTCGAAACTCCGCCGTTTCTCCCTCTTAACTCCCGATTAAAACATGGAAACGGACGCCCTAATCACCCTCATCAATCTCCCGGCTGCCTCGCCCTTTAACCTTCTTAAAACCGAAACCCTTTCCTCTCCTTTCTCTTTCTATAAATTGGCCTCCCCTCACCATTCTCTCCCCTTTTCCCCTTCTATTCGGCCGACTCCCGCCTTCCACCTCTTCCGCCGCCGTGCGCCGCCAACCGGCCGTCCCCGCTGCCGCCGCCACCTCCTCCGGCCGCCCCATCACCTCGCAGCCCGCCCGCCGCCTTTTGCCGCTGCCGCCGCCACCCCGGCCCCGCTGCCGCCGTGGGAAGGTGCGCCGCCACCTCCTCTACCCCCGCCGCCGTTCGCCGCCCTGCCTCCGGCCGCCGGCGAGGTCGCCTCCCGTGCGCGCCCCCGCGTACCTCCATGATTCCTTCTCTAGTCATATTTATCCATGTTTATTTGATTTCTTGTTGCTCTTTTGTCAAGAAGTAGTAAGTGCTCACTTGGCTAGTGGGTGCATGTTAGTGCATGCATGCATGAGGTTGTGAGTTCAAGTCCAGTGCAATGCAATTTTCGGTTTGGCTTTATTCTAATTTTTGTTCACCTCTATTCAATGACAAGCGGACCCACTCGTCATACAATAATAAAATAAAATTCTACACCCAATGACAACCGGGCCCCACATGTCATACACTCCAAAATACCCCAAAAATCAGCCAAAATAAGATTCCAGAGAATATTCCCCCGTTTTGCATTTTCTGGAATTTCCAAACCGATCAAATTTCCAATCGCTCGTTCTCCCTCGTCCGATCTCCGAATCCAGTGATTCAAATTTCTAAATTTGTATACAATCATAATTTATGTTGCAGTATATATTTTATATTTTTGTGATTTTTTTTGTATTTATTTATTTGGTTGTTTTGTTGTTTCGCGCGTAGAAACCGACGTCACCGAGGAATTCGTCGAGTCGCAGCAAGAAGACCCAAATAGCGCTCAAGAAGGCAAGTCTCCTTTGACCATATTGCTCCTATGATTTACAAAATGATTTGTGTAGTTATTTTAAATTATTGCATGCTTATGTTGTAAAAGTGGATAACTTGATTTTAGAAAATTTAGTTAAATGTTCCAATTGTTATACCTTCCATTGAAAATCGTTTACCTTGTACCATTGTCAACTTAGGATATTCCTTTGACTCAATAATGAGTTAGTATTACATTTTGTTAAATTTATACTAGCAAATGCTTAGTTTAGCGAATCAATATAAAATGTTCAAATGAGAAGCATGTTTGTTAAATGTTTTGATCAATGGTTTGTTTGAACATTGGTAATGGATGTTACCATTGTTAATTGATTTGTTTGAAAAGTGGTAATGGATGTTACCACTGCTAATTTGAAAATAAAAATGAAGTTCAAAGGGAAAAGTTGACAAGGGTGGATGGAAGGTTTGGCTGGTGTAGTTTAGCACGAGAGTTTTTGGGATTGTGAATGAACCACCCTGGTCGTTTAAGGACCGACGCTTGTGTTTGTCCAAACTGAGCAAAACAGTGCAACCACAAGTCTATATGGGTACGACCTAGCTAACTAACCTATAAAGGTGTAGTTTAGATATCACCGTGGTGTATTGAGTGCCGTGTGTACTGGTTACTCATAGTGAGGGACAGGGTTTATCAGACTCATACGGCGCAAGAGGGGGCTCCAACTTGTGGATTCGAGATGTGGTGAAACCTTAGCGGGTGGTATCTAGCTATACTGGAGTAGGTGAAAGGCTTTGTGATATTTTATCTGGGTCTCATGCCAAAGGAAGCATGTTGACTATTAAGATAATTTATCTCTTGTGGGTAAAGTGTACAAACTCTGCAGAGTAAAAACTATTCGAATAGCCGTGCCCACGGTCAAGGGCGGGCAAGGAATGCATTCACATGGTAGAAGTTTGATTTTGATTTCAAAATAAAATGGTTTGTCAAACTTGAGAGTGGTATAACGCTCGTGATTTAAATCTGGTGGTGTAACCAGATCAGGTGGTTTAACCTGAGTTTTGAAAGTTGGCAGATAGCCTGAGATTTTAGTGTTGGTGGTTTAACCTTCACTAAGTTATTTATCTAATTTCATTTATGAAAAACAAAGATGTTTATCAAATGGCCTTTGAAGTAATTATGTAGATTTGAAATAAAATGCTGATTTATGCAAAAGAACCATATAGCCTTCCTTTGTGAAGCCTTGCATCTATGCATCTTTCCCAAGACTTGCGGAGTACAATTTTGTACTCACATGTTGCTTTACAAATACATTAGAAGAGGATGAAGAAGCTCAAGCTGGAGAATACGACTTCTGTGCTGAGTGTGGATGCGGTGGATTCTTTCCGGATGCTTAGGACTCGTTTCCCCAGTCAATTGCCTGTGGCAGATTGATGGGTCGTTTAATTTACTTTTTGTTTCCGCTGTGTTTATTTTCGTTTTAAGGTTCTGTGAACCTTTGTAAGGTAATGACCAATGTAAACTTCAGTTATTATTGTAATAAATCGTGGATGACATTGTACTATTTTTTCTGGTTATCTGTGTGTACTAGCATTGATCTGGGACTAGTACTGTAATGCACAGGGGGGTCCGGAAGTTTCTACTCCGGGTCTCACAGAAGTGGTATCAGAGCCATCTTGACTGTAGGACGAACCCTAGGTTTTGGGAAGTTTTAAGGATTTATATTTAATAAAAAATTTTATGTACAAAAACATAAGTTCTTTTTTCTTCTGCTCTCCTCTTACTTAGTATCTTGTTTCTGTCCTCCTTTTCACTATTTAAAAATCTTTACTGATCTCTCCTCTTTCCAAACTTGTAGATGGCCGGTTCGTCATCCGCTGCCCCGTGGGACTACTACTCTCATGGAGAGGATGCGGGAGGATTCGCTAGCCTCCTTCATCAGCTTATACAGTGTTTGGAGAACCGTCAGCCGCCCATTTTCAGGGGGCGGAAGACGCGGATTCTGGACCGTGACTCTTGGTCGATGGAGGTATTCCTGTATGCACGGGATGGGAATTCAAATCCCAAACATACCCCATTAAGCACCTCGGTCCCGTTGTTTTGACGCAGCTCGTGATGCGCACGCCTTGCCTTGATGAGTTGTGCCATCTCGCACAAGGATGCGTGCACCGCCCCTTTTGCTTCTTCATCAACCCTGTAGGTGACAGAGGTATCCAGATCCCTTTGATATTCCGCTTGATGACCTCGATCGTCGCACCAGATACGCTCGCAGCGATGGCGCCACTTACTCCGAGCTTTGGAGGAGATTGGACAGCCCGGATGCTTCTCACTTCCAGCTACCAAAGATTCGACACACTCGCGCGCAGCTTCTCCAGAGCGTGCGGTGAGGTTGAGCTGGGACGTCTCAGGGCCACAGCTGACTACACGCCGTCTTCACCCACAGCTGACTACACGCCGACTTCTCCAGTGCCAGCTGTCATCCCCAACAACCTGGCACCGGCTCGACTTTCGGGACTTCGCATCAGGCTTACAGCACGCAAGGAGGTGCGACGCCCCAGTCCGCCGCCAGTCATCACCCTCAAGAAGCGCAAGCCTTCTCGTTCTCGTTCTCGGTCGACTGCCTCCAGTCGTAACCGTGTCTCGGCCGAGTGTGACTGTTCACGACACCATGTGAACGAGCGCCAGGAGGAGCCGGAGGAGGATCCAGAGGAGGACCCCGAGGAGGATCCGGAGGAGCGCATCGTCGTAGAGGATGAGTAGTTAGTTGAGTCAGTAGTACCCAAATAATTGTCCACGTTCTCAGAACGCTTTATTATATTTTGGTGTGTTAGATGGACTGTACCAAGCCTATGTGCACTTGAGATGCAACTTGGCTTAACGTTGACTACTTCAACTACATCACACTACCAAGCAAAGTGATGCGTGTTCTGCTTGAACGTTGTCAATTCCCTACTTCCATATTTGGTATTGCATAGCATTTAGGAGTGTTAGGGTTTTAGAACAGTTTAGGGTGTTGACAGTCACACCTTCTGTATTCTATCTTTAGGCAATTATTTAGGATCAGTTCACTAGGATTTCTTACCCTGTCTAGGTTGAACTTGCTTCTTCTTTCACTAGCTTCTAGTAGTGGGGTGGCTAGTGTGGTAGATTCACTCCTTAGCAGTGTGTGTGTTCCTTGGACTAGAGATCATGTGGTGAAGAGATTTTCCTTCTTGCAAGAGTTTTACATTTTCTTGCTTTTAGCTCATGTCCTTTCATTTGTAAGTAGTTCTTGTAGATAGGGAGAGTTTTAAATTTTGCTTCCTTTTTACATCATGCATACATGGCATTGCATTGTAAACTATGCATTTAGATATGAGCTATGCTATTACTTATTTGTGATATAATCTTGACTTGATATTGCTCATTGCCATGTTATGGCTACTTAGCTTGCTTTGTCATGCTTGTGTATGTATGATTAAATCTTTGTTATACTAGCTTAACTTCTCAACCTAAACTCAATTTCACAAGTAGTATCAATTTTTGCAATTGATATCTTTTAAGTTTGCAAGTGTGGATCTTTTGACTAGTTACTCTCTAGTGATCCTTTTATGATATATGTATGTCAAAAAGCTCTATTTAATCTTAAATCCCTTATTGAGCTTTATCGAGTGCTTTGTTAGTTCTTTGGAAAAGCATGCCCCGCTTATTTAACTAGTGCCTAACTTGATAAAAATGATCTATTTTGTGCAAAAACTGATCTCACAAATTCTTTCTCATGAAACGGCTAGCAATGCAGCAGAGGCATGAACTCGGGGAGTTTTGGATGACCAAGACCACTCTTTTAAGCTTCTTACTTATGATGGTCGTAGTAAGGCTTGAAATCTAGCACATGGCTAAGAAAATAAAAATATAAAAATGGCTAAAACATAGGAGGCAGTTGTGGATAGCTCATATTCCGAACTTGCTTTGCTAAGATAAAGCCTAACTAATTTCTAAAATTTCAAGAATAGCTTTTATCTAGTACTTAAGCATAATTGGTAAATTGAACTTCTACCACTTTAAATGATTCAATTTGAGTTTCGTGGTTCCATTTAGCCTTCTTGACATGGTTTAGCTCATACTTGGATATCTTTAGTTGAACTTATCAATTTTAAAGTCTTACTAACTTGAAATCAAATTGAATGCTTTAAATTATACTATCTTGCCTATATTGGTTTTATATGACTTATCATGATCTAGATATCATTGTATGTATTTTATGGCTTTAAGTGGTATCTTTCTCCTTAACCTCATTTTGGATAATTTTTAAAACTCTTTTAGGTTGTACATTTTTATTCATGCGTATATGCTGTTTCTTGCTCTATTGTTGTTTATAAGTGTTTTCATGCATCATTTGAGGGGGAATGGTAGTGAGCTTACATAGCCCCTTACCCTTGATGAATATTTTGCCAAAAGGGGGAGAATATTCATGGCAAAATTTGGTATTAGTCCAAATAGGGTGAATTTAATGAGAATGAACTTAAAAAAAGGGAAGAATGTTTAAAATGGTGAAAAAGGGGAGAATGAGCTTTGTGAGGTTGCATTAGAGCAATTTGAGCTTTTATGTAAGAAAAATGCATTTTTGATCATTCTTGATCTTTTGTTGTCAAGTGGTATTGCATTTGTTCTTACTTGCCCTTTTTGTTCTTTATCTTACTATGGCAATGGTCATGATGAACAATTGTTCTTTTATTAGGACCACGAGCAAGATTGTGCTATGTGAGTCATTTTAGGTGTGGATGGAGGTTTTGTTTTAAACTTGCATCATGTGTGCTTTAAAGTTTCAAAAGTTCAAACTCAAATTCTTGCCTTCGGGGTGTTTCTCAAATTACTCATCAAAAGGGAGATTGAAGGAATATGTGGTGGTAACCCCATGTCAGTGATGAGTATTTGACATTGATCGTGTATTGATTTCATTGCTTGAGTTTGATATTTGTGAAGTTGAATTTTAGCATATGCTTTTATAGAATTCCTGGTCAGACCGGCCTAGCTAGGCGGTCTATCTGCTGGGATGGTGCAGTTAGACTGATATGGGGAGGCGGTCTAATCGGTTGCCTTATGGGCAGTCAGACCGACGTATGAGCCACGGTTAGATCGGCCCTACTGAGTTGGTCTGTTGGTTCTGTGTTTTGGGTGTTAGTCACAGTGCAAGTCCATGCCAGTGTTAATCATGAGGGACTCGATGCATATGTGAGTTATGGCATGTGTCATGCATTAGTTTACTGATGGAGAGTCAAGTACATGATAGTGGTTCAACCACTCGGGGTCAGCGGTCTGGCTGCTAAGACCAAGCTATCAGACCGGCTTGATAGGGATCTTCAGCCAAGTTTTGAGCTTTGGGATTTTTGAGTCGCAAGATGAATTTGATTTGACCTGGGTCATTGCTTGTGTACACAGAGGGTTTGATGCATACATTTTGTATGGCGCATAGCATGGATTAATTGTGTCAATTAATGACTTTATGTATTGTGTGGTGCTACATGTCAGACAGGACTGGGACTAAGCTAGGAGAGTTTAGGTCCAAAGTGGTAAAGAGATTGGAATTACACTCAGGAGGAGCCAAGGTCCAGACGATCAAGGAGCCATCGAAGATAATCGATGCCTGCGAGGTGGTTGCAAGCCGACGACGGGAACAAGAGCGGAGCTACCGGTGGTGGACATGACGGGCAATGGCAAGGTGCACCATGACTAGGCTCAGAGAGAAGCCGAGGTCCTGTGCAGTCAAGGAAGCCGGGTGCCGTCATACGCGAGGAGAAGCATGTAGTGCACCAAATAACTTAGGTTGTTTGCAAGCGAGGACAATTCGGTGGGATATGGACACATGAGAGGCTTGGCGGTAAGTCAATGGAGCCACATGGCAGATGGTGAAGCATTGGTGATGCTTCGTGGCAAAAGAAGCGGGAAACTTCGTGGAAGGCGGTAGAGGGGCATTTTGGTAAATTACTCAATACCGAAAGAGTGGCAGTGTACAAAACCGTGGCATGGCCTAAGTGGTTTAGGTCTTGGTTGTGCTAAAAATGTGATGTGGATCAAGTGTTGATTTACTAATGGGTTAATTGGTGTGTGTGCTTCGAAAAGCGTACTTGTGTAAGTGTGAAATCCAAAATTGTGTTGGGTTAACGGGTTAACCCATGTAAGTGGATGAAACCCGACTAGAGGGGCTGTTAGGATTTCTCATAAGCCTCCACTATAAAAGGGTAGAGAGGATGGTTTAGGTTAAGCCATCCATGCCAAGTAGAGAGAGAAGTTAAGGTTCTTGCAGAGAATTTTATGGGAGATGTTAGGGGCTCTTGTAGTTGAGCTTTTGTCATCCTTATAATTTGTGTGTATGGCTAGAGAGTAGTTGTAAATATTCATCTCTAAGTATCCATAGAGATCCAAGTATTTCCCCTTATGCTCAAGTGATAAAATTTTGATTTAGCTTGGTTTTTGGTGTTTCCTCTTCTTCCCTTGTTCTTGTTTTTTGCTAAAGATGTGTAAGTGATGAAGTTGTATCTTGGAGACCAAATCTCATACATCTAAGCACTTGTTTTTTTGCAAGTTATTATGTTTGCCAGGTTTTGGCTTAAGAAGGGGTGATTTTGGATTTTTTGTATTGTGCACGTTTTGCTTGAGTTCATGCTGTGATCTAGCTTGCTATAACATATGAGAACCTATCTAAGATTATCTAGATCATGAAGAACTCACGAGGAAGAGCAGATCGAGATTTCCCTTTTTTGATCGGTTTTGGCGCACCATTCCTTTGAATAGAAAAATATCAAAACTTTGGCAATGATTCTCTTGATCGTTAATTGGAATAGATTCCTAACATCCTAGAGAAATTGTTTGTAATGTTTCAAGTCATTTGGATCAACCGATCAAAAGTTACATGGATTTTCATATTTCAAATAGCACTAAAAAATACTGTTCACCCTTGAAATTACTGTAGCAGCGGTCTAGCTGCCACTGTAGCAGCTACCTGATAGGGGTTACTGTAGCATCCTCTTGATTTTACTATTGATAGCGATCTGGCTGCCATTGAAACAACGCTTTGACTACCCTCTTCATGGTGGTCAGACCACTAGAGGTTTTCAAAGCACGTTTTGCTCCATTTTAGTCAAATGTTCCGTTGTGATTATTTGTCTCTAATCTTTATAGTTTCTATAGCCACTGAAGTGAAGAGTTTTACGTTCACCTAAAGAAAAATATTTTAAGAAGTCTCAAAATTAAATTAGACTCATATTCACCCCTGCTCTAGTCGCCGTATCCTACAGCCAAATTACCCGACTGGCTGGGAAATGGGCCGAAGTATCTCTGTCAAAAATTTCTTTTTCAGATGGGCCTAATGATCTCTTCTTTCATTGAGTCATTTAATTTCCTAAGTTACATATGTTCTGTTAGGAAGTTAATGGATGGCGGATTAGTTTGCCAAGACAAACACGTAACAATTATTACGTCCGTTGCTGGTCCACACTACTAACACCGATGTTTGCAAACATATTCTTCTTGACAAAGTTACCAAGACAAATGCTGGGATGGGATGGCGCGCATGAAAAAAAAATCAGTAAACCCCACATATCAAGACACATGCTGCAGGGGCCCCTTGCTTTGATTTGAGACGAGATGGGCGGTGTCCTCTAGTCTTTGCCAGCCCTTGGGACCTTTATGATGGGTCGCTTGATTCATTCCCTCCTCCCTCAGCAGTCCCAGATTGAAAGTAGGACTGGGAGGAAGCTATCGACATGCGATCGACGGCGATGCTCATTGCTGGCCCTATGACTGATAGATCCTTTTTTTTTTTGGAATTTTAACTTTTGTCTTTTGGTTTCTCCTAATGTTAAAACAAATATAATGGTTTCTCCTAAGGTTAAAACAAATATAATGGTTTCTTAAAATGGATTCTCCAAACAGCTTTCTAAGTCTAAAATTACATACGCCGTTCATTGCCGTCTCGAAAAGTGTAAAAAAATCCATTAAACGCTACCAAAAGATATCAGTCACAACAAAAAATTAGCGCCATAGATGATCATGAATTTGTTGGATTAATTGGGATTGGTCCATTTTAATTTAGCAATTAATCAAATGAAATTCCTAGGCCCACTATTAATGCTAGGTGTAATAACGGTTAGTCCCACATGGAAAACTGACAAGGAATTGACTCAACTTAAATAGGTTGCAATTGTGTGCTCCTATAGACAAGTTGAGGAGGGCAGTTGGGATGCCACACGCGCGGGCGGACGGACGGACTGGCCTGGCCGGGCATGATGTGCTGGGCCAACTTTTTGAGGATTGTAACGGTCGTGTTAAGGCGCGTTAGTGGGCTGTAACGGACGTGTTGATTGCACCGTGGTTATGGCGTCCGTTACTGGTAACGGACCCATTATGGTGTCCAGGCTCGTCTCTTCAGCTCCCAGGCGCAGTTACATAACCGATCCTTTCCTTCTTTTTTTGTGGTTGCAATTCTCTGCTGCTGTGCCGTTTTCATAATCTCGGTCCGAACCTTTGCGCAAAGGTTCGGGCGAGTAGGCCTCCAAACTCCGTCCGCTTGTGTACCGCACGTAGACGGGCGATCAAGTTTTGGGAGCGCATGCGCGATCGCTCAATCTGTGACGCCGTCTACTTCGGTGGTGAATCGTTCGCGATATCGCACGGCGAACATAAGTTGGCCCAAGACATCACGCCCAGCCAGCGCACCGTCCGTCCGATCGCCAAGCGACGCCACGCCACGCCACGCAGCGCGCGCGGCGGCAGCGCCGCGTGTGGCATCCCAATCGCCTCCTCAACTTGTCTATAGGAGCACACAATTGCAACCTATTTAAGTTGAGTCAATTCCTTGTCAGTTTTCCATGTGGGACTAACCGTTATTGCACCTAGCATTAATAGTGGGCCTAGAAATTTCATTTGATTAATTGCTAAATTAAAATGGACCAAGCCCAATTAATCCAACAAATTCATGATCATCTATGGCGCTAATTTTTTGTTGTGACTGATATCTTTTGGTAGCGTTTAATGGATTTTTTTACACTTTTCGAGACGGCAATGAACGGCGTATATAATTTTAGACTTAGAAAGCTGTTTGGAGAATCCATTTTAAGAAACCATTATATTTGTTTTAACCTTAGGAGAAACCATTATATTTTTTTTAACATTAGGAGAAACCAAAAGACAAAAGTTAAAATTCCAAAAAAAGGGATCTATCAGTCATAGGGCCAGCAATGAGCATCGCCGTCGATCCACATGTCGATAGCTTCCTCCCAATCCTACTTTCAATCTGGGACTGCTGAGGGAGGAGGGAATGAATCAAGCGACCCATCAGAAAGGTCCCAAGGGCTGGCAATGACTAGAGGACATCGCCCATCTCGTCTCTAATCAAAGCAAGGGGCCCCTGCAGCATGTGTCTTGATATGTGGGGTTGCAATTGTGTGCTCCTATAGACAAGTTGAGGAGGGCAGTTGGGATGCCACACGCGCGCGCCGCCGTGCCGTGCCGCGCCGAGTCGAGACGAGACGAGACGAGGCGAGGCGAGGCGTGGCGCGTGGCGTGGCGGGCAGGCGGTCGGACGGACGAACGGACTGGCCTGGCCGGACGTGATGTGCTGGGCCAACTTTTTGAGGATTGTAATGGTCGTGTTAAGGCGCGTTAGTGGGCTGTAACGGACGTGTTGATTTCACCGTGGTTATGGCATCCGTTACTGGTAACGGACCCATTATGGTGTCCAGGCTCGTCTCTTCAGCTCCCAGGCGCAGTTACATAACTGGTCCTTTCCTTCTTTTTTGTGGTTGCAATTCTCTGCTGCTGTGCTATTCTCTACAATCTCCGGTCCAGAACCTTGCGCGCAAAAGGTTCTGGGCGAGTAGGCCTCCGAAACTCCGTCTGTTTGTGTACCTACACGGGTAGACGGGCGATCAAGTTTTTGGGGAGCGCATTGGCGTGACTGCTCAATCTGTGACGTCGTCTACTTCCTGGTGGTGAACTGTTCGCGAGACTGCACAGCGAACATCTTCCTGCATCACGCCTCGTCCTGCATCACGTCTCGATCGACTACATCGAATAGGCCATCATGTCGACTGATGGTAACGGCGCATCCGGTGTCTCCGGCATTGGCCCCGCCCGAGGGTATAACCTGAAAGCTTCTCTGGTGTATTTGTTTCTGTGCGCTATGAATATGTTAATAGGTGCTGCTGTTAGCTTGTTCGTTAGCGAATATGAATACATCATTGTTGAATGACTCATGCATTTGTATGTCATGTTTTATATGCTGAATTTCTGGATTAAAATATGCCAAAAATTAACTAGATATTCAACAATCCAAAAACTTGATAGGTCTTTTTTGGTAGTTGGCTTTGCTGCGTCGCTTAAACCGCACCCTCCGTTTGATGGTTCCAATTTTAAGAGATGGCGTGCACGTGCGATCCTGTGGTTTACTGCCATGGAATGTTTTCATGTTGCACAAGGCAAGCCCATTGAGCCTCTGTCTGTTGAGGACGAACGCAAGTTCAATGTAGCGGATAACTTGTTTCGAGGTGCACTTGTCAACATACTGGCGGATAACATTGTGGATGTGTACATGCATTTGCCTACGGGCAAAGAGATGTGGAATGCACTTGAGGCCAAGTTCGGAGTTTTCGATGCTGGCAGTGAGCTGTATGTCATGGAGCAGTTCTATGACTACAAGATGGTCGATGACCGTTCTGTAGTAGAACAAGCTCATGAGATTCAGGCGCTGGCAAAGGAGCTTGAGAATAATAAGTGCGAGTTACCGGACAAGTTTGTGGCTGGCGGTATTATCGCCAAGTTACCACCTTCTTGGTCGGATTTTGCTACCTCTCTAGAACACAAGAGGCAGGAGTTCAGTGTTACTGATCTCATTGGCACTCTTGGTGTTGAAGAGAAAGCGAGGGCAAAAGATACTCGTGACAAGAAAGTTGCTGCTGAGGGAGGTTCTAGTGCCAATTTGGTGCAAAAGAAGAACCCTCAGGCTTCCCACAATAAGAAGAAAAATAAGCCTATTGTCAAGCCCAAGGCTACTACTGAGTTTAAGAAGAAAGGCAAAGGAAAGGGCAGCTGCTTTGTGTGCGGTGATTCTGGCCATTGCGCTAAGGATTGTCCAGACCGTAAGGATAAGCAGAAGAAGTCTGCCAACATGGTTATTAGTGATGCTGGAGGAACATCGGGGTACGGTAATTATTTACCTACAGTTCTTTCTGTTTGTCAATCACCTGAGTGGTGGGTTGACACTGGTGCTAATATTCATGTGTGTGCTGATATTTCCTTGTTTTCATCTTATCAGGTCTGTCGAGGTTGCTCCTTGTTGATGGGGAACGAATCGCATGCAGCTGTTCATGGTGTTGGTACGGTCGATCTGAAGTTTACTTCGGGAAAGACCGTGCAGCTGAAGAACATGCAGCATGTCCCCTCCATAAAGAAGAATCTCGTCAGCGGATCTCTACTGTGTAGAGATGGTTTTAGGCTTGCATTTGAGTCCAATAAATGTTTCGTGTCTAAATATGGAACATTTGTTGGTAAAGGCTGTGAGAGCGGAGGCTTGTTCCGTTTTTCTTTGATGGATTCCTATAATAAATTTGTGAACCATGTGTGTAACGATGATGATGAATCTAATGTTTAGCATTAACAACTTTGTCATGTTAATTTTGGGTGTATGACGCGCTTAGCTAATATGAGTTTAATCCCGAAATTCACTTTGGTCAAAGGTTCTAAGTGCCATGCGTGTGTTCAATCGAAACAACCTCGCAAGCCTCACAAGGCAGCAAAAGAGGCGAGGAATTTGGCACCGTTAGAACTCATTCATTCTAATTTGTGCGAGATGAATGGCGTGTTGACTAAAGGTGGAAAGAAATTTTTCATGACGCTTATAGATGATTGCACTAGATTGTGCTATGTGTACTTATTGAAAACAAAAGATGAAGCGTTGAATTACTTTAAGATCTATAAAGCTGAGGTAGAAAACCAACTTGAGAGGAAAATCAAGCGGGTAAGGTCTGATCGTGGGGGAGAGTATTTTTCAAATGAGTTTACTTTATTCTGCGAGGAACATGGAATTATTCATGAGAGGATGCCTCCCTATTCTCCCGAATCAAACGGGGTTGCCGAAAGAAAGAACCGCACTCTAACTGATTTAGTTAACGCCATGTTAGACACTGCGGGACTTTCTAAGGAATGGTGGGGTGAGGCTATATTGACCGCGTGTCATGTCCTGAATAGAGTTCCTACAAATAACAAAGAAGTAACACCATTCGAGGAATGGGAAAAGAAGAAGTTGACTCTCTCATACTTGCGCACCTGGGGATGTTTGGCCAAAGTTAACGTGCCAATTGTCAAGAAGCGCAAACGTGGACCAAAAACCGTAGATTGTGTATTTCTGGGTTATGCTATGCACAGCGTGGGTTATAGGTTCTTAATTATAAAAACTGGAGTACCTGACATGCGTGTTGGTACAATCATAGAGTCTAGAGATGCTACATTTTTTGAGAATGAATTTTCTATGAAATGTGATGTACCTAGTTCATCTAGTCAAGAACCTATAATTTCCCTTGATTCTTTTGTGCCGATAGAACATGTTGAGGAAACGCTTATGGAAAATCTTGAGGAGGATAACAATGAAGTTACTCAAAGAGTAAGAGACAGAGGATTGCAAAATCTTTTGGTGATGATTTCATTGTATACCTCATGGATGACACTCCAAGAACCATTGAAGAGACATATTCTTCTCCTGACGCTAACTATTGGAAGGAAGCATTACGGAGTGAGATGGACTCTATTATGTGTAATGGAACTTGGGAGGTCGTTGACCGTCCTTATGGGTGTAAACCTGTAGGATGTAAATAGGTTTTCAAGAAAAAGCTTAGGCCTGATGGTACAATTGAAAAGTACAAGGCAAGGCTTGTGGCCAAGGGTTATACTCAGAAAGAAGGCGAGGACTTCTTTGATACTTATTCACCAGTTGCCCGTTTGACCACAATTCGAATACTACTTGCCCTGGTTGCATCTTATGGTCTTCTCGTTCATCAAATGGACATTAAGACAGCTTTCCTAAATGGATAGTTGGAGGAGGAGATTTATATGGATCAGCCAGACGGGTTTGTGGTAAAAGGTCAAGAAGGAAAGGTGTGCAAGTTGTTAAAATCTTTGTATGGCCTAAAGCAAGCACCTAAGCAATGGCATGAGAAGTTCGATAGAACTTTGACATCTGCTGGCTTTGTTGTGAATGAAGCCGACAGATGTGTGTACTATCGCTATAGTGGGGGAGAAGGAGTGATCTTATGCTTGTATGTTGATGACATACTGATTTTTGGGACCAACCTCAATGTGATTGAGGAGGTCAAGGACTTTTTGTCCAAGAGTTTTGAGATGAAAGATTTGGGAGTGGCTGATGTGATTCTTAACATTAAGCTACTGAGAGGAGGTGATGGTGGGGTTACACTTGTGCAATCCCACTATGTGGAGAAGGTCTTGAGTCGCTTTGGTTATAGTGACTGCAAGCCTGCTTCTACTCCTTATGATCCTAGTGTGTTATTGAGGAAAAACCGAAGAATAATAAGGGATCAATTGAGATACTCCCAGATCATTGGCTCATTGATGTATTTAGCTAGTGCTACGAGACCTGACATCTCGTTTGCTGTGAGCAAGCTAAGCCGATTTGTTTCAAATCCGGGAGATGATCATTGGCGTGCTCTTGAGAGAGTGATGCGCTATCTAAAGACAACCATGAGCTATGGTATTCACTATGCTGGGTACCCAAAGGTACTGGAGGGCTACAGTGATTCAAACTGGATCTCTGATGCTGATGAGATAAAAGTCACGAGTGGATATGTGTTCACACTTGGAGGTGGTGCTGTTTCCTGGAAGTCTTGCAAGCAGACCATCTTAACGAGGTCAACAATGGAAGCAGAACTCACAGCGTTAGATACCGCAACTGTTGAGGCTGAGTGGCTTCGCGAACTCCTTATGGATTTGTCGGTGGTTGAAAAACCGATACTGGCTATCCTGATGAACTGTGATAATCAGACTGTAATTATCAAGGTGAACAGTTCTAAGGACAACATGAAGTCATCTAGGCATGTTAAGAGGCGGTTGAAGTCCGCCGTAAAGCTGAAAAACTCGGAGTGATAGCGCCGGACTATGTCCGCATAGACTAATAATCTGGCCGACCAATTTACAAAGGATTTATCACGTAATCTGATAGATAGTGCATCGAGTGAGATGGGCCTGAGACCCACATGAGTCATACAACAGTGGTAACCTATTCTACGTGATCAGAGATCCCGTGAAGTAGGATGGTGAAACAAGATGTTGGTTGACTGGGAGGAGAGACCTTTACAGGGCTCATTTCTTCAGTGATGCGCTTCTCTCCTATTTTGTATGGCAAGTTGGTTTTTACCTCAATGTGATCCGAGTGGCTCATTTAAAGCAGAGGTGTCGGCCTACAGGACATCTTAGAAGAAACACACCTATATGAGTTCGACTGCTGGTCACAGTCTATGAGATTTGGGTGATCTCTAGATAATCATGAATAGGCATGGAGTATGACTTATACGCTCCAACCAGAGGGGATGCTTTAGGCAGCCTAGTACTAGTAAAGGAATTGGGTAAAGCTTGTTCGCACAAAACTGTCAATTCAAGGCATAGTCCATTGTTCAGTTGTGGATAAGTGTAACTCCTTTCCTAGGTGGATGTTCAACTTAACACTCCATCAAACACCGTATATCAAACAACAAAGCAGAACTAAGAGCATTTCTCGTGTGCCTTGAAATTTGGTGGGGATTGTTGGATTAATTGGGCTTGGTCCATTTTAATTTAGCAATTAATCAAATGAAATTCCTAGGCCCGCTATTAATGCTAGGTGCAATAACGGTTAGTCCCACATGGAAAACTGACAAGGAATTGACTCAACTTAAATAAGTTGCAATTGTGTGCTCCCATAGACAAGTTGAGGAGGGCAGTTGGGATGCCACACGTGCACGCCGCCGTGCCGTGCCGCGCCGAGACGAGACGAGGCGAGGCGTGGCGGGCGGGCGGTCGGACGGACGGATTGGCCTGGCCAGACGTGATGTGCTGGGCCAACTTTTTGAGGATTGTAATGGTCGTGTTAAGGCGCGTTAGTGGGCTGTAACGGACGTGTTGATTGCACCGTGGTTATGGCATCCGTTACTGGTAACAGACCCATTATGGTGTCCAGGCTCGTCTCTTCAGCTCCCAGGCGCAGTTACATAACCGGTCATTTTCTTCTTTTTTGTGGTTGCAATTCTCTGCTGCTGTGCTGTTCTCTACAATCTCCGGTCCAGAACCTTGCGCGCAAAAGGTTTTGGGCGAGTAGGCCTTCGAAACTCCGTCCGTTTGTGTACCTGCACGGGTAGACGGGCGATCAAGTTTTTGGGGAGCGCATTGGCGCGACTGCTCAATCTGTGACGTCGTCTACTTCCTGGTGGTGAACTGTTCGTGAGACTGCACGGCGAACATCTTCCTGCATCACGCCTCGTCCTGCATCACGCCTTGATCGACTACATCGAATAGGCCATCATGTCGACTGATGGTAACGGCGTATCCGGTGTCTCCGGCACTGGCCCCGCCCGAGGGTATAACCTGAAAACTTCTCTGGTGTATTTGTTTCTGTGCGCTATGAATATGTTAATAGGTGCTGCTGTTAGCTTGTTCGTTAGCGAATATGAATACATCATTGTTGAATCACTTATGCGTTTGTATGTCATGTTTTATATGCTGAATTTCTGGATTAAAATATGCCGAAAATTAACTAGATATTCAACAGAATTGATGATACAGTAGTACCACCAAGAATGCCCTTTTTTTGCTGCTGCGGTTTCTAAGGCCCTATTCAAAATTGATATAACTTTTGCTTTTTAGCTGTGTCTTTTGGTTAAAATGACACTGTACTGACATATAGTGTTTTATGAGGTATCTAATTAAAAGAAAATAAAAATTAAAAAAACACTGTTATATCTCTACGGATATTATAAATAAAAAAGTAAGAAAAAACCACCTTAAAAAGCTAACGCGTCCACACGGCGAAGCCAAGAAACCAACGTGTCTACACGGCGAGGCTAGAAGCATCGCTCTTTGGAACTGTTAAACACCAGTTACAGAAACTGCCCAAATGTACAGATGCCTGTTGATAAAGGCACCTTTTCTTCCACCCTCTCATCATCTATAAAACACTGTAAAGATTCAGAATAAAGTAACTTTTGCTTTTCATCCTCTTGTCTCAACTATTATAACACATTATCAGCACGCTGCTCTGCGACAGAGACAAACAACAGAAAAAAGGTAATGGCACTTTGTTCACACCACAGACAACTTTTTCTGGAAATCTTGGCAATAGTGGACTCCCTGCATGATTCGATGCACACACTCCTTGCTCCTCTCCATGCGCAACAGCCACCACCACCACCACCGGCGACCACCTCCGTCATCGCCACCGGCCATGGTTCTGTGCCGCGCCGCCGCCGCCCATGGGAGGCACACGGCGTCTTCCTCCGGCGAAGGCTCCACGCTATGGACCACTCCGGCGACCGGCGACGCTCGTGGCGGCCAACCGCCGCCCCGCCTCGGATCCGCATTCCTCCTCGCCTCCTCCGCAGGAGGCCTTCTCCACTTAACTCCAAAAGAGGGAGGGGACCGGCGCGCGACGCGGCGGCGCGCGCGCGGAGTCCGGAGCGGCGTGGTGGTCGGCCCGACGCGCGCTCGGCCGAGCACGGCGACGCGACGGCGCGGCGGCGGTGTGGAGGCTCGCGCGGCGTGCTCGGCCGGCGAACATCACAGCCAGCGGCGCGGCGTGGTGCACGGCAGCCGCGCCCGAGTGGCGCGCGTCCAGCACGGCGGCGCGCCACGAATACGAGCTCGCCACGCCCGCCGCTGCAGAGGCCCGGCCGAGTGGCACGCGCGCCGAGGCTCCTCACGAGGCGCGACGCAGCCGCGAAGCACCCGCCGCAGCCGGCGAGCCCTTGATCGGCGGCGCGATGGCGCGCAGCCGCCGAGGCCCGCCGCAGCACGCCCGCGCGATGGCGCACACCGACGGCGCGCCCGTCATGGCGCGCGGCGCTCGGCGGCTCGGCCCGATGGCGGCGGAGAGCCTGGCGCCCGGCAGCGGCGGCAAAGACGGCGCCGGTGCGCGCGGCGGCTCGAAGCGTGAGACCGGCGCGCGCGCCCGGCGGCCGGCCAGGCGACGCGGCGGCGGCGGCGGCCGATCGCCGGCGACGGCGGCGGCGGCGGCTCGGTGGCGGCGGCGCGGCGGCGGCGCGCGACGCCTCGGCGGCGGCGGCACGGGCACGGCGGCGGCGGCTCCACTAGGGCATGGTGGCTAGGGTTTGGGGAGTTAGGGAAACCCTAACTCCCCCTCCTTTTTATATGGCTGCCCTTGAATGGGCTTTGGCCCAAAATATCCCACCTCCCCTCCTGGGCCGAAAGGCTGACCGGGCTACAGCCCAGGTTGCCGGAAATTTGCAATTTCCCCCCTCTGTATTAATGTAAATGCAACACTTTATGTTAAATAAATTTCTATTGTAAATATTTGCATACATATGTGTTTCTATGCAATGTGTTATACATCAGTTATTGCAATCTATCTTATGCATGTTAAATATTTCATTTACTAGCTTACCATACAAGCACTTAATATTTTTATTATTATGCAAATGCCTTAGGTTGATTTTCTCTCATTTTGGAATAACATAAAGTTTCTTAACTTTCATATTGGCCATACACAAGGTAGTACCATAGTACTACTGCGGGATTTATTCCTCAACGTGCGTACCCAATATCAAGTTTTGAAACAATTTGGTCTACACATAAGTGATTACCATGGTTCTTTTTCACATTGGCCATACACAAGGTAGTACCATAGTACTACTGTGGGATTATCATCCTCAAAGTGCATACCCAATGTTGAAAAATGAATTAAATAAAGTTAACACCATTGGTGATTAACTATGTTGTTCCACATTAGGAGAATGTCCCTTTATGTATTTCAAGTTTACCTTGATTACTTACATTTCGCATTGCTTATTCAACATTGCCAAAGATTTTAACAAATCTGTGGCCCTACATATGTAGGCACAATGGCTACTAAAGAGTTTGAGGCTCTCGCTCTTGACGGCCACAACTTCCCCACATGGGCGATGGATCTCAAAGTGAGTCTATCGTTGCGCGGAATGTACCAGGCAATTGCAGCCCCTCCAGAGGGTGTAGCTCCTTTGGCTGATTCTCTCAAGTACAATGCCTTATTTATCATAAGGAACCACATCCATCCCGATCTCAAGGCGAGTATCGATGGAAGAAGACCCACGCGCTCGTGGCTTGCTCTTCAAACACGGTATGAACAATGAAGCGATCATCCTCACCGGAGGTGTCAATGAGTGGAACCACCTCCGCATACAAGATTTTAAATCATGGGAGAGTTCAACCATGCTGTTCATAAAATCAGTTCTAAACTGAAGTTTTGTGAGAAGGAACCATCTGATGCGGAGAAAATTGAGAAGACATTGTCTACCATGCTTCCTGCACAAATGATCCTTTAGCAACAATACCGTGAAAGAGGTTTCACCGCTTATTCTGAGTTGATTAAAACATTACTTCAGCAGAAAGGCATAATGAGCTCCTACTTTGGAACTCTAATCTGCGCCTTTGGGCACTAAGCCTTTGCCAGTACATGCTAACACTCGAACAAACCTAAAGGGAATGCTCCTAACTCTAGCAATCTGGGAACTTCAAAGGAAGAACAAGCGCAAGAGACAGCGTCGATCTAGTGGTGCTAACAAGGAAAGGATGTTTTAAGTCAAAAAGAACAAGTCTAACACTTGTGTCAAGTGTGGTCATTACAACCACCCGACTAAGAAATGTCGCACTCCCAAGCACTTGGTGGCTTTGTACTTGAATTCCGTGGGACGAGCACGCTCCAATCAAGGACGTTTCAATCAAGGTGGACAATTTGAAGCACACTTCAACTCCCAACCTGATGTCAACATGGAAGAATTTCTCCAACTCGACATTACTAAGAAAGATGCCTCAGGTGCTCCTACTCGCTCCTACAAAGCGGGACCAAGCAACACCAAGGCACTACCTCCACTTGATGGGAACGTTGACGATATGGAAAACATGATCGTGGAGTTCACTTGTAACGATCCGCTTGGAGACTTTAACTAGGCTCCTACACTTTGAGATACCTTATTTAATTATGCCTTAAATGTGGATGTCATTTAATTGTGAATGTTGCCATAGGCTAGTTGTTGTCCGTACTTCATTTACGCACAATGGGTATTGTAATTTGTATTAAGCACAATTGATACCTATATATATATATATTGTATGTATTCTATATATATTTGTTGAGAATTACATATTCAAATTCTCCATTTTGTATAGATTGTAATGAGTCGATCTGATGGATGAGGAAATGTGCCTAGTGGATAGCGGTACTACTAACTCTATACTCAGGGAGATAAAATATTTCCAAACTCTCACAAAGAACAAAGGAAATGTTTTAACAATCGCTGGACGCGATGCTGTAATAGTTGGCACCGGTCGGGCCACTATTATGCTCCCTATGGGTACATCGATAACGATTGAGGATGCACTCTTGTATCCCGATTCAACTCGTACCCTATTGAGTTATAGAGATATCCGTAAGAATGGGTTTCATGTTGAAACTCATGAGGACAACAATGAGGAGTTCCTTCTCATAACAAAAGATCACGGATATGGCAAAGAGACACTTGAAAAGTTTCCCTCACTCCCGTCTGGATTGTACTACACATACATCAACCCCGTACCACATGTTGCTTACAAAGTAATTTTCCAGAATGTTAACGCATTCCAAACTTGGCATGATCGTCTTGGCCATCCTGGAATAGGGATGATGAGGAAAATTATAAACAATTCTGTTGGTCACACTTTAAGTGATGCAAAATTTCCCCAATCCTCAGATTTTATGTGCACCGCATGTGCCACTGGGAAATTAATTTTGAGGCCCTCTTACCTCAAAATTCATGCCGAACCTCTAAAGTTCCTTGAACGCATTCAAGGTGACATATGTGGTCCCATTCAACCATTGTCTGGGCCGTTCAGGTATTTCATGGTTCTAATAGACGCATCTACACGATGGTCTCATGTGTGTCTACTTTCCACACGGAACCATGCATTTGCTAAAATTGTTGCACAAGTTATCAAACTTAAAGCACAATATCCTGAACATCAAATCCGATCAATCCGAATGGATAATGCTGCTGAATTTTCCTCACGTGCCTTCAATGATTATTGCATGGCTTTAGGAATTCAAGTTCAGCACTCGGTCCCATATGTTCATACTCAAAATGGGTTGGCAGAGTCTCTCATTAAGAGAGTGAAACTTATTGCAAGACCTTTACTACAGAATTGCAATCTACCAACATCATGTTGGGGTCACGCATCTTACATCTTCTTGACTTGATTCAATTGCGCCCAATCGCATACCATGCAACCTCCCGTTGCAACTAGTACGTGGAAATACACCAAATATTTCCCATCTGCGGAAGTTCGGTTGCGCTACATACGTACCGATCTCTCCATCGCAGCGTACATCTATGGGCCCACACAGAAATTGGGGATCTATATGGGATATCAATCTCGTCGATCATTAAATACTGAACCCCTTACGGGATCTATTCACCGCCGATGCGCTGATTGTATCTTCAATGAAGATCATTTCCCGGCATTAGGGGGAGGAATTGAAAACCACAAAAAATGCCAGGAAATCAATTGGGATGCCATAGACATCTCCAACTCTGATCCACGTACTTCTGAAACTGAACTCCAAGTTCAGAAGATCATTAATTTGCAACACATTGCAAATAACATGCCAGATGCATTTACTGATTATAAGGGTGTTACAAAATCCTATAATCCTGCGAGAAATGTGCCGGAAAGAGTAGAGGTACCAAATAAAACTACTCAACTCCCAAGTAAGAGGGGGAGAAGTACGGCTATTTCCACAGATGCAGCTTCTAGCAAGCAAAGGAAAATGATGAACATTTCTTCTAACCCAGTAAATGCAACTCAACCTCACGTTGAGAAACACCCTGTGGAGATTCAACCTTCACATCCCACATCAACAATGCACTCAATTACTGATGTTGGGACATCGGATCGCCCTGATGCAATCATTTTGGGAAATAATGATACATCACAAGGGGTGCTTGAAATTTTCATCAACTATATTGAATCTGGAGAATCATATGACAGAAAGTCTACAATTGTCGACATCTATTTCTCTGAAGCAATTGCAGAAATCATCCAAAATGATCCAGATCCTAAGACCATGGCAGAGTGCAGAAAGCGCTTGGACTGGAATCAATGGAAAGATGCAATTCAAGTAGAGATAACCTCGCTCACTAAAAGAAAGGTATTCACTCATGCAATACCTACACCTCGAGGAATCTTTCCTGTGGGATTCAAATGGGTTTTCGTCCGGAAACGGAATGAAAACAATGAGGTGGTGAGACATAAAGCGAGGCTTATAGCACAAGGGTTCACGCAGAGACCCGTCATTGATTTCAATGAAACATATTCTCCAGTTATGAGTGGAATAACATTCCGATATCTTATATCTCTGGCTGTTCAAAATCGTCTATCTTTGCAGTTGATGGACGTAGTGACTGCATATCTATATGGGTCACTTGATTCGGACATATATATGAAGGTCCCTGATGGAATCTCTATACCGGATCCAAACGCAAATCGCAACATGTATTGTGTAAAGCTTCAAAAGTCACTCTATGGCTTAAAGCAGTCGGGAAGAATGTGGTATAACCGACTTAGTGAGTTCCTTTTGCAGAAGGGATACACTAACAATGATGATTGTCCATGTGTTTTCATCAAAAAGTCCCAAACGGGATTTTGCATCATATCAGTATATGTTGATGATTTAAATATCATAGGCAACCCACAAGATATTGATGAAGCACGCAATCATCTAAAGACGGAGTTTGAAATGAAAGATTTGGGCCAAACCAAATTTTGCTTAGGTTTACAACTTGAGCATCTTCCCACTGGAATTTTAGTGCATCAATCAGCATATATCCAGAAAATATTGGAGAAATTCAATATGGACAAATCACATCCATCCAAAACTCCTATGGTTGTTCGATCTCTAGAAATGGAGACTGATCAATTCAGACCACAGGATGATGGAGAAGAGATTCTGGGACCTCATTATCCTTATCTCAGTGTCATTGGAGCGCTTATGTATCTTGCAAATTGCACGGGCCGATATTGCATTTGCAAGTGAACTTGCTAGCTCGACATAGCGCTGCTCCTACCAAACGGCATTGGACGGGAGTAAAACATATCCTCAGATATGTTAATGGTACAAGAGATCTTGGATTATTTTTCCAAAGGAACCCAGATCCTAATATGATTGGATACACTGATGCCGGATATTTATCTGATCCCCATAATGGCCGATCCCATACAGGTTTTGTGTTCTTACACGGAGGAACAGCCATTTCATGGAAGTCTACAAAACAGACTCTGGTGGCTACCTCAACAAATCACTCTGAAATAATTGCACTATATGAGGCCTCACGCGAATGTGTTTGGCTTCGCAGAGTGATTAACCACATACAACAATCGTGTGGCATTGATGCCATCGATTCACCAACTATTATCTATGAAGATAATTCTGCTTGTGTTACACAGATGGAGACAGGCTACATCAAGAGCAACATAACCAAGCATATTTCTCCTAAGTTGTTTTACCCCCATGAGTTAAAACAAATGGGTGAAATAAACATCTTGCAAACCAAATCATGTGATAACCTCGCTGATTTGTTTACTAAGTCCTTACCACTTCCTCGCTCCGAAAATGTGTTCAAGGAATTGGTATGCGACGACTTCGAGATTTGCAAGATTCAGGGGGAGAAATCTCCTAAATATTACTCTGTCCAAAGCATCATATTGTACTCTTTTCTTTGTATGAGTTTTACTCACAAGGTTTCTCATATAAAGTTTTTAATGAGACAATATTAGCATAAGCATATGTTGTATTTCCTATTTTTCCCCATCGAGGTTTTTTAGGAGATATCGATGACATATATTGTCCTCTAAACTATCTATGAGTTTTCTCCTGCAAAGGTTTTTCTCATATGAGTTTACAATGAGACAATACTCATTATATGTTGTATCAATTTCTCCTTATTTTCCCATCGGGTTTAAAGGAGTTTTTAACAACGTATCTATCAAATATATCTCATATTTTTCCTACAGGGTTTTGGAGGAATTTATTTCAAGATGATGAATCAAGGTGATCATGTGAAGATACATTGGTCAAGGGGGAGTGTTAAACACCAATTACAGAAACTGCCCAAATGTACAGATGCCTGTTGATAAAGGCACATTTTTTTCCACCCTCTCATCATCTATAAAACACTGTAAAGATTCAGAATAAAGTAACTTTTGCTTTTCATCCTCTTGTCTCAACTATTATAACAGGAACAGGCCTAAATTAGCTCTCGCTGGTTACTATCTCAATTTCCAGCTGCAAAATCTGCAGCGCATAAATACCTTCATTCCTTTCACGTTCAGCCCATTCCCTTCCACAGATGCGTGTGTGCGCGATGCAACCAACTCCCAGGCATAAATTTTGGTGGGGCCCACCGGGCTGGGACCCTCCTTGTGTGAAAAATATCAGCAGCCATGGGAGATGTTAGTGTCAGGCGTTAAGACTCCGTTCGGTTGGGCTAAAAGGTTGTGGTTTATGGTTAAAAATATACTATAGCTGGCTGAAATTACACTGTAACTGAAGGTGACTTATTGGCGTAATTAAATTTAAAAAAATTAAAAATAGAAAAAATATGTTAGGTGGGGCCCACCGCCTGGGACCCTCCTTGTGTGAAAAATATCAGCAGCCATGGGAGATGTTAGTGTCAGGCATTAAGACTCCGTTCGGTTGGGCTGAAAAGTTGTGGTTTATGGTTAAAAATATATCAGTGGTGGCTGAAATTACATCAGAATCGAAGGTGACTTATTGGCGTAATTAAATTTAAAAAAATTAAAAATAGAAAAAATATGTTAGCTCATCACGGAAAATGCAAACGAATACGGGGAAAAAAGAACCAACAAAAAAAGTCAAAACATCAGAAAAGATGAAATTTATGAATAGTAAAAAATAAGTCAGAAGCTGAAGCTGAAATGAGCGGGCGCACTGAAGATTGGGCTTGTGAAAAGAATGCAGCTGTTCAGTCAGTCTGTAAACTGTTCTACAGGAATTGGAATTGGATCTCATCTCACCATGTGAATTTGCTTCAAAATATTACACTGAGATTCCGCCAGGGTGATATTTATTGTTTGGAAAAACGTTTGGACCTTTTTCCAGCGTTGGATTTGAAATGTACCACCCTTGTCATAATCCAGCAGACATATTTGCCTTCTTTTTTGGTGAGGAAGATAAATCAATTACCCTTGTGTCCATCCTTTTAATTGTACTTGGCTAATATTTTCGGCTCTCTTTTTTTTTTTGAGACGGTGTTTTTGGCTCTTATTCTTATCATTTCCATTGTGCGAACTCATTCAGTGAAACGGACAGGTTCTTCGGTGAACTTTGAAGGTGACCCACCAATGAACCTTGCGAAACGAACATAAAAACTTCCAAAAGAAGAGCAACTTTTGCAGGTTACCAAACCAACAATTTTACAATAAATGGCTACTTTTGCAGGTTATCAAAAGCTATCGATTTTGCAGGTTTTTTTGGGCTGTGGCTTATGGCTAAAAATTTTAATTTCTTGTTGTTAGCAAGAGAGAGTAAGGAGAGAGATACTTGCGTGCAATTTTGATCGATTTAGCTGAAGTTGGTAAAATATCTACTACAATAGACTTACAGACCCCACCTTAAAAATATATTTCATTCGAAAGCTAGTTACTGTAGTATAAGCTATGAGTCAAAACGAATGCCCCAGAGACTTCTTTCCATGGTATGCTATTGCTAGGTACATGTACTAGCAACTAAAAGGTCTATGTGTGAACATGAGGAGAAAAAAAAACAGATGATCAATCTTAGGCCCCGCTCGGTTGGGCTGAAAAATAGTGGTTTATAGCTGAAATTGCACTGTAGCTAGCTGAAATTATAGTGTAGCTGAAGGTGGCTTATTTGGCATAATTAAATTTAAAAATTTTAAAAATAAAAAATATGTTAGTTCATCACGGACAACGCAAACGAATACGGAAAAAAAGAACCAGCAAAAAAGCTCAAAAAGGCAAAAATTTAGAAAAAGACAAAACTTATGAATAGTGAAAAATAAGCCAGAAACTCAAGGCGAAATGAGCGGGGCGCTAATTATTGCCTCCACATGGGTTCCTTTTGAGAACCGAAATGTCAAAAAAAAATTCTGTCCCCATGAAAATCCCTCTTTATTGGTAATGCAAAAATAATTTGAGAAAAAAAGAATGCCATGACTCAAAGAAAGTTTTCTTGGCCCTAGGTGCAAGAGAAACATGACACTCCAAAATCCATGTTGATGGATCTCTATTTGGTAACCACAAAGGATATTTTTTTTATTCTTGAAATACATAGTCCAGGACCACAAGAGAAAAAAAGATGATCCTTGCTTGAGAGCCAGCTAGTGTACACACCGATGCTCCCCCATGGCTTCTTGGGTTCTTCCTCACTTGCAAGCGCCCCTATTAATTTGCCCCCACCACTGTCCTGTTCTTTTTTGTGTGTATAAACCCACCATTATCCTTGATGATTGGAAACAAGAAAACATGCAACAGTGAGGACATGAATAGGGCCGATCCTTTCCTTGGTCCTCGTTTATTCCCTTGGAAAGTTTGCCTAGTCTCCGCTACAACAGGCAATGTAGCACTCGCTCTCAGTAATTCACATGTGATGCATGGGCATATGGGCAAGGAGTTTGCTTGCTGGATTTTGGCGTCTCCTTCCAAGGAAATTTTTTTCTGATCTCCTAGGAGGAGTTATTTATAGAAATGGCCCTAGTGTCAATTTTTTTTAACAGAAATGGCCCTAGTGTCATTTTTTTAAACAAAAATGGCTACCTTTGACCAACCTGGCGTGCTCCCTAGTCGCGCTAGGTCCTATAGCAATTTTTTGAAAAATCCATTGAACCATATTTTTTATAAGAATTTTTAGATACACAAAATGAGCTCTGAAATTTATGAAATTTTGTTGAGCCTCCGAACATAGTGTACTTGCTTCTATAATTTTTTGTAATTTTATCCTTTCTGTATTTTTCTCTAAAATTCCTTTAACTATATAATTTGTAAGAAATTTAGAGGAAAATACATAATGGATATAATTATGGAAATATTACACAAGTATGTACACAGTATTCGGAGCCTCCACAATAAATTTCAAAACTCATTTGATGTATCTAAACATTCCTATAAAAAATGCTTCAATATATTTTTCTGAAAATTGCTATAGTACCTGGTGAAGCCAGGGAGCGCGCCAGGTACCTGGCACCACCAGGTTGGTCCGGGGGGTATTTTCATAAAAACATTTGTCACCAGAGCAATTTCTGCAAATAACTCCTCCTAGGGGGCCAAAAAAATTTCCCATCCAAGCTTTACATTATTCCAACGCCTCACATGGATTTCGAACATCATGCTTAGCCACCAACTGACCTTTTATTCTTCTTCGGGATGTGCATGACTCATGACTGCACCTTTGCTTTATTGTACAATATGCCCTGATCAACTCGGCTTCGGCTTCTGGCTTATTTTTCACTATTCATAAGTTTCGTCTTTTTCTGAACTTTTGGCTTTTTGTTGAGCTTTTTTGCCGGTTCTTTTTTTTCCCGTATTTGTTTGTATTATACGTAATGGGCTAACATATTTTTATATTTTTAAATTTTTAAATTTAATTATGCTAAATAAGCCTCTGTCATTCTGATGCTTTTTTCAACCCTACTGATGTTTTCAGCCATAAGCCATGAGGCTTTCAGTCGAACCGATCACCATATTAGACCATTTTGCTAGGTCTAGTATATTAGTGATGATGAATAATTAACAATATTGCTTATTATTGTTATTTGAGGCGTGTGTGGACACATATCGGTCAAGTTAGAAAGAACTTATGTCGGAAAAATATGTTGCTTTGATCTTTGCATGTGCAGGGGTAACTTGGAGGCAATCGTGGTCTATGGTGAGGACCGAGAGATGACTTGTGCGAAGTCATGGTCCAAAGGGTTGAGGATGTTGGAGGAGACGATCGGGCTCGAGTTGGGGCATGTGGAGATCAAAGGTGGATAATACGTGTTGTAGCTATGGATGTGCGATGCGGAGAGTATGATACGCGCGATTGAAAAACTCGTGTTACGTAAGGGTTTCAGGTCTCTTATGTGTTGGAATTGGAAATGGACTCATGGGCTTAGGATAAGACCATGGTTTGGGCATAGACTATAAATAGAGATGGGTTAGATCGTAGCTCAAAGAAAAAGAATGCTAATTTCGTGTTAGGGTTTGAGAGGTGCAAGAAGGGCACTTTGTAGTCACAAATATGATGATCCAGAAATAAAATGTCGCAAGACAGATTACTTCATGGCGCCAAATTTCTCGATTTTAGTCCCCGTGCATGAATGCACAAGGCTGCAGAAAAGCGCTTGTGCCATCGGGAAAAGAAACCAATCTATTGTATACTCCCTTGGTGAGGCATGGTGGTGTCCCATTGTCCCAGGAGCATCATGTCAAGAAGGCAACAAGCATCCTTGCCCAAAGCAACATCTGATTATCACGAAAGTTCTAAATCTGTCAAAAGTGTTCGTTAGAACCAATTTAAAAAGGAATACTCCAAATTTGAGATAAAACCTGAAGAATCAATAGATGCACTTTTTTATCGCATCAATAAGATTATTAGTTATTTGCAATCTGTTGATATCATATATTCTGATTCTGACAATGCTCGTTAATCTTCAATTCTTTGGACATGTCTGCTTGGAATGTATTAGTCACTACTATTAATCATTCTGTTAATATGAAAACACTCACCTTGAATGATCTTTATTCCAAGGTGAAAACACATGAGATTAATGTTTTGGCTAGAATAAATAAGTCTAATTCTTTAGGTTTAGTGACTAATCAAGCTGACTGTTCTTGTAGTTTCTCAATTATTCTTTTTGTCTACACTGTGTTTTATTTTAGTTGAATAGTTAGACAAGATTCTAGAAGAGCAGTTTGTACTTTTCTCTAATAGGGTGACCAAGATAATAACAACACCATATCAAGATGAAGAGGAGGTCCAATCATATGCTATGAATGTGGTGAGTTAAACCATATTAAGGTGAATTGTCTAAAACTGAGGAGTAAGGAGGTCAAGGATGACAAGGCACAAACTCGTCGCTCTCAATTCAAGATTGACCCAAGCAAATAGCACAATTATCGTAGGACATTCAACAAAATACTTTTAGTACTTGATGATATTGATTTGAGTGATGATGATTCTGGAAGCGACGATGAGGATAATGGTAAGAAGGAAAAGGAGGTGTACTTCATAGGAATGTGTTTTATGGCAAGTAGTGAGGAGTTTAACAATGATGATTTTTATAGTGATCCTAGTGAGGTAAAATCTTCTTATACAGATTTATCCACTACTACAAAAGATATTATACTGGACGGCTACATCACAGACGGTTCATATGGAACCGTCTGTGATTAAACTATCACAGACGGTTTATAGTAGCAACCGTCTGTGATATTTTTACAGATGGTTATTAAAACGAACCGTCTATGATAATTGAGACATCACAGACGCTTCGTGTTAATAACCGTCTGTGAAAGTTGCGAACATCACAGACGGTTCATATAAAAAATCGTCACTGATATTCTGGACATTACAGACGGTTCTTATAACAAACCGTCTGTGATATTGCGGACATCATAGACGGTTTGTATTAATAACTGTCTGTGAATTATCACAAACAATTATTAATACAAACCGTCCCTTGACTCTATGCATGTACAACCTTCCTCCTTGACTGTGTATGAAGTAGAAGTATATTTTGATGTCACTAGTTATCGAAGGGCCAAAGCAACCTAGGAACAATATTGATGTGTACCTAGCACCATTAGTGGAAGATCTTGCAATACTGTGGAACAAAGGGTTACATGTATGGGATGTGGACAAATGAGAGAACTTCACTCTACGCGCCATGTTGTTCTGCGCCATTAACGATTTTCCTGCCCTTAGTAACCTGTCAGGGTTGAGTACTGTTGTGGCTACAGGCCAAACAGTAGAGAAGGGGACTAGAGGAGGAAGAGAGGAGCCAGGTCCACATGGGAGAGTTGGTGAGAATGAGAGGGATGTGCCTCCTTTGCCCCTCCTGGGGGTTTATATATATGAGTGGGGTAGAATGGGAAATCCCCATTCTACCCCTTAGTACTTACAAAGGATGAGGGTACATTGGTATATTTACACTGGTATATTCCTCTACACTATTGGGCCTTATTACATGTTGAACTAGTTGCACGGCCTAGTCGCGGGGGTTGGGCCACCCCCACAACAAGTACAAAAGGAGCCAAAGCCTGTCCGCGCTGCTTAGATTATACCGAGAGTGTGTGGTTGAACAACTCATACAAAACTGTGTACATGCGTCACCGTAGGTTCCTTCCAAAGTATCACCCATACCGCAAGAGAAGAAATAATTTGATGGAAAAAAGAGGATGACTCAGTACCAAGTGCTATATACATGATCTTGCTTGTTTTCAGATGGTATGGCTAGCATATCCTGAGGCTAGCCGAAAAAGAGCAAATAAAATCGCTGTTGAAATAGCTATCACAGACAGTTCAGTGTTCCAAACGGTCTGTGATATATATCCCAGACGGTTTTAAACACTGAACCATCTGTGATATCAACAATATCACAAACAGTTTTTGTTATTAATTGTCTGTGATATGGTTATATCATAGACGATTTGGAACACCAAACCGTCTATGATATGAACTATATCACAGATGGTTAATAACAAAAGCCGTCTGTTATAGTCCAGTATCACAAAAGTTGTTTTTGTTATTAACCATCTGTATTGTAAGTTATCATAAATGGCGTGGGAGCTGTCTGTGATGACCACATATTATCACTAACACATAAATATAGACGGTTGAGGAACCGTCTGTGATGACGATTGTGAACCGTCTGTGATGACCTTTTCTGTAGTAGTGATCTTGTGCTGTACGTAGATTGACAGGGGACATCAAAAAGTATAAAAATAAAATTAAAAATTATGATCTTACTATTTAGAGCTTAAATAATTATAAAATTAATAGATTTAGAGTTTCTATTCTTGATGATAAATCTTGTGAGTCCTGTTAAGTTTTATATTCTGAGTTAGAATCTGCTAAAACAATTAATACATCAAACTTTGTTCAACTTAATGATATAACTGCTAAATTTGATGAATTAAGTTTGATGCATGACTCTTGTGATGAAAAGTTAAAACTTACCACCAATGATGGAATTGAAAAGTTCAAGTTTGGTTCTTCTACATGTTTAGAGTAAACTATTTCAAATGCTCAATTTAAAGCTTGCTCTAATTGTGAATTGCTAGAAACTAGACTTAATTTATTTGATAAATCAATTCAAGAGATAATTTATCATGAGATATCTTCTTACGCTAACTGTCCTAGCTTAACATAGAAATAGAATATTTGACTGGACAACTTAATGATTTTACTTAAAAAGAAAAATTAACTCAGTCTAGGGCTTCTAAGAATCTTGTGAATGAACCTGTTAAATGAATAACTTGTCCCACTTTAACTAAAGAAAATGAGTAACTTAAGAATACTTTACAGATATTTTCTTTTGGCAAGAAAAACCTGAATATTATTCTAGACAAGTTGAAAATAAGTGCCAAAAACACTGGTCTAGGGTTTAATGCTGCTAATTATGTCAAAAATAATGTAAGGTTGTTAAGGTCATTGGAAGTGGGATAATTGAAAAAAAGGTGTGCCTCATAAAACTGTTTTTAAATCTGCTAGTTTTGTGCAAAGTTTACTGGATAATACTATAGGTGCTAAATTATCCTCTTAAAAGAATTCTAATTATGTTAAATTTCATTGCATGTACTATGGAAGAGATGGACACTTGTATAGATTTTTTTAGGCGTGATAAGAAAGAGAAGAAGGAAAGATTAAATGCTTTAAGACAAAAACATACAATCTTTCTTGTTCCTAGAACTAACGCTAAAGATAATTTTTAGAGAACCCTTATGATGATTTTAAATTTGCATCGCGTGCTAGTTTGGGGTATAATTCAAATAATTCACATTCTTTTTGGCGTTCTGATTGTCCACATGCACGCAATTTTAGCTCTAGTTTTGTTGTTGTTCCTCCACATCGTACGTCTCAGATCTCATTTCACTTTCTAAGAGACTATATGGAAAAGGGTGATGTTGTTCTACACTACGTTGAGCCTGATTTTCAGATTGTTGATATTCTCTCTAAGCCGCTTGATACTTCTCGATTTGTTCATTTGCATAGTGAGTTGGGGGTATGTCATCCAACGAGATTGTTCTGAGGGAGAGTTCTCTTTTGTATATCATTGTAAAAAAGGCTTGTTTTATTTTTATTTTTGAGAACTTAAATTATTATTTAAGCCAATAATCATGAAACAAGTTAGTATGTGTATTTTGAGTTTTCTTGATCATGATTTTATATGTGTAGCTTAGCAAGGCCATAATTAGCTATTTCCTAAATTTAATCAACATGAACAAACAATGTGGTAAGGCTGAATTCTTTGGCTATGTTTTGGTTAGAGTGGTTACTTCTTGAGATGTGTCATATTTATATATCTAGTTAAATGTTGATTCTAGGACAAATCTAAGTTTGAGCCATTATAGTTCCTTCTTGAATCATTTTTAGCTTTTTTAGAAATACATGTAGCAAATTATGGTGAAATTGTTAATTATATATGTATCTCAACAATTTTTTCCCACGAGACAACTTGTCATTGCACTAGGCATGAACTTGGGGGAGTTTTGTATGACTAAGATCATGAAACATTAAGCTTTTTGGTTTGGTATGATTGAAAAATAAAGCTTGAGATGCTACAATTAATGAAATGAAATTCAAGTTGGCTCAAAAAAATGTCATTATAAATGTGCTCAAATTAATTTGGGCTGAAGCTCAGGAGGCCATTGTAGATGGCTCCCAAACTAGGACGTGCTTTACTGAGATAAGCTATAATCAAGTGTGAATAATAAAAAGTGCTATGTGTTAAGTTATGAAAATCTATGTTAAGCTTAATACTTTAATTTGGCACTTGTGGGTTACTTAGTTCTTGATTCTAGCATCTAGATTTAAATATGTATTTATAGATGGTTATCTTCTTTAGTGAGACCTTTAGCTTAACTGGTCATTTTTGTGAAGATCTGTCATGTATATTAATTTGTTTAACTATATTATAAGCTTCTTTTGGTCTTCTTTGTTATATATACATGCTTATGATTGAGCAAGCTTTATAAGGGCATGACTTTATACACATCAATTAAATTGGTTTAAATAATCTTTTAAGTTTTCATGGTGTGTTTTTTCTTTAAAAAAATTAGATCATTGTTACTTGGACGTGAGTTTTCTCTTTGCTATTTCTTCCTTTTTATACCTTGATGCTTACAATGCCAAAGGGGGAGAGATTTGTGGTACTTGTTTGATATGCTTTGTGAGAGATTTGGGAGAGATTGTTCGGTATGCTTTGTGAGAGATTTGTAGCTTATGGCTTAATTTTTTTTGGCTTCAGTTCTTCACTTACACCTGCTTGAAGTTATGTTATCTTGAGGTGTTGTCAATATATTCATCAAGGGAGATATTATTAGACCATCTGGCTAGGTCTAGTATGTTAGTGATGATGAATAATTGACAATATTGCTTATTGTTATTATTTAGGCGTGTGGCGTGTGTGTATCATATCAGTCAAGTTGGAAAGAATTGTGTAGGAAAATGTGTTGTTTTGGTTTTTGTAAGTGCAAGGTAATTGGAGGCGATTGTAGTCTACAGCGAGGATCGGGAGATGGTTTGGTGCGAAGTCATGGTCGAGAGGGTCGAGGATGCTGGAGGAGATGGTCGGGCTTGAGTTGGGGTACATGGAGATCAAAGATGGATGATGTGTATTGGAGCTACGAAGGTGCGGTCCGAGGCTACGATATGTGACAATTGAAAAACCCATGTTACATGCGGGTTTTGGGTCCCTTATATGTTGGAATTGGAAAATGACTCATAGGCTTAGGGATAAAATCATAGTTTGAGTCGTAGACTATAAATAGAGATAGAGTTAGATAGTAACTCGAAGAAAAAGAGATACTAATTCCGTGCTAGGGTTTAAGAGATACCAAAGGACACTTTATAGTCACAAATAGGATGATCCAGAAATAAAAAGTCGCAAGTAAGATTACTTCACGGCGCCAAATTTCTCTGACAATTGAAAAACCCATGTTACATGCGGGTTTTGGGTCCCTTATATGTTGGAATTGGAAAATGACTCATAGGCTTAGGGATAAGATCATAGTTTGAGTCGTAGACTATAAATAGAGATAGAGTTAGATAGTAACTCGAAGAAAAAAAAGATATTAATTTGTGTTAGGGTTTAAGAGATACCAAAAGGACACTTTATAGTCACAAATAGAATGATCCAGAAATAAAAAGTCGCAAGTAAGATTACTTCACGGCGCCAAATTTCTCCATCTCAGTCCCCGTGCGTGAACACACAACTACAGCATCGCACTTGTGCCCTCGAGAAAAGAAATCAATCTATTGTATACTCGGTGACTTTGTTTCTTTGCTATTTTCTCTCCAGTAGGAAGCTTTGCATTGACATCAGGCGTGGCGTTGTCCTGTTGTACCAGGCACATCACGTCAAGAAGGCAAGGAGCATCCATGGCCGAAGCAACACGTAACATCAAGAAGTAGGAAAAATTCCAAAAAGCGTCCAATCAGTGAGATGCGTTTTTTGCTTTTTATCATTCTGCTATAGTACTCGCATTAATTTCTACAGTACTTACTACAGTACACGAGAATTCTTTCCGCCTTTCTATATTTCGCGTTGAAGAAAAAGATTCTGCTATGGATTACAATCATTTATCCCTTTTAATTGTCATTGACAATTCTACAGTTTACATGCAGGTGACCTCGGATTTGTTCAGTTATTTCATTGAATTCCATAAGGTTCAATTTTGTTTGGTATGTCCCTAAACTTACCTAGCTTGCTGTCGGTCACTTAGTTATGTCCATCTTCAGTTTATATTTGTGGGATGACGTGAAAAGACCCATGAACTTGCTTAATTATGTCATTTAGGTTTCTAAAACCTATCAAATTTTACTAGTTAGGTCCACATGAAATAATTTTGTTTGTTGCCTCATTGATAGAGATAGACTGAAGTGGTGCAATCAAGCAAGTTAAGGACCTATGTGAGACCATGTGTATGTCACTCCATGGTTGTAATGAGTAATTGATTTTTAGTTAAGAGAGTTTGCAGAGTTTGAGATTGGTTTTTGAGAGTTTGCAATTTTCCAGTTCTTTGTTGTAACAGCCCAGCTGTTGATTTCAAATTTTAGATTAAAAAATTATTAAATTAAATTAGTTTGGTTTAAAATAAAAATAAGTGTTTTGGTGCGTAAGTTTTAATTTTGAATTGCCCTGATTTTCTATTTCTTAAAAAAGGCTGGATGTGAAAAGTAATTTAAGTAAAAACTTAAAAATATTATTAAATAAAATCATATTCTGATTTTTCTATAAAAATCTTAATTTAAATTAATTATTTGGATTTATTTGGCTTTTATCTGTTTTTTTGTGTTTTCTAGAGTTTAAAAATCCATTTTGAAAATAAAAAGTATTTTAAGTATAAAAATATAAAACCAATTTATGTTGGAAATATTTTATATAAGTCAAAAATATCTCCAGGAACTTTTGTGAATTTTTGGAATTTATTTTGTATTTTTCTAAGCCTTTTTGAATTTCCTCAGCTTTTCTGAAAATCAAAAATCAAAATTAAAATTTAAAATCCCCGCCCGTCTCTCCGGCCGATGCGTGGACGCTCCAGATCCGCCCACGTCACCCCTCCCGGCGCATCTTCCACTGCCCCTTCCCACTTCCCTCTGCAGCCGCCCAATCTCCCCTGGACACGTGTTAGCAATCCCTGCTGCCCACTCCCTCCTCTCTCTCTCCCCGACCCCACCTATCGGCGCCACTCTCTTCCTCTCCCTGCGCTGCGGGTCCCGCCTGTCAGGCGTCACTTCCTCCCCTCCTCCTTCCCCGCGCGGGCGCCACCGCCATGGTCGTTACGCCGCTCCGCCCTTCCCAGCCACGCCTCCTCCCCGCGAGTGCCCGCCCCACTTCTCCCGTCGTGCGCCGCACTTCCCGTGCCCGTCGCCCACTCCCCACTCAGCCCTATCTGCCGCAATGACCGCCACCTCCCCGATTTCTTCGGCGAGAAAATCCCGCCACTCCTGCCCCTCCCCGACCCTATTTAAACCCCTCTCGAGCACTGCCACCCTTCACTCAACCCCACCCCACCTCCACTTCCTCTCTTGGGTTTCCCATCGCCCCATGTGTGCTCCCTCTCTCCGAGCACCGCCGCCAACTCCGGTAGCAATCTGGCCGCCTCGGCCACCTTCGAGCCTCGCCGTCGCCTCCCTCGGCCTCCCCACGTTTGTGCAAAGTCCGTGCGCCCCTTCCCCATCATCAAAGGCTGCTGGAGTGCCGCTGCATCGGAGCCCGAGCTGCGCCGCTGCTTCTCCCACGTCACCGGCCACTTCCCGTGCCCGCCGAGCCTCGAGACAGGGTAAAACCGACTCCTCGAGGTCTCCTCTTCCTCCTCCGCCCCTTGCTGGCCACTGCCATGCTGCCGTTCGCCGGCGACCCTCGGGTCCCGAACGCCACTCCGGCTGGCATGGCCACGTCATCGCCTGTGCCCACGTGGCAGCCATGTGGCGCCACGTCAGCGCCATCTCAGCTCCTCTCCGCCCCGTCAGCACCACAACAACCCCGTAGCACCTCAGCGCCTTCTTTGGTCCATGGACTCGGTCCACATGGACCAAGGCCCACCTGTCAACCTCTTGCCCGAAAATCAATCCAGGGTTGATGTCATGCAGATGTCATAATTCTATTTTCTACTAGAAAAATAATTTGGCCGAAAACGAAATCCTAGGGCTGACATTATAAATCCATTTTCCAATATAAAAATAATTCCAGGATATCGGCCTTTTTCTTTTTCTCTGATTTTAAACATCCGAGAGCCCGTTCCGCTTCGTCTTAACTCCGATTGAGCCCATTCAAATTCCTAAATTCATCAAAAATTCCAATTTATCCATTTCCATCCTCAATTTAAATATTTGGATTTTGTTTGAATTTATTTGAGTTTGTTTGGGTAATTTTCACGTGTGAACTACTGACGATTGGAAGAATTCTTCGACGACGATTCACACGAGACTAAAGAGCAAGGCAAGTCACACACCATGATCCTGTTTATCCTTGATTATGAAATAAATATATGTTATTTTAAATTATTCTGCATGCATATTTTTATTCAACGTATTTCAATTCAGTTTTAAATTTAGTTATTGCCTACTTGTTAATTCCACCATTGACATTGAATTCCTCGATACCTTGTCGCCCTAGAATCAAACTCTAGTTTGAACACTAGTATTGGCTACAGAATTTTATATCAAATGCTTAGACCTGCTTAGACATAATATTTATTTTGGGATACCTTTTCACATAAAATGATAAAGTTTTCAAATGTATTCTTGACTTCGATGAGTCAAGAAGGATTATGAAATATTTTGAAACAAAATATAAAACCTGTTTAGACTTAGGCTAATGGTTAGGTGGTGGGTGCAGGCATGCACTGTTTTTCGGTGACACAATGTTGATTGTCAGGCACAGGAGGTATATTGAGCCTAAGCTAAATTAAGGATCGGTATGTGAGCTACTGTTGCAAAGCCCTATCGTACTACCACAAGGCTGGTATGGGACAGTCCTGGCTGATTAATTTATGGGTCCCAACCTGAGTCTTGTCGTAGGTTGAAAGTGAGCGTGGCGTAGGCCATGAGAAGTCTTGGCTCAAAAGGGGGTCCCGGTCTGGTGGATTCCTTACTGGGGTGAAATCTTAGAGTTGGCTTGGCTAGGTTGAAGGCTTTACATTGTAAAGGCCTTGTCATGATCTCTCCGCCGCACACCTAAGGAAGTGTGTTAATCACTTGGTAATATAAGTTGATCATGTCTTGTGGGTAGAACTGTACAACCTCTGCAGAGTGTATAATCTATCCTGGATAGCCGTGCCCACGGTCATGGGCATGCTGAGTAAAAGTTTTTCACGGATTAGACTGTGTTTTTTTTTCAAAAATAGTTTTTGAAAACCTTGTGAATGGATGGAATCCATGAGTGGTTGGAAGTGTGTAGATGGATGAAATCCAACAAGATGTTTTTGGAAAAGATGGTCCGGGTGGGATGCCTGTGGTTAGTTAGTGTTTGGTCGGAGGCTACACTAACGGTATTATTTTCAATTATAATTACTGTTTTTTACTTACTGTATTAAATTCAACAATTTTCAATCTACTTACTATATTTCTTTAAATGTTGTTGTATGCTCAAATAACCCTATAAGCCTTCCATTGATGCCTTTGTCATTAGGTTGCATTTCTCTGTGTGATTTGTGGAGTACAAGTTTGTGCTCACCTTGCTATCTCTACACAAAGGAAGACGACTTTGACTACGGCGAAGATCTAGATGAGTAGGCCATGTCTTACTGTCATTTTCCTGTGGGCAGGCTCGTTGGGCTTCTTCCGCTTCGGTGCTTTTCTTCTGCTGCTTATGTTTAAATTTGGCATATGAGCCGTGGATGTAAACGTTGGCAATCGTGCCCATATTTAGTTAATAATTGTTATTATGGTTAATATTTATCTTTGTTGTCCACTGTGTGCACTAGCTGATCCTAGACTAGTGCGATTTACACAAAGGATCCAGGAGTTGTTGCTCCGGGGTCCGACATTTGTGCTGCCAGCGGTCTGACTGGCCTAGGGTTGACGGTGAAATTGGCTGTGGGAGCCGACGGTCAGATAGGCCTTTGGTTGGCAGTCTGAACAGCCGAGGAACTGTTGGAACGTGCATTTGTTTGAGCTAAGTTGTTTGAGTGTGGGCATGGTTTGGGTGCTGTTGCTTGTATGCACATAAGTTTATTGTTTGGTCCTAGGTTTGGGAGCAGTGATTTAGTTGCATACATTTTGCATGGTGCATTGTGTCAATTGATGACTTCCTGTATTGTGCAGTGCTATATGACGTGTTGCTTATTTGTGTTGATTGTAGGACTCTAGAGCTACGTTATGGTGAGATGGACGGGACTGGGACTATGCTAGGAGAAATTAGGTCCAAAGCGGTTAAAGGATCGAAACTACACTCACAAGAAGCTAAGGTCAAGACGATCAAGGAGCCACCGACGTTGACTAAGGTTTACGGGGTGGTTACAAGCCGAGACGACGAGGAATCAAAGCGGGAGCTACTGGTGATGGACATGATGGGCAACGACAAGGTGGACCAGGACTAGGATCAGGAAGGAGTCGATGTCCTATACGGTCAAGTAAGCCGGGGGTCATCATCCGCGAGGAGAAGCATATGGTGCGTCAAGTAACTTGGGTCATTTGCAAACGAGGATGGTTCGGTAGGATCCGGATGCGTGAAAAGGT